>CM053790.1:852118645-852136145 GCA_028749045.1 Cupressus sempervirens
TTTAGGGTTTAGGGTTTAGGGTTTAGGGTTTAGGGTTTAGGGTTTAGGGTTTAGGGTTTAGGGTTTAGGGTTTAGGGTTTAGGGTTTAGGGTTTAGGGTTTAGGGTTTAGGGTTTAGGGTTTAGGGTTTAGGGTTTAGGGTTTAGGGTTTAGGGTTTAGGGTTTAGGGTTTAGGGTTTAGGGTTTAGGGTTTAGGGTTTAGGGTTTAGGGTTTAGGGTTTAGGGTTTAGGGTTTAGGGTTTAGGGTTTAGGGTTTAGGGTTTAGGGTTTAGGGTTTAGGGTTTAGGGTTTAGGGTTTAGGGTTTAGGGTTTAGGGTTTAGGGTTTAGGGTTTAGGGTTTAGGGTTTAGGGTTTAGGGTTTAGGGTTTAGGGTTTAGGGTTTAGGGTTTAGGGTTTAGGGTTTAGGGTTTAGGGTTTAGGGTTTAGGGTTTAGGGTTTAGGGTTTAGGGTTTAGGGTTTAGGGTTTAGGGTTTAGGGTTTAGGGTTTAGGGTTTAGGGTTTAGGGTTTAGGGTTTAGGGTTTAGGGTTTAGGGTTTAGGGTTTAGGGTTTAGGGTTTAGGGTTTAGGGTTTAGGGTTTAGGGTTTAGGGTTTAGGGTTTAGGGTTTAGGGTTTAGGGTTTAGGGTTTAGGGTTTAGGGTTTAGGGTTTAGGGTTTAGGGTTTAGGGTTTAGGGTTTAGGGTTTAGGGTTTAGGGTTTAGGGTTTAGGGTTTAGGGTTTAGGGTTTAGGGTTTAGGGTTTAGGGTTTAGGGTTTAGGGTTTAGGGTTTAGGGTTTAGGGTTTAGGGTTTAGGGTTTAGGGTTTAGGGTTTAGGGTTTAGGGTTTAGGGTTTAGGGTTTAGGGTTTAGGGTTTAGGGTTTAGGGTTTAGGGTTTAGGGTTTAGGGTTTAGGGTTTAGGGTTTAGGGTTTAGGGTTTAGGGTTTAGGGTTTAGGGTTTAGGGTTTAGGGTTTAGGGTTTAGGGTTTAGGGTTTAGGGTTTAGGGTTTAGGGTTTAGGGTTTAGGGTTTAGGGTTTAGGGTTTAGGGTTTAGGGTTTAGGGTTTAGGGTTTAGGGTTTAGGGTTTAGGGTTTAGGGTTTAGGGTTTAGGGTTTAGGGTTTAGGGTTTAGGGTTTAGGGTTTAGGGTTTAGGGTTTAGGGTTTAGGGTTTAGGGTTTAGGGTTTAGGGTTTAGGGTTTAGGGTTTAGGGTTTAGGGTTTAGGGTTTAGGGTTTAGGGTTTAGGGTTTAGGGTTTAGGGTTTAGGGTTTAGGGTTTAGGGTTTAGGGTTTAGGGTTTAGGGTTTAGGGTTTAGGGTTTAGGGTTTAGGGTTTAGGGTTTAGGGTTTAGGGTTTAGGGTTTAGGGTTTAGGGTTTAGGGTTTAGGGTTTAGGGTTTAGGGTTTAGGGTTTAGGGTTTAGGGTTTAGGGTTTAGGGTTTAGGGTTTAGGGTTTAGGGTTTAGGGTTTAGGGTTTAGGGTTTAGGGTTTAGGGTTTAGGGTTTAGGGTTTAGGGTTTAGGGTTTAGGGTTTAGGGTTTAGGGTTTAGGGTTTAGGGTTTAGGGTTTAGGGTTTAGGGTTTAGGGTTTAGGGTTTAGGGTTTAGGGTTTAGGGTTTAGGGTTTAGGGTTTAGGGTTTAGGGTTTAGGGTTTAGGGTTTAGGGTTTAGGGTTTAGGGTTTAGGGTTTAGGGTTTAGGGTTTAGGGTTTAGGGTTTAGGGTTTAGGGTTTAGGGTTTAGGGTTTAGGGTTTAGGGTTTAGGGTTTAGGGTTTAGGGTTTAGGGTGTTAAAAAATTTAATAGATCACTTGCAGCTCCGAAAGAATTAAAAAACTGATAGAAAGGAGTAATCCAGAAAGAAATAAAATCCACAATTAAATTCCACGATAAAAAATCTCATATACAATCTCCAGAATCCAAAACATGTTTCGGGCTATCAGCCCTCATCAGTTGGATTAAACGGATACAAGAGAAGAGAGAAATGTGTGGAAGAGAATGGGAGGAAGACGGATATAAATATCAATCTTCCGAGGAAATCCAAGAGGTGTGACCCTTGAATAGGCCGACCCAAAAAGTGGGACCCCCGCCAGATTATAAAGTTAGTATGTTATAAAAAGGCGGGGGAAACAATGGCCCTAGTGGATCGAAGAGTGCTGTGATCTTGAGAAAAACCTGCTGCGAAGAAGAAAGGAACCCAACTTTCTTGGGTTACGCCAACAGACTCTCGGAAACGGAAGATGTCGCAGTGCGGGGACTTCTTGGCAAAGCCGATAAAGTATAGGGTTTAGGGTGGCCCCCAAGTTTAAAGCTTTAGCAGAAGAACTGAAATCAAGCTTAAGAACGAGGGGGGCCCCAGTTCTCTGAGAGGCACTATTATGTAGGCGTGAGAGAAGCACTGACTTATCAAGCCGAGAGACCAATTTGAAGCAGGAGAGAAGAAACTTCTTTGGATAACCACGAGCACGAAGTCTGGAGTAAAACTGTTTTCGAAGTCTCATAAAACCAAATGGATCTGATTCCCTGAGGAGATACCTCTTGAGCTCACTTAAGATGAAGGATTTCTTTTGGTGAGGAGGATGCCAGGAGTAATACGGAATGTATTGAAAGGCATTGAGGGGCTTCTGGAAGCATTTGGTATCAAGAATACCGCAAGCATGGAAGCGATCTCCCTTGAAGAGGGTAATGTCAAGAATGTCCACAGAAGAAAAAGAAACTGAAGGTGTAATTCTGATCTCAGGGTAGAAGCTCTGATACTGAGAAAAGAATGTTGACAAAGAGGACTCATCACCAGTCCAAATACCAACAGCATCATCAATGAACCTTTTGTAGAACATAAGACAGGAGTAATCCAGAAAGAATTAAAAACTGATAGAAAGGAGTAATCCAGAAAGAAATAAAATCCACAATTAAATTCCACAATAAAAAATCTCATATACAATCTCCAGAATCCAAAACATGTTTCGGGCTATCAGCCCTCATCAGTTGGATTAAACGGATACAAGAGAAGAGAGAAATGTGTGGAAGAGAATGGGAGGAAGACGGATATAAATATCAATCTTCCGAGGAAATCCAAGAGGTGTGACCCTTGAATAGGCCGACCCAAAAAGTGGGACCCCCGCCAGATTATAAAGTTAGTATGTTATAAAAAGGCGGGGGAAACAATGGCCCTAGTGGATCGAAGAGTGCTGTGATCTTGAGAAAAACCTGCTGCGAAGAAGAAAGGAACCCAACTTTCTTGGGTTACGCCAACAGACTCTCGGAAACGGAAGATGTCGCAGTGCGGGGACTTCTTGGCAAAGCCGATAAAGTATAGGGTTTAGGGTGGCCCCCAAGTTTAAAGCTTTAGCAGAAGAACTGAAATCAAGCTTAAGAACGAGGGGGGCCCCAGTTCTCTGAGAGGCACTATTATGTAGGCGTGAGAGAAGCACTGACTTATCAAGCCGAGAGACCAATTTGAAGCAGGAGAGAAGAAACTTCTTTGGATAACCACGAGCACGAAGTCTGGAGTAAAACTGTTTTCGAAGTCTCATAAAACCAAATGGATCTGATTCCCTGAGGAGATACCTCTTGAGCTCACTTAAGATGAAGGATTTCTTTTGGTGAGGAGGATGCCAGGAGTAATACGGAATGTATTGAAAGGCATTGAGGGGCTTCTGGAAGCATTTGGTATCAAGAATACCGCAAGCATGGAAGCGATCTCCCTTGAAGAGGGTAATGTCAAGAATGTCCACAGAAGAAAAAGAAACTGAAGGTGTAATTCTGATCTCAGGGTAGAAGCTCTGATACTGAGAAAAGAATGTTGACAAAGAGGACTCATCACCAGTCCAAATACCAACAGCATCATCAATGAACCTTTTGTAGAACATAAGACAGGAGCAATCAAACTGAGAGAAGAGACGCTTTTCCAAATGGCAAAGGAAAAGACAGGCGTAGACAACTGCGAAATTGCTGCCCATAGCAGTACCCCGGAGTTGTTTATAAAAAACACCATCGAACTCAACATAGTGTTCACGGAGAACAAGTTCAGCAAGCTCCAAGATCAGATCAATCAACCTCAGATTAAGATTATGAGTATGGAAATACTCAACAACCATCTCCCGAAGAGCATAGAGGCCCTCAGTGGTAGGGATGCTCGGATAAAGAGACTCCACATCAAAGGTAAACAAGATGCAAGAAGAAGGAAAAGCCTTGCGATCAAGTTCACGAAGAAGACTGAGAGAATCAGGAAGATGAGGCTGCTGTTGTAGGAGAATCGGAAACAAAAGAACATGAAGAAGCTTCGAGGCTGGTTCCAACATATAACCTGTATAGCTGCAAATCGGTCTACCCACCAGAATAGGCTTATGAAGCTTAGGCAGGAGATAAAAAGCACAAGCTTTAGCTGAAGAACAAGGATTCTTCAAAAGGAAGCAACGAACAGGTTTGAGGAAGAACAGAAACTTATCAATGATAAAAGAGAGTCTGCTCCAAATCAGCTTCCAAGGAACACAATCAACACGAAGATAAACCAGGGGGTCCGAAAGTTGGCGAAGACCTTCATATTTGTACCAAGAAGAATTGAGGACAACAAGGCCGAGATTCTTATCTGCTGGTTTGATGACAATGGAAGAGTCATTCTTCAAATCATTGAGACTCTTGAGGAGTCTAGCAGGAAGAAGAGGACGCCGAACAAACGAGCCAGCACAGGAAGCAATGCGAGACCGAAAAATGTCTTCAGCTTTATGGATGATCTCTTCAAGTTGGTAGTTTTGTTCATCCGGATTCCAAAAGGGATTCTTCTGGCGGAAAGGATGAGGAAAAACTCCAGAAACAAGAGGAGAACAGGAGACATGAGGTGCTTCCGGACCAAAGAAAGCACGAAGACGAAGAAGTCTGGCAAAAGCTCTGAATTCTTTATGAAGATCAAGAACAGACATTGGAGGAGGACGAGGAATAAATTTAATTCCAAGTCCTAACAATCTTCGTTCATCAGCAGAGAGACGCCGAGAAGAGAGGTTATGAATGGCAATGTTAGATATCCGATTCTCAACCTCCGAGGCAGTCTTTCTTGAAAAAAATGATCGAGCCATGAAGTCCCGATCAATGGCAGGTCCCCAGTGATTTAAGCGGGGCCGGAACCGCGGATGCGGGAGTTGTGTACCTGTCTGTTCTGCTGTCTGTTTCTTCCTCTTTGATGGCCCTGAGTTTGATTCTTGTAGGAATTCTGCCCACGATTTTTGCCGTTGGATGGATTTGAATGTGCGGCAGATTGCACATTCTTCGCCGACTGGCGGGGGGCAGAGTTTCCCTTTGATTGCAACTGTCCAGAGGCAGCCGAGGTGTTCTTCCCGGCTGCACGAGACCCGTTTTTTGGAGTAGAGTCCACATTAGAAGTTGTCTTGACTGGAGGGGCACCAGAGGAGATCTTTTTCTTCTTGTTCTTTTTCTTCCTGTTCTTATTCTTCACCTGTGTTTCATTGGGGGCAGAGAGAAGATTTTTCAGAGCAATGATTTCTTTAGAAAGATGACCATATTTCTGATTAATCTTATCATTAATAATTTGTGCAATAGTGGGATCGGGCGGTAGCTGTTCGGCATCAGACATAGCTGTATCTCGAGAATCTTGCCTAGAAGCTTCAGCCTGTTCCTTGGCAGCTTTTTTGATGGCTCGATCGATAGTGAATTTATTGCACAAAGTCTGAAATTCTTGCAAAGCTTCAGCATACCATTCATCAGCAGAGACAGAGAAAGTGCCTAAAAGAGGAAGGTGCTGAAGAGCGACGCAAGTGCCCTTGAGAGAGGAGTCAAAATTCTCAACAACGCTGGAAATCTGAGCATTATGATTGATGGATGCTTTAGAAACAGCATCTATGTAGGCATCGAGAAAAAGCTTGTTGGCATCAGCCTGAATAGTTTCCAATTTAGAAGAGAGGAGAGCATTGCTTTCATCATCGTTAATGGAGAGCTTCGGTGGTTTAATCATCAAGCTTTTTGGAAGAGAGCCAATAGATTTGAAATTGTTGAGTTTTCCAAGATAGTCCTTGGATCTTTCAGCAGCCAGAGAGACCCGTTTAAATTCTGCAAACGCTTTGTTGACAAGGAGATGAATTTGGTCCGGGTATTTTCTTCTGCTGTGAGAAGAGGGTTGAGCATCATCATGCGGAGGGGCCGCAGCCATCTCTGCGATCAAAGGAGAGGCAGGGGGGGTCTCGTGGGCGGCAAAGGCTCCATGGGCGGCAAAGACTCCATAACCGTGCGGGCCCTGGCTGGAGTTGGCGCGAGGAGCAGCGCTGTCAACACCGTGCGGGCCTAGGCTGGAGTTGGCGCGGGGAGCAGCGCTGTCCGGTTGGGCTGCAGCAGCAGCATCAGCGTTAGCTGGAACAGCAAAGCCTTGGGCAGAATCCGCGCGGGCAGGGTGGGGTTGACAACTCTGCGCCACCCTGTCTTCCAAAACCGCAAGCCGTTTTAAAACGGCATCAAAGGAGCGTTCAAGAACGGAAGAAATATCGGTCAAGACGGAGGTGGAAGAGTCTGCATGCATTCTGGAGGATTGGACAGCCCTATCAGCCTGCAAACAAACTTCTTCCTGTGCTTTGTGGGAATCTGATAAGAAATCTTCAAATTTTGAAGAAAAAAGATTGGTATTCTCACAGAATTTTACCATAAATTGATTCAATTTCCGCACAAAAGAGTCTTGTTGTCGAGATGATTCAGCAGCAAACTCGGCCAAAAAAGATTTTTCCTGAGCTGAGATAATGGCGCCGCTGTCAGCTCTTCGTTTCTTTCTATCCTGGTTCAATGGAATTCCACCCTGGGCGTGAGCAGCATCATGAGCAGATGGAGATTGGCCTTGAGCGGATGGCAAAGAGCCATGAACAATTAATTCTCCGGAGGACATCGTGAAGAAATCCAAAACTTTAGAGTGTTAAAAAATTTAATAGATCACTTGCAGCTCCGAAAGAATTAAAAAACTGATAGAAAGGAGTAATCCAGAAAGAAATAAAATCCACAATTAAATTCCACGATAAAAAATCTCATATACAATCTCCAGAATCCAAAACATGTTTCGGGCTATCAGCCCTCATCAGTTGGATTAAACGGATACAAGAGAAGAGAGAAATGTGTGGAAGAGAATGGGAGGAAGACGGATATAAATATCAATCTTCCGAGGAAATCCAAGAGGTGTGACCCTTGAATAGGCCGACCCAAAAAGTGGGACCCCCGCCAGATTATAAAGTTAGTATGTTATAAAATTAGTATGTTATAAAATTAGTATGTTATAAAATTAGTATGTTATAAAGTTAGTATGTTATAAAGTTAGTATGTTATAAAATTAGTATGTTATAAAGTTAGTATGTTATAAAATTAGTATGTTATAAAGTTAGTATGTTATAAAATTAGTATGTTATAAAATTAGTATGTTATAAAGTTAGTATGTTATAAAATTAGTATGTTATAAAGTTAGTATGTTATAAAGTTAGTATGTTATAAAGTTAGTATGTTATAAAATTAGTATGTTATAAAGTTAGTATGTTATAAAATTAGTATGTTATAAAATTAGTATGTTATAAAGTTAGTATGTTATAAAATTAGTATGTTATAAAGTTAGTATGTTATAAAGTTAGTATGTTATAAAATTAGTATGTTATAAAGTTAGTATGTTATAAAGTTAGTATGTTATAAAGTTAGTATGTTATAAAATTAGTATGTTATAAAGTTAGTATGTTATAAAGTTAGTATGTTATAAAATTAGTATGTTATAAAATTAGTATGTTATAAAATTAGTATGTTATAAAGTTAGTATGTTATAAAGTTAGTATGTTATAAAGTTAGTATGTTATAAAGTTAGTATGTTATAAAGTTAGTATGTTATAAAATTAGTATGTTATAAAGTTAGTATGTTATAAAGTTAGTATGTTATAAAATTAGTATGTTATAAAGTTAGTATGTTATAAAGTTAGTATGTTATAAAGTTAGTATGTTATAAAATTAGTATGTTATAAAATTAGTATGTTATAAAATTAGTATGTTATAAAATTAGTATGTTATAAAGTTAGTATGTTATAAAATTAGTATGTTATAAAGTTAGTATGTTATAAAATTAGTATGTTATAAAATTAGTATGTTATAAAATTAGTATGTTATAAAATTAGTATGTTATAAAATTAGTATGTTATAAAATTAGTATGTTATAAAATTAGTATGTTATAAAATTAGTATGTTATAAAATTAGTATGTTATAAAGTTAGTATGTTATAAAGTTAGTATGTTATAAAATTAGTATGTTATAAAATTAGTATGTTATAAAGTTAGTATGTTATAAAGTTAGTATGTTATAAAATTAGTATGTTATAAAGTTAGTATGTTATAAAATTAGTATGTTATAAAGTTAGTATGTTATAAAATTAGTATGTTATAAAATTAGTATGTTATAAAATTAGTATGTTATAAAGTTAGTATGTTATAAAATTAGTATGTTATAAAATTAGTATGTTATAAAATTAGTATGTTATAAAATTAGTATGTTATAAAATTAGTATGTTATAAAATTAGTATGTTATAAAGTTAGTATGTTATAAAGTTAGTATGTTATAAAGTTAGTATGTTATAAAATTAGTATGTTATAAAGTTAGTATGTTATAAAGTTAGTATGTTATAAAGTTAGTATGTTATAGTTAGTATGTTATAAAATTAGTATGTTATAAAGTTAGTATGTTATAAAATTAGTATGTTATAAAATTAGTATGTTATAAAATTAGTATGTTATAAAGTTAGTATGTTATAAAATTAGTATGTTATAAAGTTAGTATGTTATAAAATTAGTATGTTATAAAATTAGTATGTTATAAAATTAGTATGTTATAAAATTAGTATGTTATAAAATTAGTATGTTATAAAGTTAGTATGTTATAAAATTAGTATGTTATAAAATTAGTATGTTATAAAGTTAGTATGTTATAAAGTTAGTATGTTATAAAGTTAGTATGTTATAAAGTTAGTATGTTATAAAATTAGTATGTTATAAAGTTAGTATGTTATAAAATTAGTATGTTATAAAGTTAGTATGTTATAAAGTTAGTATGTTATAAAATTAGTATGTTATAAAGTTAGTATGTTATAATGTTAGTATGTTATAAAATTAGTATGTTATAAAGTTAGTATGTTATAAAATTAGTATGTTATAAAATTAGTATGTTATAAAATTAGTATGTTATAAAATTAGTATGTTATAAAATTAGTATGTTATAAAATTAGTATGTTATAAAGTTAGTATGTTATAAAGTTAGTATGTTATAAAATTAGTATGTTATAAAGTTAGTATGTTATAAAGTTAGTATGTTATAAAATTAGTATGTTATAAAGTTAGTATGTTATAAAGTTAGTATGTTATAAAATTAGTATGTTATAAAATTAGTATGTTATAAAGTTAGTATGTTATAAAATTAGTATGTTATAAAATTAGTATGTTATAAAGTTAGTATGTTATAAAATTAGTATGTTATAAAAAGGCGGGGGAAACAATGGCCCTAGTGGATCGAAGAGTGCTGTGATCTTGAGAAAAACCTGCTGCGAAGAAGAAAGGAACCCAACTTTCTTGGGTTACGCCAACAGACTCTCGGAAACGGAAGATGTCGCAGTGCGGGGACTTCTTGGCAAAGCCGATAAAGTATAGGGTTTAGGGTTTAGGGTTTAGGGTTTAGGGTTTAGGGTTTAGGGTTTAGGGTTTAGGGTTTAGGGTTTAGGGTTTAGGGTTTAGGGTTTAGGGTTTAGGGTTTAGGGTTTAGGGTTTAGGGTTTAGGGTTTAGGGTTTAGGGTTTAGGGTTTAGGGTTTAGGGTTTAGGGTTTAGGGTTTAGGGTTTAGGGTTTAGGGTTTAGGGTTTAGGGTTTAGGGTTTAGGGTTTAGGGTTTAGGGTTTAGGGTTTAGGGTTTAGGGTTTAGGGTTTAGGGTTTAGGGTTTAGGGTTTAGGGTTTAGGGTTTAGGGTTTAGGGTTTAGGGTTTAGGGTTTAGGGTTTAGGGTTTAGGGTTTAGGGTTTAGGGTTTAGGGTTTAGGGTTTAGGGTTTAGGGTTTAGGGTTTAGGGTTTAGGGTTTAGGGTTTAGGGTTTAGGGTTTAGGGTTTAGGGTTTAGGGTTTAGGGTTTAGGGTTTAGGGTTTAGGGTTTAGGGTTTAGGGTTTAGGGTTTAGGGTTTAGGGTTTAGGGTTTAGGGTTTAGGGTTTAGGGTTTAGGGTTTAGGGTTTAGGGTTTAGGGTTTAGGGTTTAGGGTTTAGGGTTTAGGGTTTAGGGTTTAGGGTTTAGGGTTTAGGGTTTAGGGTTTAGGGTTTAGGGTTTAGGGTTTAGGGTTTAGGGTTTAGGGTTTAGGGTTTAGGGTTTAGGGTTTAGGGTTTAGGGTTTAGGGTTTAGGGTTTAGGGTTTAGGGTTTAGGGTTTAGGGTTTAGGGTTTAGGGTTTAGGGTTTAGGGTTTAGGGTTTAGGGTTTAGGGTTTAGGGTTTAGGGTTTAGGGTTTAGGGTTTAGGGTTTAGGGTTTAGGGTTTAGGGTTTAGGGTTTAGGGTTTAGGGTTTAGGGTTTAGGGTTTAGGGTTTAGGGTTTAGGGTTTAGGGTTTAGGGTTTAGGGTTTAGGGTTTAGGGTTTAGGGTTTAGGGTTTAGGGTTTAGGGTTTAGGGTTTAGGGTTTAGGGTTTAGGGTTTAGGGTTTAGGGTTTAGGGTTTAGGGTTTAGGGTTTAGGGTTTAGGGTTTAGGGTTTAGGGTTTAGGGTTTAGGGTTTAGGGTTTAGGGTTTAGGGTTTAGGGTTTAGGGTTTAGGGTTTAGGGTTTAGGGTTTAGGGTTTAGGGTTTAGGGTTTAGGGTTTAGGGTTTAGGGTTTAGGGTTTAGGGTTTAGGGTTTAGGGTTTAGGGTTTAGGGTTTAGGGTTTAGGGTTTAGGGTTTAGGGTTTAGGGTTTAGGGTTTAGGGTTTAGGGTTTAGGGTTTAGGGTTTAGGGTTTAGGGTTTAGGGTTTAGGGTTTAGGGTTTAGGGTTTAGGGTTTAGGGTTTAGGGTTTAGGGTTTAGGGTTTAGGGTTTAGGGTTTAGGGTTTAGGGTTTAGGGTTTAGGGTTTAGGGTTTAGGGTTTAGGGTTTAGGGTTTAGGGTTTAGGGTTTAGGGTTTAGGGTTTAGGGTTTAGGGTTTAGGGTTTAGGGTTTAGGGTTTAGGGTTTAGGGTTTAGGGTTTAGGGTTTAGGGTTTAGGGTTTAGGGTTTAGGGTTTAGGGTTTAGGGTTTAGGGTTTAGGGTTTAGGGTTTAGGGTTTAGGGTTTAGGGTTTAGGGTTTAGGGTTTAGGGTTTAGGGTTTAGGGTTTAGGGTTTAGGGTTTAGGGTTTAGGGTTTAGGGTTTAGGGTTTAGGGTTTAGGGTTTAGGGTTTAGGGTTTAGGGTTTAGGGTTTAGGGTTTAGGGTTTAGGGTTTAGGGTTTAGGGTTTAGGGTTTAGGGTTTAGGGTTTAGGGTTTAGGGTTTAGGGTTTAGGGTTTAGGGTTTAGGGTTTAGGGTTTAGGGTTTAGGGTTTAGGGTTTAGGGTTTAGGGTTTAGGGTTTAGGGTTTAGGGTTTAGGGTTTAGGGTTTAGGGTTTAGGGTTTAGGGTTTAGGGTTTAGGGTTTAGGGTTTAGGGTTTAGGGTTTAGGGTTTAGGGTTTAGGGTTTAGGGTTTAGGGTTTAGGGTTTAGGGTTTAGGGTTTAGGGTTTAGGGTTTAGGGTTTAGGGTTTAGGGTTTAGGGTTTAGGGTTTAGGGTTTAGGGTTTAGGGTTTAGGGTTTAGGGTTTAGGGTTTAGGGTTTAGGGTTTAGGGTTTAGGGTTTAGGGTTTAGGGTTTAGGGTTTAGGGTTTAGGGTTTAGGGTTTAGGGTTTAGGGTTTAGGGTTTAGGGTTTAGGGTTTAGGGTTTAGGGTTTAGGGTTTAGGGTTTAGGGTTTAGGGTTTAGGGTTTAGGGTTTAGGGTTTAGGGTTTAGGGTTTAGGGTTTAGGGTTTAGGGTTTAGGGTTTAGGGTTTAGGGTTTAGGGTTTAGGGTTTAGGGTTTAGGGTTTAGGGTTTAGGGTTTAGGGTTTAGGGTTTAGGGTTTAGGGTTTAGGGTTTAGGGTTTAGGGTTTAGGGTTTAGGGTTTAGGGTTTAGGGTTTAGGGTTTAGGGTTTAGGGTTTAGGGTTTAGGGTTTAGGGTTTAGGGTTTAGGGTTTAGGGTTTAGGGTTTAGGGTTTAGGGTTTAGGGTTTAGGGTTTAGGGTTTAGGGTTTAGGGTTTAGGGTTTAGGGTTTAGGGTTTAGGGTTTAGGGTTTAGGGTTTAGGGTTTAGGGTTTAGGGTTTAGGGTTTAGGGTTTAGGGTTTAGGGTTTAGGGTTTAGGGTTTAGGGTTTAGGGTTTAGGGTTTAGGGTTTAGGGTTTAGGGTTTAGGGTTTAGGGTTTAGGGTTTAGGGTTTAGGGTTTAGGGTTTAGGGTTTAGGGTTTAGGGTTTAGGGTTTAGGGTTTAGGGTTTAGGGTTTAGGGTTTAGGGTTTAGGGTTTAGGGTTTAGGGTTTAGGGTTTAGGGTTTAGGGTTTAGGGTTTAGGGTTTAGGGTTTAGGGTTTAGGGTTTAGGGTTTAGGGTTTAGGGTTTAGGGTTTAGGGTTTAGGGTTTAGGGTTTAGGGTTTAGGGTTTAGGGTTTAGGGTTTAGGGTTTAGGGTTTAGGGTTTAGGGTTTAGGGTTTAGGGTTTAGGGTTTAGGGTTTAGGGTTTAGGGTTTAGGGTTTAGGGTTTAGGGTTTAGGGTTTAGGGTTTAGGGTTTAGGGTTTAGGGTTTAGGGTTTAGGGTTTAGGGTTTAGGGTTTAGGGTTTAGGGTTTAGGGTTTAGGGTTTAGGGTTTAGGGTTTAGGGTTTAGGGTTTAGGGTTTAGGGTTTAGGGTTTAGGGTTTAGGGTTTAGGGTTTAGGGTTTAGGGTTTAGGGTTTAGGGTTTAGGGTTTAGGGTTTAGGGTTTAGGGTTTAGGGTTTAGGGTTTAGGGTTTAGGGTTTAGGGTTTAGGGTTTAGGGTTTAGGGTTTAGGGTTTAGGGTTTAGGGTTTAGGGTTTAGGGTTTAGGGTTTAGGGTTTAGGGTTTAGGGTTTAGGGTTTAGGGTTTAGGGTTTAGGGTTTAGGGTTTAGGGTTTAGGGTTTAGGGTTTAGGGTTTAGGGTTTAGGGTTTAGGGTTTAGGGTTTAGGGTTTAGGGTTTAGGGTTTAGGGTTTAGGGTTTAGGGTTTAGGGTTTAGGGTTTAGGGTTTAGGGTTTAGGGTTTAGGGTTTAGGGTTTAGGGTTTAGGGTTTAGGGTTTAGGGTTTAGGGTTTAGGGTTTAGGGTTTAGGGTTTAGGGTTTAGGGTTTAGGGTTTAGGGTTTAGGGTTTAGGGTTTAGGGTTTAGGGTTTAGGGTTTAGGGTTTAGGGTTTAGGGTTTAGGGTTTAGGGTTTAGGGTTTAGGGTTTAGGGTTTAGGGTTTAGGGTTTAGGGTTTAGGGTTTAGGGTTTAGGGTTTAGGGTTTAGGGTTTAGGGTTTAGGGTTTAGGGTTTAGGGTTTAGGGTTTAGGGTTTAGGGTTTAGGGTTTAGGGTTTAGGGTTTAGGGTTTAGGGTTTAGGGTTTAGGGTTTAGGGTTTAGGGTTTAGGGTTTAGGGTTTAGGGTTTAGGGTTTAGGGTTTAGGGTTTAGGGTTTAGGGTTTAGGGTTTAGGGTTTAGGGTTTAGGGTTTAGGGTTTAGGGTTTAGGGTTTAGGGTTTAGGGTTTAGGGTTTAGGGTTTAGGGTTTAGGGTTTAGGGTTTAGGGTTTAGGGTTTAGGGTTTAGGGTTTAGGGTTTAGGGTTTAGGGTTTAGGGTTTAGGGTTTAGGGTTTAGGGTTTAGGGTTTAGGGTTTAGGGTTTAGGGTTTAGGGTTTAGGGTTTAGGGTTTAGGGTTTAGGGTTTAGGGTTTAGGGTTTAGGGTTTAGGGTTTAGGGTTTAGGGTTTAGGGTTTAGGGTTTAGGGTTTAGGGTTTAGGGTTTAGGGTTTAGGGTTTAGGGTTTAGGGTTTAGGGTTTAGGGTTTAGGGTTTAGGGTTTAGGGTTTAGGGTTTAGGGTTTAGGGTTTAGGGTTTAGGGTTTAGGGTTTAGGGTTTAGGGTTTAGGGTTTAGGGTTTAGGGTTTAGGGTTTAGGGTTTAGGGTTTAGGGTTTAGGGTTTAGGGTTTAGGGTTTAGGGTTTAGGGTTTAGGGTTTAGGGTTTAGGGTTTAGGGTTTAGGGTTTAGGGTTTAGGGTTTAGGGTTTAGGGTTTAGGGTTTAGGGTTTAGGGTTTAGGGTTTAGGGTTTAGGGTTTAGGGTTTAGGGTTTAGGGTTTAGGGTTTAGGGTTTAGGGTTTAGGGTTTAGGGTTTAGGGTTTAGGGTTTAGGGTTTAGGGTTTAGGGTTTAGGGTTTAGGGTTTAGGGTTTAGGGTTTAGGGTTTAGGGTTTAGGGTTTAGGGTTTAGGGTTTAGGGTTTAGGGTTTAGGGTTTAGGGTTTAGGGTTTAGGGTTTAGGGTTTAGGGTTTAGGGTTTAGGGTTTAGGGTTTAGGGTTTAGGGTTTAGGGTTTAGGGTTTAGGGTTTAGGGTTTAGGGTTTAGGGTTTAGGGTTTAGGGTTTAGGGTTTAGGGTTTAGGGTTTAGGGTTTAGGGTTTAGGGTTTAGGGTTTAGGGTTTAGGGTTTAGGGTTTAGGGTTTAGGGTTTAGGGTTTAGGGTTTAGGGTTTAGGGTTTAGGGTTTAGGGTTTAGGGTTTAGGGTTTAGGGTTTAGGGTTTAGGGTTTAGGGTTTAGGGTTTAGGGTTTAGGGTTTAGGGTTTAGGGTTTAGGGTTTAGGGTTTAGGGTTTAGGGTTTAGGGTTTAGGGTTTAGGGTTTAGGGTTTAGGGTTTAGGGTTTAGGGTTTAGGGTTTAGGGTTTAGGGTTTAGGGTTTAGGGTTTAGGGTTTAGGGTTTAGGGTTTAGGGTTTAGGGTTTAGGGTTTAGGGTTTAGGGTTTAGGGTTTAGGGTTTAGGGTTTAGGGTTTAGGGTTTAGGGTTTAGGGTTTAGGGTTTAGGGTTTAGGGTTTAGGGTTTAGGGTTTAGGGTTTAGGGTTTAGGGTTTAGGGTTTAGGGTTTAGGGTTTAGGGTTTAGGGTTTAGGGTTTAGGGTTTAGGGTTTAGGGTTTAGGGTTTAGGGTTTAGGGTTTAGGGTTTAGGGTTTAGGGTTTAGGGTTTAGGGTTTAGGGTTTAGGGTTTAGGGTTTAGGGTTTAGGGTTTAGGGTTTAGGGTTTAGGGTTTAGGGTTTAGGGTTTAGGGTTTAGGGTTTAGGGTTTAGGGTTTAGGGTTTAGGGTTTAGGGTTTAGGGTTTAGGGTTTAGGGTTTAGGGTTTAGGGTTTAGGGTTTAGGGTTTAGGGTTTAGGGTTTAGGGTTTAGGGTTTAGGGTTTAGGGTTTAGGGTTTAGGGTTTAGGGTTTAGGGTTTAGGGTTTAGGGTTTAGGGTTTAGGGTTTAGGGTTTAGGGTTTAGGGTTTAGGGTTTAGGGTTTAGGGTTTAGGGTTTAGGGTTTAGGGTTTAGGGTTTAGGGTTTAGGGTTTAGGGTTTAGGGTTTAGGGTTTAGGGTTTAGGGTTTAGGGTTTAGGGTTTAGGGTTTAGGGTTTAGGGTTTAGGGTTTAGGGTTTAGGGTTTAGGGTTTAGGGTTTAGGGTTTAGGGTTTAGGGTTTAGGGTTTAGGGTTTAGGGTTTAGGGTTTAGGGTTTAGGGTTTAGGGTTTAGGGTTTAGGGTTTAGGGTTTAGGGTTTAGGGTTTAGGGTTTAGGGTTTAGGGTTTAGGGTTTAGGGTTTAGGGTTTAGGGTTTAGGGTTTAGGGTTTAGGGTTTAGGGTTTAGGGTTTAGGGTTTAGGGTTTAGGGTTTAGGGTTTAGGGTTTAGGGTTTAGGGTTTAGGGTTTAGGGTTTAGGGTTTAGGGTTTAGGGTTTAGGGTTTAGGGTTTAGGGTTTAGGGTTTAGGGTTTAGGGTTTAGGGTTTAGGGTTTAGGGTTTAGGGTTTAGGGTTTAGGGTTTAGGGTTTAGGGTTTAGGGTTTAGGGTTTAGGGTTTAGGGTTTAGGGTTTAGGGTTTAGGGTTTAGGGTTTAGGGTTTAGGGTTTAGGGTTTAGGGTTTAGGGTTTAGGGTTTAGGGTTTAGGGTTTAGGGTTTAGGGTTTAGGGTTTAGGGTTTAGGGTTTAGGGTTTAGGGTTTAGGGTTTAGGGTTTAGGGTTTAGGGTTTAGGGTTTAGGGTTTAGGGTTTAGGGTTTAGGGTTTAGGGTTTAGGGTTTAGGGTTTAGGGTTTAGGGTTTAGGGTTTAGGGTTTAGGGTTTAGGGTTTAGGGTTTAGGGTTTAGGGTTTAGGGTTTAGGGTTTAGGGTTTAGGGTTTAGGGTTTAGGGTTTAGGGTTTAGGGTTTAGGGTTTAGGGTTTAGGGTTTAGGGTTTAGGGTTTAGGGTTTAGGGTTTAGGGTTTAGGGTTTAGGGTTTAGGGTTTAGGGTTTAGGGTTTAGGGTTTAGGGTTTAGGGTTTAGGGTTTAGGGTTTAGGGTTTAGGGTTTAGGGTTTAGGGTTTAGGGTTTAGGGTTTAGGGTTTAGGGTTTAGGGTTTAGGGTTTAGGGTTTAGGGTTTAGGGTTTAGGGTTTAGGGTTTAGGGTTTAGGGTTTAGGGTTTAGGGTTTAGGGTTTAGGGTTTAGGGTTTAGGGTTTAGGGTTTAGGGTTTAGGGTTTAGGGTTTAGGGTTTAGGGTTTAGGGTTTAGGGTTTAGGGTTTAGGGTTTAGGGTTTAGGGTTTAGGGTTTAGGGTTTAGGGTTTAGGGTTTAGGGTTTAGGGTTTAGGGTTTAGGGTTTAGGGTTTAGGGTTTAGGGTTTAGGGTTTAGGGTTTAGGGTTTAGGGTTTAGGGTTTAGGGTTTAGGGTTTAGGGTTTAGGGTTTAGGGTTTAGGGTTTAGGGTTTAGGGTTTAGGGTTTAGGGTTTAGGGTTTAGGGTTTAGGGTTTAGGGTTTAGGGTTTAGGGTTTAGGGTTTAGGGTTTAGGGTTTAGGGTTTAGGGTTTAGGGTTTAGGGTTTAGGGTTTAGGGTTTAGGGTTTAGGGTTTAGGGTTTAGGGTTTAGGGTTTAGGGTTTAGGGTTTAGGGTTTAGGGTTTAGGGTTTAGGGTTTAGGGTTTAGGGTTTAGGGTTTAGGGTTTAGGGTTTAGGGTTTAGGGTTTAGGGTTTAGGGTTTAGGGTTTAGGGTTTAGGGTTTAGGGTTTAGGGTTTAGGGTTTAGGGTTTAGGGTTTAGGGTTTAGGGTTTAGGGTTTAGGGTTTAGGGTTTAGGGTTTAGGGTTTAGGGTTTAGGGTTTAGGGTTTAGGGTTTAGGGTTTAGGGTTTAGGGTTTAGGGTTTAGGGTTTAGGGTTTAGGGTTTAGGGTTTAGGGTTTAGGGTTTAGGGTTTAGGGTTTAGGGTTTAGGGTTTAGGGTTTAGGGTTTAGGGTTTAGGGTTTAGGGTTTAGGGTTTAGGGTTTAGGGTTTAGGGTTTAGGGTTTAGGGTTTAGGGTTTAGGGTTTAGGGTTTAGGGTTTAGGGTTTAGGGTTTAGGGTTTAGGGTTTAGGGTTTAGGGTTTAGG
>CM053791.1:17500-597500 GCA_028749045.1 Cupressus sempervirens
AAACCCTAAACCCTAAACCCTAAACTATAAAGTTGAATTCTACAAAGATACATGTTATATCATAGATCCTCAAACTCTAAAAGTGATTGCTCATGCTAAAATGGATAATGACAATTTGTCTAAATTCCATGAATTTGCTACTTTATGATATTCACTACATACTTCTATTGATTTCAATATATGGCATGAAAGACTTGGCCATTTAAATTCCGATTATATTACTTTCATGCAAAAGCATTATATGGTTGATGGCTTGCCTCACATTATTCCTTCCAAGATTGCCTGTACAGGTTGTATGAGTGGTAAGATGCATAGGGAGCCCTTTCCAAGTGGCAAATCATGGCGGGCAACTCATAAGTTGCATCTTGTCCATAGTGATCTTTTGGGCCCCATGGAGAATAACTCCATCCAAGGTTCTCGGTATGCACTTACCTTTGTTGATGATTTTTCTAAACGAACTTGGATCTATTTTTTGCATAGCAAGGATCAAGTTCTTGATATATTTATTGAATTTCAGTTATATGTTGAACGGCAATCTGGTTTTAAACTTAAAATTCTTAGAACTGATAATGGAAAGGAATATGTGAATAATGCTTTTCATTCTTATTTGAAATCATGTGGCATTAAACACGAGCTTACTATTCCTTATACACCACAACAAAATGGTGTGGCGGAAAGAAAGCATCGGACCATTGTTGAAATGGCTAGAAGCATGTTGCATGCTAAGAATCTGCATTATAAATTTTGGGCTTAAGCCATGTTTTGTGCAACTTATATTCTTAATCGGACTCCTACCAAAGCTCTCAAGGTTATCACTCCAGAAGAGGCTTGGTCTGGTAGGAAACCTAATTTACATCATTTACAAATTTTTGGTTCTATTGCTTATGTTCATACTCCTAAATAGAAAAGGCATAAATTAGATGCTAAGTCATCTCCTTATATGTTTGTTGGTTATGATGAAAACACTAAAGGTTATCGTGTTTATGATTCTACTACTAACAAAGTTCAAGTTACTAGAGATGTTTGTATTGCAGAAAATGGAGTCCATGATTGCTCTACTACACATGATGCAGAATTCAGTGGCACTAAAATTGTGCTGGTGGAGGACCAACCTCCTTCTCTTAACCCTACTCCTCCTCTTAACCCTTCAAATCAAGTACCACCTATTATTTCTGCACCTACAACTCAAGATATTCAAGTAGATACTAATGATGCTTTTATTGCTAATGATTCTTCCTCTAGTGATAATTCCATTACAACTAAATGTAAACCTAAATGGGCTCAAAACTTAATCAATGAAGGTGATGATTACATTTCTAGATCTGGTGGAATTAAACATAGAAGAATTAATTATTGTAATTATGCTTTGATGACTACTATTATGAATTCTAACAATCCTAAGTCTTTTGATCAAGCTAACTCTCACCCTCATTGGCAGAAAGCCATGCAAGAGGAATATGATTCTTTAATTGCTAATCAAACTTGGGACTTAGTCAAATTACCTCATGGCAAGAATATAGTTTCATGTAAATGGTTATACATAACAAAATTGAATACTAATAATGAAATTAGTAAATTTAAGGCTAGACTAGTTGCTAGAGGTTTTTCACAAATTGAAGGATTAGACTATAATGAAACTTTTGCTCTTGTTGCTAAAATACCTACTATTGAATTAGTTCTTGCTTTAGCATCTAAAATGAATTGGCCCATTCATCAAATGGATGTTAAAAGTGCCTTCTTAAATGGTGATTTACATGAAGAAATCTATATGGCTCAACCTCCTGGATTTGTTAAGAAAGGTAGTGAAAATCTGGTTTGCAAATTGAACAAATCTATTTATGGTCTTAAACAATCACCTAGAGAATGGTATTCTAAAATTAATTCTTTCTTTATTTCTCAAGGTTTTTCTAGAAGTCAGAATGATCCAAATTTGTATATTAAACATACTAACGATGACATTATTATTGTTATTGTTTATGTCAATGATCTAATACTCACTTCTAGTTCAGACGCTTTGATTTCTGATATCAAATTCCAACTTAAACAGAAATTTCAGATGACTGATTTAGGTATCTTACATTACTTCTTAGGTATACAAATTTTTCAAACTCCTAAAGGTATCTTTCTTTCTCAAAGCAAGTATGCTTATGATCTTTTAGAAAAATTTAAGATGAATGACTCTAACCATGTTTCAATTCCATGTGAATTAGGAACTAAATTAATGAATGATATGAATACTCCTTTTGTTGATGAAACTTTGTATAGACAGTTGGTAGGAAGTTTAAATTATTTAACTCTTACTAGACCTGATATTGCTTATAGTGTTGGTTTAGTTTCTCGATTTATGTCTAAACCTCAACAAACTCATTTTAAAGTTGCTAAACGCATCTTAAGGTACATTAAAGGAACTATTAATGTGGGATTATTTTATGATGCAAATTCTGAATTTATTTTACATGGCTATACTGACTCCGATCTAGGTGGAGATCCCAATGATGGGAAGTCCACTTGTGGTTATTGTTTCTTTGTTGGTTCAGGTGCAATTTCTTGGAAAAGCAAAAAAGAACACTCTATTTCCCTTTGCTCAACTGAAGCTGAATACAAAGGTTGTACCAATGCAGCTAAGGAAGCTTTATGGATTAGAAGACTTCTTGATGATTTGGGTCTACCTCAACAATCACCTACACCTATACATTGTGACAATCAAAGTGCTATTGCCTTGGCAAAGAATCCAATTTATCATGCACGAACCAAACATATTTCACTTCAACATCACTTCATTCGAGAACAAATTGAAGACAAGAAAATTATTCTTCTTTATTGTAAAGGAGAAGATCAAGTGGCTGATATTTTAACCAAACCACTTTCTAAAGAGAGATTTCAGTTCCATTGTAAAAATTTGGGTTTACAACCTATTAATGTAAACTCCCCAAGTAAAGATTAAGGGGGGGTGTTAAAAAGGTTAATCTTTCCTTGGATATATTAATTGGGATATTCCAAGGGTCCCTAAATATAGTTTGTCCTCTTGTACACATGTGGAGGACATGTCATTGTTTGTCCTTTATTCCACATGTAAGGACAACTCTTGTTTATTTCTTTATTTAGTTTATCCTCCTTAAGAGGATTGTGACACTTTGCACACACCTATTATGAATGTGGCATTCATAGAAATGGGAGTTACAAATGCAACTCCTTTCTCATCTCTATATAAGAGATTCTCCTCCTTCTTTCTTCTTCACTCTTAGCACTTGATGTTATTGTATTGAGCTACTTTTGCTCCAACACTCTCTCTCTCTCTTCTCTAGGCATTTGCCTTCATTCATAATGCTCACAAGGGGTTTTCTTTGCTTTCCCCTTATAAATCCTTGTCTCCATTGTTTAACCATCTTGGTGTATGCTCTTGGAGTTTGCTTATCTTATGGTAACATTGTTTCACACTTAACTTACTTGGATTGTTTCTCGTTCCTTGCTCAATATTATTTCTTACAAAATTTTACCTCAAGATCATTCCAACAAGTGATGCAACTATTTGGTAAATTTTGGAACCAATAAATGAAATTTTCCACAACACTTTGAACAAACAGCCTGATGGATACATTTTCTTCCTACACACCAAGAATACCACATGCAACAATGACTACTTTGATATGGTCATTTGGATCCTGAGTTTTATCTCCAGAAAACTTGGGAAGGTATTCCCATGATCTTTTAGGCAGAGTTGAATACTGGACTAAGGCAAATGGTTTGATCTAAGCCCCGATGGTTGAGTGGCAACCACAACCATAATACACACTAGAACTCCAAAATCAAAGATTCAACAAGTTTGAAATATAGAGTCACCAACCTCTATCCTCGGGGAGGTACCTTAAGATATCCAAGAAAAGAAAGCACTAGAACTTCGCTTCCTTTCCCCAACAGAGTCACCAAAAATCTATTAGTAAATAGATTTTTCCTTCCAAAATTAAATACAAAGAATGGCTCAAAATGCCCGAATAGAAGAAAAAATGCCACTAACAGTTGGATATAATAACATGAGATTGATATCTTTCCTCTGAATTGAGAGGTACAACTCCCTCTTAGAAAGATATTCAAACAATTTAAATAGCTAGTTATGTCTTTTACCAGAAGACGCAAAGGCTTTCTAGCATTTACCCATCACTATGGGAGAAATGTAATTATAAGATTTATAAACTGGACAATGAGGGAAAGAAAAACAAACAAACAACCACATGACCATCTATCCAATCTTTCATACTATAGGGGAAGTGCAAAGAAACATTTTTTTATACTACTGACTATGAATGATAATGCAGAATTGCACCCAGAACATGAAAGAAATGACTATATAACCATTTTCAATCTAAGAAAATCGTGTTTAGACTTTAGAATATGATATATGAAACTCTCTTTTATTTCAAATGCATAACAAAATAATAACAATATCATTTTATCCATGTCATTACAGTCAAGTTGCAAAATTTAAAAAAAAAAAAAAACTTATATTCCTCCTCCCTGTTACAATCACTACACATAAAAATGTATTCTCTCCTTCCTATAGTTATAGAACTCCTCGTGAACATAAGAACCCTCACTACATTTGAAACTTGCAAGAAATAATGCCTTTGGGTTGTGTTTCGATTTCTATAACCATTTCTTAAAAATCATTTTAATCATTCTTGTGAATAATCTTCTTCTTATCACTTTAGAATATTTAATAGTTGATCCATTTTAAATTTTCATAAATTATAACAATTCTATTTACCAAATTTAAAATGAATCCCTTGTGCATTCTTGGACAAGGGGCATATGTTGGTAACAAATTGTTATCATGATCTTGTGACTGTCATTGCTAATTTATATACTGCTACACTTAAATAGTCATAAATTTTGATCCGTGATGAATTTACAAAATGGCTTGGAGATAATTTAGATAGATAGGTTTCCTCAAACATATCCAAAATTCAACTCAATCCAATAGTCGCATTAAAAGTTGTGGCCCCCGTAACATGATTGTTTTCCTGACTGCAACACATTTGTATTTGCTAGTATCTTGACAAACCAACATACAGTCCATTATAACTTTTGACCTTGGCCAAATTTTGAAGATCGCTCCAATGAAGATTTAGAAATCTTGATTTTGGAAAATATATCCAAAATTCAAAAAGATCCAATGGTGGAGCTAAAAATTATGCCCCTTGCATTGTGACTATTATTTTTTATGCTGATAGAAATCTGTGGTTATAGATTGTATTTAAAATATAACAACATATACAACAATACCTGCACATGAATCACATGTTCGAGTTTCCTTTTTGTACATCTCATTATCCACCACCACCTTCTGAGCTTGGATGTTGGACTTCTGAACAACTTATAACTTTGAATTGAACACTACACTTTGCATTGACAATCTTTGGGATTTTGAACTTGAACTTGAACTAACCTGAAGGTTCAACTTCAACTTCAACTTTCCCATATGCGAATAGGAAGGTTGATAACTAGGAGAATGATTGACTTGCTTTTAACATTTTGTGCTAGTGATAGAACTTGAAGTTGAACTTGAACTGGCTGGAAGGTTCAACTTCAACTTCGAAACTCGAAAGTGCTTTATGAAACTATTGAACTTGAACTATTGAATGGAGACTGAATTCTAATATTGAATTGAACATGGGTTCTAAACTTTGCTTGTCCATTTCAATCTTTGAGCTTCAAACTGTTTGAACCATTTCAACTTCAAACCTGAACTTTGACTCTATAGAATCGAACATGAACTTGAAGTTGAAGTTGAATTTTGAAAATTTCGGTTCAAGCTCAAGTTCAACTTAATCTTAGAACACTATTTTTTCACAAATTAATCTTTTACAAGGACAAAGTTAGTCATATAAATTTACAAGCTATCAAAGAAATTGGGGGATCTTTTCCCACAATACTACCTTTTAAAGTTTGAAATTCAAGTGTTGAATGTAGGCTAATAACTGGCTCTAACTGGGGATGTGGACCATAAGGGACACAAATAATCTCGCAATCTCTAGTAAATGACTAGTGCATATCCATTGGGAATAGAGTCATTAAAGCCTAGAGGATAGAGGAACTTTTTGTAAGAGGAGCGGAAGACAGAGAGAACACCAAAACACTAAGCTACCAGCAAGCCAAAAACCAACAAACTAAAACTAAGCACAACAAAAACTTTATGTACAAGAATAGGGTAAGTAGCCCATACTCAAAAGAATATACTTGACTACTCATGGAAAACCATTAACTAGTTTAGAAAGATATATGCTAGTGTGGAAAAGTGGTTGGAAAATGAGATGCACCACTCCAAGAAACCATCGAGCAACAAATGCAAGAAAGGGTATTGTCACTATGTTTTGGAAAAAAATTTGAATTTGTATGTTAGGCCCAAACAACCATTCTGTTCCATAGAATTTTGATTTTTCTTGTGCCCTCAATGCTTGATCTCCATATGGCTGCAATATTTTGATTTGACTATCATGATCCTAAAAATTTATTTCACAACTTCCTCTTTTGATCAAATTTTCAGAATGAGAATAACTCTTTAAATCTAACTTTTTTTTGTTATCAACACCAAGTCTATTTTCAAAGTAAACTTGTTCCAGAATAGGCTAATCGCAATCTTCTAAAATCTCAAGAATATCTTTATTTACTCTTTCATGGAAATGAAAAACCTCATATTTTGAGAATTCATGACCCATATCAGCTTCAAAACCAAATGATACTTGCATTTTGGTCTTCTCAAGATCTTGAGATGCTTTGGACTATAGCAATTCTTCATTTTTTATGCACTCAAATTGAAAATATTCATAACCAACTTGCAAGGGATTTTTTATTTTATCATTATCACAGCTATACCTTTCTTGATCTTTTGCTAATTTGTCATATCTTCCTAAAAAATATTAGTGGCTAAAATTGCATTAGAGGATCCAAAAGAAAAAGACTCAAATTCAGAAAATGGAGAGGCCATTGATAAACTCTCATTTAATTTATCACCACCAAGTTTTTCCTCAACAAGAGGCATACCAAGGTGTTAGTAAACAATTTTTCCCACATATATTCATATGTAAAAACATAGAAAAAGCATGTAAACTAACAAATGAATTCCTATAGAAGAGCTTGAGGAATTCTCTGCTTGATATTTCTTCACTGAAAATAGGTGCAGCTACCTTTATTGCAATGAGATTTTTTGATCTAATAACTCAACAGAAAGACCTTTTCAGGAAAACAATCCGCTGAAAAATGTTGAATCAACTTATTCTATCTCATCAGTACAAAATAAACTTTAATTGAAAAGAACCACTCGATTTTAATAATCAAGATGATCCACATATTTGAAAATTAAAACCATCGAGTAGGCAAATTGATAAAACTAATTTCTCACAGCATCCAAGTATGAATTGGCAATTTCAAAACAAATAATAGACATAGCTAAAAGCTTAAATAGTATCTTCAGAAATACATATTTAAATATGCAGATAATAGTATCCACTTACAAAGCTTTTAACCATAAATCAAACTGTAGAGTTTCATTGTATCTGCAGAAATTCTGAAATGTTACTTCTAACTTGGAATAACTGGACAATTCTAAGCCTTTCACCATACTAATTATTACATATATATAGGCATGGGGCTAGACCATTGCCAAAATTACCCTGCCAAGAGTTAATTGTTTTTTGCCAAAGTAACTGATAACTGAAATGCAAGAAACATGAAACTGAAAAGAAAAAGTAACTAAGTGATTAAGTGTAACCACCTGTCTTGATTAGATAGTGGCATGCCCCATTGCCACGCCTTTCGCCATCTTCCACGTTTCATAGGCAGTTGAAAAAGTTGAGATAACAGATTGATGTGGCAAACCGATGTAGGTGAAACTTTGCTCCCAGATTTCTTTCATCTTCTTCAATTTGGCAACCTTTTCCTCATGCATTTCCAAATGTTTCAGATTAATGATTAACATAGCCTCTGTATGTGCCACGTTGGAAAAATCCTGCTTAGCTGGTGCCTTCTTGTCTTGCCACTCCTAAAACTTCTTTTGAACCTCTTTGATTATTTCATCTGATTGGGCAACGGAGTCATCTTCTTTTCCCATGAACTGTTTGGCAAACCACTTAAGATCATTTTGAATGATCTGGTGTATGACCCTAAGCTCTTGCAACACTTCTTTAATTTCAATTACTCCTTGTGTCAGTGCCTCATTTCTCCATTCGATGCAATCTTTGATGATGTATAGGGCCTTTTCATCTAGACCAGCTATGGGACATTTGGCCTGGAATTTTTGTAGGCCAAGCTCTTGCACATCTTCCAACCACATCACCACTTTTGCCCATTTGTTCTTTTCTTTTTCATATCCTTCATTACTTGACTCCATCTTTTTAGTAATGTTTGATATCTCCTTTGAAGCATGATCCAACTGACTTATGTGCTTTACGGTATCATGTAGAACATCCTAAAACCATTCACCTACTACGTTAGCTACTGCTTTGCACTTATGCAAATTCTCCAATGATTGTTGATTGGTCATAGAGGATACATCAATAATGGTTGACATCTCACGAATTGGCTTTGCTTCAGGATGCAAGATAGCATTAATGTATTGCGCCATATTTTTTTATTGTTTCCTTCATTTCTTGCTTATCTTGTCCATCTTTCCATACTCTGTGCATGATATTTTTATTAGAAACTTCAAAGAATTCCATATCTACTTCGTAGTTCCCTTTTCCCAAATCAACCTTTGTTATCTGGAAGTCTTGAGGCACTACGGAATCACGAGAGCTTCCATCTGGTGGTGTAGCTATCTCTGCTGCCCATCAACCTAAACTTTTGTCAAAATTGATCCTTGCTTTGGTCCTTTCTTTTTTCACTTTAGGTGCCTTACCAAGGCACTTATTGACCAGATCGTCAATAGGCATAGATATTGGGACTACACTCCTTTTCTTTTCCATTGATATCTCCAGCCATTTAGGCGTAGCTTGATCTTTTATGGTAGCAGGGGAACATTTAACCAAGGAGAGATTACTTTCCTGGTTCTCGGTAGCCATTTGCAAATTATGGGATTCAGGTACATTATCTGCCATAGGTAGGTCTTCTGCTATCTCCAAGTCTATGGTTATGGTGTTCTTACTTTTGACGACTGATGCCTTCTTCGTGCTTGAGCGGGTTACTCTCCTTCCTTTTGGAGTTTCTTCTTGAACTTGAAGTTGAAGTGTTTCAGGAATTGCTTCAACTTCAACTTTAGCTAGACCTGCAACAGAATCAGGAACACCTTGGTTAGTTTTCTTCCTAGTAGTCCTTTTATCTTTGCTTTTTGAAAGCTTCCCAGAAAGATCTGGAGTAGCCATGGCCTTTAACTTTATCCACTTGGCAGTTCTAGCTATTACATCTTTAGTACGAGAATAGACATCAGTTTCTTCCTTCTTTTCCCAATCAATTTTAGGAATGGGCATGCATTCAATCTGGTCAATGTAAAAATGATCAAGCACTTCTTCAGAATCATCATCTTTTATTCCATAAGTATCCAACTCCACATTAAACATAGTGATCTATTTAATGGTCAAGAGAGACCGCAGTCTTTTCCTTACCTCAAGTTCATTAAGGTAGTTTGCCCAAAAATCCTCTAATTGTGGGGAGTGAACCAGGGATACTGCATTCTCAACATGGTTTCTAATAAAACCAGTGTAGTCAAAATCTAATCGAGAAATGAAAGGCTTAAAGCATAAGCGGGTTAATGATTTTGCTGACAATATTGCTTCTTTTAGACTAGGGCATCTATAGTGTCCAATCTCAATTGAGAAGAATGTTGAAGATGATCTTTTTGAAATTTGAAAAGACTCAATCACAGAAACAAATTACCTACACATCTCAAACAACACTATAGAATCTAAACAATAGCATGGTAGCTTTAAAGGTTCATCAGAAAAACCACCCACTCTGATATATGTAAATCTAGGAAATTGAATGTAATAGCAACCATAGATTTGCACAACTTGCATATCTTCTTCTATCATCCTATCATTCTCCCGGCCTCGGAGTTCAAATACCAATTTCCCTAGAAAGACATCATTGACCATCTTGAACTCTTTGCATACTGTAACTTCTTGAAGATTGCTGTAATATTGGTAAATGGGCATGTCATTAACCCAAGGTGCATGTGGAAGATAGTCCCATTCTTTAGATGCAGATAGGATGTAAATTAGATAAGAAGACAAGATAAATGGGCTATAGTTGTTAACAACCATTAAACCCCTATGCAGGTTTTCTACTATGAGATCAGACCAATTAATGAATTTAACCCCTTCAACGATCTTTTGTATGAAAAAGTACATCCAAGATTCCCAATGGAATGCATGCTCATTTCCCTTGATCCTATTGAGCAAAAGAACGATGTCTGCAATTTCTTTTATAAAATTCTCAATAGTCAATGGCTTAGGTAGTCTAGAACCTCCCTTTGTTGGTTTCAAGAGCCAAGACTGAGCTATCTTGTTATCATAGCTATTTTTGTTTTCGGCATACAGGTGCTCAGCTTCTTCAAATGTTCATGGCTCATAAGGTTCCTTGTGGGGAATCCTAAAGGCCAAATGGACACTGGTTCTATTGATTCTAACAATCACTTCCTCTGACGCTTTCTTGATACATCCAAAAATAGGGTCATAATGGCTTGCACATTCAAGGACAAGTTCTGGATATGTGATAGTAGCAGAAAAAGCAGTGACTTCTAATAATCCACTATCGACTAACCTCTGATAAATGGGGCTTGACTGGGTATTCTTGGCTTGTTCAATTAACTCAGATAAACTTTTATTTACCATGAATGTGTCATGAATTTCAAGTAGGGAACTGAGCAAAGAAGGTTTCTCTAGCTTAGGCAACTTTGGGCGAAAAAGTGTCATGACTGCTAATAAAGACAGGTTTACAATATATGGCTTGAAATACCTCAAAACAAAGCAAACACAATTTGAAATGCAAAGGGTTACAAAGATGTACTTACAGTTTAACAAAGATAAAGCCTACTACTCGCCCTTCTTACCCAATAATACTGGGAATTTCTTCGAAGAAAATGGAATGAGCAGAAAAGGGCTAAAATGAATGCATTTAAGGAATTATTTGTGCGTAAGATCGCAAGAATAGATTTGGCAAGTAAGTGCACTAATTACCCACTCATGTGGCATGGGTTTGAAAAGATGTCGTGTGTGCTTTGTTTTAAATACTATATCAAATCCACACGTATGCTACTGCGTTAAGTGATCATGACATGAAAATTTTATCCCTCAACCAGATCTTGTTGTAGCTAAACATGTATTGCCTTAAATCCTTTTATTCATAACTTCGCATGTCTGGGAAATGTTACACTGGGACCTACCTTGATTTGGTTCAAAGATTTAAAACTTGCTTACAACTTTCGTTAGTGTGCAACATTGACACTGAAGTTGAAGTTGAAGAATTGGGTGACCAGGTTTCAACTTCGACTTCGATTTAAACTAAGACCAACTCGAGGAAAGAGATCGGACTTGACACATGAAGACTAAAGCAGACCTGAACTTGAAGTTGAGGTAAACTAAAACTTCAAGTTCAACTTCAAGAAAGGAAAAACTTGGGACTAAAAACATATTAGAGTGCAAGAGAAATTATAAGTACTAACACAAGGCAAGCCATTAGATCTAATGTTTGAGAGATGTGCTCATCATTATTCTCAATGTGCAAACAACCTTTGGACATATTAAAATAATTAGTTTCAGCCGATGGGGTTTCTTGAAAATCTTCATCATCATACTCAGCATGTAAATGATATGCTCTAGCTATATCACGAAGATTGTCTTCAATCAAAGGAGGTATTAGAAAATCCTCTCTATTAAAAACTGTCAAATTTTGACAAATAGAAACAAGGGGTGCTGATTTTTCTTTTTTAAGAACAAACTTTTTTTGGGAAGGCTTCACCTTTAGATAATGTCATTGTTCATAAGTGCATATTTCTGCTTGTGAGGGTTCAGTACATCTCAACCCATTGATGATCATATCATCATCCAAGCTAATAGCCTCCCTTTTTACATCTTGCAACCTCTATAATTTTAATCATAGAAGCAAGAATTTAACTTCTGTTTGTATGGCAACAATGAATATACACAATTGGTTATTCTCACTTGGCTAGCTAGCTAGAGGAATCTTACCAACACTTCTATTGAATCTATCAACAAAATCTCTCATGGCTTCCCCTGCTTTGATCTTGATTTGAAAGAAATTTAATAATAGCTTAACAACATCAATTGCAAACATAAAACTTCGTAGAAATTTTACCTCAAGATCATTCCAACAAGTGATGCAACTAGTTGGTAAATTCTGGAACTAATCAATGACCATTCCCACAAGGCTTTGAACAAACAGCCTGATGGATACATTTTCTTCCTATACACCAAGAATACCACATGCAACAATGACTACTTTGATATGGTCATTTGGATCTTGATTTTTATCTCTAGAAAACTTGGGAAGGTATTCCCATGATCTTTTGGGTAGGGTTGAATACTGGACTAAGGTAAACAGTCTGATCTGAGCCCCCATAGTTGAGTGGCAACCACAACCATAATACACACTAGAACTCCAAAATCAAAGATTCAACAAGTTTAAAATATAGAGTTGCCAACCTCCATCCTCGGGAAGGTACCTTAAGATATCCAAGAAAAGAATGCACTAGAACTTCACTTCCTTTCCCCAGCAGAGTCACCAAAAATTTGTTAGTAAATAGATTTGTCCTTCCAAAATTAAATACAAAGAATGGCTCAAAATGCTTGAATAGAAGAAAAAATGCCACTAACACTTTCCTCTAAATTGAGAGGTACAACTCCCTCTTAGAAAGATATTCAAACAATTTAAATAGTTGGTTATGTCTTTTACCAGAAGACACAAAGGCTTTCTAGCATTTACCCATCACTATGGGAGAAATGTAATTATAAGATTTATAAACTAGACAATGAGGGAAAGAAAAATAAACAAACAACCACATGACCATCTATCCAGTCTTTCATATCATAGGGGAAGTGCAAAGAAACATTTTTTATACTACTAACTATGAATGATAATGTAGAATTGCACCCAGAACATGAAAGAAATGACTATATAACCATTTTCAATCTAAGAAAACCGTATTCAAACTTTAGAATATGATATATGAAACTCTCTTTTATTTCAAATGCATAACAAAATAATAGCAATATCATTTTATCCCTATCATTACAGTCAAGTTTCAGAAAAAATAAAAAATAAAACTTCTATTCCTCTTCCCTATTACAATCACTACACATAAAAATGTATTCTCTCATTCTTGTAGTTGTAGAACTCCTGGTGAATAGAAGAACCCTCACTACATCTGAAACTTGCAAGAAATAACGCCTTTGGGTTGTGTTTCATTTTCTATAACCGTTTCTTGAAAATCATTTTAATAATTCTTGTGAATAATCTTCTTCTTATCACTTTAGAATATTTAATAGTTGATCCATTTTAAAGTTTCATAAATTATAACAATTCTATTTACCAAATTTAAAATCAATCCCATGTGCATTCTTGGACAGGTGGCATATGTTGGTAACAAATTGCTATCATGATCTTGTGATTGTCATTGCTAATTTATATACTGCTACACTTAAATAGTCATAACTTTTGATCTGTGATGAATTTACAAACTGGCTTGGAGATAATTTAGATTATTAGGTTTCCTCAAATATCTCTAAAATTCAGCTCAATCCAATGATCAAATTGAAATTTGTGGCCCTCACAACATGACTATTTTCCCGACTGCAACACAATTGTATTTGCTAGTATGTTGACAGACCAACATACAGTCCATTATAACTTTTGACCTTGGCCAAATTTTGACGATCGCTCTAGTGAAGATTTAGAAATCTTGATTTTGAGCAATATCCAAAATTCAAAAAGATCCAACAGTGGAGCTAAAAGTTATGCCTCCCACATTGTGATTCTTATTTTTTATGCTGATAGAAATCTATGGTTACAAGTTGTATTAAAACTATAACAACATATACAGGAATACCTGCACATGAATCACATGTTGCAGTTTCCTTGCTATAAATCTCATTATCCACCACCACCTTTTGACCTTGGATCTTGGACTTTTGAGCAACTTATAACTTTGAATTGAACATTGCACTTTGCACCGACAATCTTTGGGATTTTGAACTTGAAATTGAACTTCAATTGACCCGAAGGTTCAACTTCAACTTCAACTTTCCCATATGCAAATAGGAAGGCTAATAATTAGGAGAATGACTGGCTTTCTTTTAACATTTCATGCTAGTGATAGAACTTTAAGTTGAACTTGAACCGGTTAGAAGGCTCAACTTCAACTTCGACACTCAGAAGTGCTTTATGAAACTATTGAACTTGAACTATTGAATGGAGACTAAATTCTGATATTGAATTGAACATGGATTCTAAACTTTGCTTGTCCATTTCAATCTTTGAGCTTCAAACCGTTTGAACTATTTCAACTTCAAACTTGAACTTTGACTCTGCAAACTTGAACATGAACTTGAAGTTGAAGTTGAATTTTGAAAAATTTGGTTCAAGTTCAAGTTCAACTTAGTCTTAGAATGCTACCTTTTTCACAAATTAATCTTCTACAAGGATAATGTTAGTCATAAAAATTTACAAGGCATCAAAGAAATTGGAGGATCTTTTCCCATAAGAATTCCTTTTAAAGTTTGAAATTTAGGTGTTGAAAGCAAGCTAACAAGGACCATGAGTGGTCTACACCTTTGAGTTGATTGGATTTAGGTTACTGTATAAGTTGCTTTGGTTATGCTTATGGTAGATTTTTGAGATTATAATGTGTTATATGGGTCATTGAGGTTTGTGTCAGTAGTTACCAAGATCGATGTGGTATCATGATGTTGTTCTGTGATTACCTCGAGATGCATGCAAAGATTGCACAGTGTACTATTATCCTACTACACTGGACTAGGTTCCTGTAGCAGTGGTTAGTCATGTATATGAATGTGTTCGCTTATGTGTTTGAAGTTCCTTTTCATGTTGTTTATACAACCATTATTAAATGCTTAAATAATTAGAAATGGATTGTCCATGTTGGATTCATTGGTTATGTGTTGTGGATATTTACCTTGTTATATTTTGATATGAGAGATACTTGTTACTCATGTGATGTTTTACATTTGAGATGATCTGACGGTTGGATGTTATACTTTGATTTCATTATCATAGATATTAGACTACTATGTTGTTCAGTTGATCATAATTGCATGATGATGCCATTTTGAGATGACGGTATGTTTTATGATGATATTTGGTTATCCGATATTTGGACATATCTCTGATCATGTTATATGATGGATTTAATGCTATGTTTATCTACTTCATTCTTGCTTCATTATGTTATATGTGAATGTGAGTGATGTAAATAGATTATTTTAGTATAATTAAATAAATGGTTAAATTAGGTGATTTAATGCATTTATTGCTTCAGCTAAGTTATTATATGCAATTGCATTTGATCATGTATTTTAGTGTGCATATGGAGTTAGTGATTCAATTGTTCATATTTTACCAATGTCATCCCTATATGGTCAACGTATCTTTTTTCAATATGTTAATTAAACCTTCTAGTGATTTAATAAATCTAAACTCATTTACATTACGTGATTAGACCAACGAACATGTATGTGCATTTAGAATTTTGCATTGTCACGAAGTTGTTAAGGCTTTCTATGATTTTTGGTTTAAGGGTTTTCGAGATTTATTTGTATTGATTTTAATTTCTGGCAACTTTGTCATAGATGAGTTCCAATTACTTGGAATAGCCTATTTTCATTTGGGTTGATTCAGGGTTTAACTAGGTTGGTTGGTTATTTACCCTAATCAATTATTCACTTGAAAAGTGAATAAGTATCCAAAAAGGAATTTAATTCCTCACTTCTCACTTTTGAATTAGAAAGTTTGAGAGTAAAACCCAAAATCCTCTTCATGAGAAATTACTATTCTATTCATTATGGGAGCTACAGGGATGGGATCATTGCCAGATCAGTCTCGTTAGATCTAGCTTGGGGAGACCTTGGATTGCCACAATTTTTGGCGGCTACTACAAGATTTTCATTTTATGGTTCAGATTCTCATTTTTTCCTTTTGGCTGCGAGGTAGGGCTCTCCCATTTTATTGTTTCAGCTTTGTTTCTACATCTATTTTTGGTAGCTATTTGTTAGGAGGCTAAGAACTAGTGTTTCCCTCTATTTCCGTATGCTAGCTCTATATGGTTGGGAGGGTATGAGCATTTTTGTGATTTTCAAGATGAGGGTTTGGGGTTTCACACCATTATGCTAGTCATTTTTGCATACATTGTTTGAACCTAAATTTTATTGGATTTTTGTGGCTTATTCATCCTTGGGGTGAATGGATTTTATTTTTGTTGATTTTTGCCAATGTTGGGGTTTTTGAGGTTCTTGCCTCGATTTGTGTGCTACCTAGTTTTCTTGAGTTTTCTTGGCATGATGTTGATCATAGACTTGAATTATCCATAGGATGTTAGTCAAACCATTATTGCACTTTTGTGTTTAATTGGGATGCATGTCACATCCTTACTCTTGATTTTGTGTTTGGTTAAGTGATTTTATACCTAGAGTTATTGTTTCTTTTGGACCCTTGTTTTTGTTTCATGGACACTAGGATTCATGTAGAATCCATACTCCTGGATTGAGGCTGGTTAAGTAAGTTCATGATGTTTGGTCTTGTTGAATCATTGGGATTCATGTAAAATCCGTACTCCTAGATTGAGGTTGGTTGAGTGAGTTCATGATGTATGGTCTTATTGTTTATTAGGATTCATGTACAATATGTCCTCTTGATATTTTTTTGATTGAGTGATATTTTACTTGTGTTCTCATCCAATCCTCTTCATATGATCTTCATTATGGTGGTGCACCACACAAGAGTATGTACATGTACATTATTAGGTGACTTACAAGGCCCGATCTCTCATTTGTATTTTAGTGGAGTTATGATCATTTGGGGTTGGGTTGGGAATATGCATGCCTACGGGCACTCATCGTTGGATGAGCATGGGTAGGGTAGGGTAGCATATGGAAGGGGCTTCTATCTTGCATCACGGTGATCATTGTACCCAGTGGGTTAGCAGAGGAAGTTTTAAGTAAGTGATAACTAAATAAAATATTGGGTGGTAATAAAACTAAGATAAAAAAATTGTTTCAAATGTGAGAGCCTTCCGTTGGGAAGTGGAGTCCCACAGTACCGAGATGGTACTAAGATTGGGCTTTTCACTGCCAAGTGACTCTCCATGGTGTCAACCCTTAAATAGTAACCCATTGACTATCTAACCATGACTTGTAGTTCTTGCATTGTCTCATGCTCTTGGTTTCAGTCTTCATTATTATCTGGCGTGAGTGTTAGCCATGGACATTTTTTTATGTGTGTTTGTGGTTGGATCATTATCTCCATTAGTACGAAAAGAGTGGACCCATGGGTTCCATGTGGTTGGGAGGTGTAGCTACCTTCACCACTGCTAGGGACCAATATATAGAGATGGTCTATTGTCCTAGTGTGACCATTGTTGGATGTTTTCACTTGGCACTTCAGGTTCTGGAGTATGCTTTCTTGTGATTTATGTTTTCATTGGAATGCTTGGATATCATGTTAGATGATGTTAGTTTATTTGGTGCATTCTTGTATTATGATATTTAGCATATGTTAGATGATGAGTTGATTTATTGGAATATCTAATGCTTTGCTTTTAGCATGTTAGATTTCCTTATGTTATGCATAGGGGATGGCTAGGACCTTTGATGTCTCTATTGGAAATAATCAAGACTAGCTAGGTTACTGAGAGGGGAGGGGTGAATTAGTAATGTCAAAAACTTTAAATCAATTTAGTACTTAATCCATTCATCATTCATTCATCTAATCTATTGTATGCATGAGAAAGATAAACATTTATAACACATGAACACAAAATTTTGGTGACCCAAAAACCTTCCAAATAGAAAGTAAAACTGGGGTGGGGATGATACCCACAAAAGTTTACTACTATAGTATGAAGTTAGCCTATTAGGGCTTATAATGATCACTTCTAATGATCTACCCTGTTAAGAGCAATTTGGACTGCTAGATCCACCTTGTTAGAGGATTTACAAATATACAATGAAGTATGCACTCTATTAGGAGATTTATACAGAGATTGTTAAGTCTACCCTATTAAAGGATTTAAAAAATTGATTCACTTGTTAGGATGAAACAGTGGATCTACTTACAACTTGATTGCTCATTAGATCCTTGAAGTATAGATCACCTCTTGTGACTGATGAATCTTTATTGCTTCTTGTAGACCTTGCTGAACACTCTGCTTTGTTGCTAATTCACATTACATATGTTGCAAATGATATAATACATTACATATATACCATTCCAATAATTACAATGAACACATATGTTGCAAATGATATAATACATTACATATATACCATTCCAATAATTACAATTGCAAGGTCGGCCAAAACACAAGTGAACAAAATATTACTGAGTTGGCCAAATAGTAGAAAACTCAAGTTTTTCAAGCTGACTTGGTGACCTTCTGATACTTAGCATCCACTACATTACTTGGCATCGTCATGCACTCAGTAGAAGTAGAAGCTCAGTCCATACTAATCACACAACATAGCTTGGAACTCGGTAACCATTGGAGACTCGGTAGATATAGTGTCACTCGGTAAAAATTGAATCCTTCATCTACCTTGCTTTCACTTGGTAAACAATACACTTTCATCACTCGATAAACACTAGCTTACATCACTCAAACTGATGACTTGGTAGACACTGTGAAGCTCGATGAACACTATAGGCTCAGTAGATACTGCTAGACTGCACACTCACTCGGTAGCTTTAGGAATGCTCAGTGTGAACTGCTTAAGTGATGAACCTACAAGGTGACCACTAAATGCTCGGTATATACTGTAGACTAAGTGATGAGCTCGGTAATCATTCAGAATTGAATAAGTGTTGTCACTAATAAAAAATACAATATAATGCCAACAATCTCCCCCTTTGGCATTAGTGACAAAAAAACACTTATGAGCCAAACATTGTGTACACTAACATACTGGATTTGATTTTTCAAAATTGATTTTTTTTTGTAAACCTATTGTATATACATTTCTTACATGTCTTTACATATCTCCCCCATACATATGGCACGATATATACATGGCTTATCATTTTACATATATCAATCTATTATATTCTCCCTTATTTTCTCCATTGTCTCTTACTCCTCTTTGACTTTTACTATCTCTTACTCACAATAATCTCTCCCTTTTTTGACAATAATTCCAAAGGTAATCATACTTATACAGAGACACCAAAATGTGAGAGAAACTCAAAATGTACCTTAAGAATAAGAGCTAATGTCTTATCCCAATTCTCTTGCAAAATTTTTCAGATATGAAGTGCAACCTAGACTTCTGCTGATAGTTCTATCATATGATTTGCAACTAAAAAATTGTTATCGTGGATCAATGTTTTTGAATAAGCAATGTACTTCTGCATTGTGTCCATGATAGGAAGGATCATGTTCTGGATGTCTATTAGTGTAGACTAGATCCTTGCTTCCTCTCTTAATAATTCTGCTTGCATCTCTGACAGGAATCTGATCTCTATGTGATGTGCGGAGCTTGAACTGGGGTCAAGTTGCAACTTTTGAGAACTAACCTTCAGATCCTCATCAATTTTATTCAATTTTACCTTTATTTCTTTTTTGTACTCGATAACATCACATAGCTTGGCAAAAAGGGATGTTACATTTGTAAAAGAATTTTCAAGATTAGCCAAAATTTTAGAAAGTTTTGTCTGCTTAATGGCTATTTGTTGAGCAATATGCTCAAGCACTTTATTGTCAACCTTTTTCTCTACCTTTTCTATAAGCTTCTCTTGGCCAAAAGTGTCCTCTTTGAACTTTTGTATGACCTCTTCTAATTGTAAAAAAATGTGTTGAGATGAATCCACATCAACACCTATTGCCTCAATAATTATATTTTTAGCATTGTCAATTATAGTGAATTCTCTATCTCTCTCGTCTCTAAGTTGTTTTTGCCTTGCTCTTTGCTCTAAAAGCTGACTGACCGGTCTCATTTCATCAACTATGGAAATATCCAAATCTATCTTAGGTATAATAATTTCCTTTTCCAAGTCTATATCTTCATCAATTGCCTTGCCAGTAAGCAAAATTTTTAGTGGAGTCTTTGGTTTTACTTCAGTGCTTACTTCCTTGGATTTGGAAATAGAAACAATAGTTGATGAAGTTGGACTGGCAGAAAAAACTTGAATTGATCCAACTGGAGGAAAACTAAGAGGGGTGCTAACTGTATCCAAAATTGATGTGCTTCCCAAACATGAAGTATCAATAGGTCATGTACCAACTAGAATATTTACAACTGAAGTACTGTCTGGAAAAAAAATTGGTACAGTTGAAGCTATGGATGAAAAAACTATAGAACAAACTGGCAAACTTACTATACATGTAACAGTGGAGGTAGACATAGCTAATGCTACTGTGACTGATTGCTCGGGTGCTGATGTAGAAGGCTGCAGCTCGGTAGATGAAGTAATGGTTACTTCCATAGATGATGCTTGGAGCTATGGGGTGGCAAGAGTAGATGATGTTTCTGATGTGGTCAATCTTGCTGAAGCTGTCTCCAACCCTAATGATGTGGATGTCTTAGGTGGAGAGTGAGGAAGGGAAGCAACGACTTGTACTACAATCTTCATTGGATCATCTTCTTCATCCTCTTCCTCCTTGTCTTTTTCTTCAGCTTCTCCTTTTCCTTCATCATCAGACCTTAGTGCCTAATCATCACTAACACTTGGAGCACTGCCATCTTCTTCATCACTACTGGTACCACCACCATCCTCGATCACAACTGGATCATTACTGGGATTTTGTAGATGATAGATGTTCTTCCACATGTTTGTTGCATCTCTTACAACATGCTCAATATCCTTAATTAGAATCAAACATGTGTGAAATCTAATCATCATTTTACCTTTGTTGTTCTTCATTGTTGCCTTTATTTCTACCTCAATAAGACTCGGTAGAACATTTTTCAAGGATTGCTCATATATGTCCTTGGCTATTTGGGTGGCTGATTCCCATCTTGGTTGCAATCTTACCAGCAACTCTTTGGAGATTTGAGGGGCAATCTAGTCTGGGGAGTATTTCCATTTTCCCATCTTGGCAAGTACCAGTTCCTCAATCTGCATCTTCTCTGTATCAGTTCTAGTTTCAAATTTTAAAGCTTTGAAATTTGTGATGCCTACACCTTCTTCCATTTGTTTCAATCTTTCTTGGAAGGTGAGAGGGGGCTTACTGAATACAATTTCATTGCCTCCTTTCTTCTTTGATCTTTTGGTAAACATAGTTGTGGAGGCTTTGGGTGGCTTGGTAATGATTACCATGCCCTTCTTTTTGACTGGCTCTACCTCCTTCTTAGATTCATCCTCTTCTAATTTCTGCTCCTCTTCTTCGTTTTCTCCTTGTCCCTTGGTAATAATTAAGGGCTTGGTAGCAATTTTTAACTTGGCAATCTTTCTTTTACCTTTATTAATTACTTGAGGAAGTTTGATTTTCAATTCTATTATGGCCTTTGCCTCATCATATGTTCCAAAAATTGGTTGGTTTGGATCTACTGGCTAATTCACTAGTGCATCAATAATATCCTTGGTTTCATTAATATTGACCTCATAAGGAAGAGGTTTCACCCATGCAACTCGGGGCCTGACTGCCTGAATGTATACTCTATCACAATCAACCATAAAGCATACATCATCTTTGTAGTCTTCAACTAATTTTGGTGGAATTTGAAACATGTTATTCATCCTTTCCTTGAAATCTTCAAAATAATTATCCATGATGCTATCAAAGTTTACACCCATTTATGCTACAAACTCATTTATCTAATATAGAATAGAATATCTTTTCTCCACACAATAGTTCCTTTGGATGGAAAGAATTTTTGTACATACAAGAAAGACATGTCAACAAAGAACCAAATTTGCAAGGGTTGTTCTTTGAAGTCCTAATGCTGTCCATATTCTTGTTCAATTGTATTAACAATAATTCTGACAGATCAAATTTCAGATGTTTCTTCACAGCCTTGAATGCCAAATCCACGACCTCACAGGGCACTCTATTCAAATGACTAGAGCTATAAATCTTGTGAGTAATGACATGAATGCCAAACCTTAATTCAATGTCAGAAACAATGCTAACCTTTAAACCTCTACCATCCCATTTAGCTAGGGTTTTCTTCTAAAGTTCATCCTGACCTAGGGTTTTGGTAGTTTTTTCTTTACTTAGCATGGGGAGACCAGTAATCTTATGAATCATCTTCTTGGTGATTAATACTGGCTGCTCTAACCCTAGTTGACCATTGTGCACACGACTGAGGATGTAACTGATCCACTTAATCTGGAAACTTCTTAGCATATGCGAGATATGGGTTAATCGTTTGGTCTCTAGATGCTTATGCTCGGGTTTTAGCGAACCATCAACACTCATTTCTCCTAGGGCATTGTCCATTTCTAGGTTTCCAATCTTTTGAACAGAACATTTAAAATGTGTACGAATATCATTGATAAAGAGTACCTTTGATGGAATTTGCAATTTAGCTCCATTGGGGTTGAGTGACTCTACAATTGCTAGAACTAGCTTGAAATTCGGTGCTTTCCACTCCACACCCTTAACTAGCACTTCTAAACCTCTTTTTGCCTTGCTACTGCTACTCCTAGATGCCATTGATGCTCAGTAAAAGATAGAAATTTTTTGAACAAATTTTTTGCTCTAAAATTGCTTGAAATAGCCTAGATGCACCTGAAATTTCTTAGCTCTAAAAATTTTGAAGATGCGATGAGAAATGAAATCAAATTTTGCCTTTTTGATGAAAATCTTGCCATTAATGCTCGGTACGAAAGTTGTTGTGATGACATAGTGCTTGACAGGCTATCATCCACTCACTTGATCAGTGAAACTTGAGACTCAGTGAATGAACAAAACTTTTGTTGCTCCTAATCTAGCTCTGTTGAGTCTGTGACTGACCTTGCTCGGTATGACCTGATTTCTTGTGACCCTTTGTATTTGAAATACTGATTGGATCTTTTGATTTCTTTCATTTGGAACTGCTCTGGATATAGCTTGATGATACAGTTCCAGATCCTCCTTCATGAATCTAATTGGAAATGGTGGAGTCACCCACTTCTTGAGTGACATGGCCATCATTTGAACTATTCTGCTTGGTAGATTTAGGAATCCACTGTTGTCTCATCTATTTCTGAATGTTATCAGCTTTAGCTTTCTTTTCATCTTCAATTCTTCTTATATTCATGCAATTCTTAGCTATATGACCAAGTTCAGTGCATGTATAACATCTTACTGTTGTATCACTTTTTCTCAAGTGATGCCTTGAGCAGTCTTTGCCAATGTGTCCATATTCTCCACAATAATGACATTTGCACCAGGTATTTTAATCCCATCCAAATATTGCCTTAACAAGTTGTTTAGCTGGATTGAATGATTTTGATCTACATTGGAATGCCTTGTGACCATGCTTCTTGCATTTGTGACATTTACATTCAAATTTTGGTTTCTCCTTGCATTCATTGGCTTTGTGACCATGTTGATTATAGTTGTAGCACTTTCCATTGAATTTTTCTTTTCCATTACTCCAACATTTGTTTGATGTATGACCTAACTTACCACAGTGATTACAAGTAGGTCTTTGATTCTTTTAGGCACCTTGTTTGGAAGATTCACCTTCTTCATTATATCCAAGTCCTTCTTTACCTTTTTGTCTATGAAGATTCTACTCATTTTGTTGTATAAGTTGATTCATTTCTTCTTGTGACTTCATCATTCTTTCATTGATTTTCTTTTCAATATTTAGGTCATTTTCCAAACTTTCACTGATCTATCTTTCAGTGATTAAATCAATCCTTAGGCTTTCATTTTCAAATCTCAGATTCATGATTTCTTCATTTGCATTGGATAGTTGATTGATAAGATTTTGATTTGCATTGATCCTTTCATTTGTCTCATTTTCCAATTTGTTTCTTTGTTCCAAGACTTCACATAACCTGATTGATTGGATTTCTTGTTCTCTTTTAAGTTTCCTTACTTCTTCCTGCAGAGAGCCATTCTTTGCTAGGAGTTCCTTGATTGCCTCATTAGCTTCATCTGAGCTGCTTGATGGTAAAAGGTCTTCAATCTTTTCTTCAACATATTGATGGTCATTCATTTGTCTTGCAAGTTCCTTCCTTCTCTTCAGGGATTGAGAAAGATGCTCCTTTGCTTCTTTGAGTTGAGCCATGGCCATTTCCAGATCTAGCTTTTCATTTTCAATTGCTTTGTCAAGTCTAAATATCTCCATTTTTCCTTTAGATATTTTCTCAAGTTGTCAAACTTTATCTTGAGAACCATAATGCTTTGATACCAATTGTTGGAAATAATCAAGACTAGCTAGGTTACTGAGAGGGGAGGGGTAAATTAGTAACCTCAAAAACTTTAAATCAATTCAGTACTTAATTCATTCATCATTCATTCATCTAATCTATTGTATGCATGAGAAAGATAAACATTTATAACACATGAACACAAAATTTTGGTGACCTAGAAACCTTCCAAATAGAAAGTAAAACTGGGGTGGGAATGACACCCACAAAACTTTGCTGCTGCAATATGAAGTTAGCCTACTAGGGCTTACAATGATCACTTCTGATGATCTGCCCTATTAAGAGCAATTTGGATGGCTAGATCCACCTTATTAGAGGATTTACAAACATACAATGAAGTATGCACTCTATTAGGAGATTTATACAGAGACTGTTCAGTCTACCCTATTAAAGGATTTACAAAACTGATTCACCTATTAGGATGAAATAGTGGATCTACTTACAACTTGATTGCTGATTAGATCCTTGAAGTATAGATCACCTCTTGTGACTGATGAATCTTTACTACTTCTTGTAGACCTTGCTGAACACTCTGCTCTGCTGTTGATTTGCATTTATTCTTCCCAAAGCATTACATTTCCATTCCTTGATACACATACACATATGTTGCAAATGATATAATACACTACATATATACCATTCCAATAATTACAATTGCAAGGTCGGCCAAAACACAAGTGAACAAAATATTACCGAGTCAGCCAAACAGTAGAAAACTTGGGTTCTTCAAGCTAACTTGGTGACCTTTTGATACTCGACATCCACTGCATTACTCAGCATCGTGATGCACTCGGTAGAAGTAGAAGCTTGGTCCATACTAATCACACAATGTAACTTGGAACTCGGTAACCATTGGAGACTCAGTAGATATAGTCTCACTCAGTAAAAACTGAATCCTTCGTTTACCTTGCTTTCACTCGATAAACATACACTTCCATCACTCGGTAAACACTAGCTTCCATCACTCAAACTGATGACTCGGTAGACACTGTGAAGCTTGGTGAACACTATAGACTCGGTAGATGCTGCTGGACTCCACACTCATTCGGTAGCTTCAGGAATGCTCGGTGTGAACTGCTTAAGTGATGAACCTACAAGGTAACCACTGAATGCTTGGTATACACTGTAGACTAAGTAATGAGCTCAATAATCATTCAAAGTCTAATAAGTGTTTTCACTAATGAAAAATACAATATAATGCCAATAGTCTCATGGTGCTATTATGGTTGGGAGGAACTGCACATGAGTTTTCTTATTCTTGTACATTGTGATGTTGTTTTTGTATACTGCAATGTTGCTTTCTGTATGTTCTCTTACTGTTATGTTTCAGATGGTAGGATGTAGTTTCCATCTTACAGTTATGGTATTTGAGTGTCTATGCTTCGATTTGTGGATCTGGTACTCCCCGACGTGGAGGAAATTTATTTCCTAGTCTTTTATCTTTATGATTTTTGGCTTGTTGTTTTGTATCCTTGCACAAAATTTTGCATTCTCATGCGAGACTACAAAAGCTTGCATGGTGTGTCGGGTTTCCTCGCACGACTTATAATGCATCCTCGTGCCAAACCCAACACTAGTTATGGGGGTTTTGGCTGCTAGGCCAAGCACATCCTCATGTTGTTTGGTGCATTTTTTTGTGTGAAAGGTAGTTTCTCATGTGGTGTTTTGTACTTCCTCGCATGAGAATTATGTCCGCTACTGTCCTCACATGAAAAATAGGGGCCATCTCCACTAGTTCTCGAGGAACACAATTTGGTATTTTAAGTACCCTTTGGGCTTGCTTAATTTTCCATGCTTGGATAGATTTGAGATTCATTATTCTATTATTGTCTTTAGTCTTTGTTTCTCTATTTGTGTGTATCAGTTCGATAGTGGCATTTGGAGATTTGTTGGTTGTTAGGATTGTGGTTAAGTCTTCTGTTACAATCTTTCTGATCCTCATATATTGATTGTCATGTGCATCCATACTTATTTCTTGTAAAATTTTTTTTTATCTTGGCTTTATTGAATCCTTGTTCCAAGGATCTCTGGGTAGGGAATTACATTGAGTCCTAGAGTTTCTACTCAAATGTCAATCTTGTGACAACTATAAAAAACCAAACTTCCATTCATCCAACTCTTGGATTTGCCTCTAAAATGTGTCCTGATACAATTTGCTACAATATGACCATATTCACCACATATATGACAACTACTCCAAGTATTGTAATCCCAATTGATTATTTTTCCTTTCTTAGGTGTATTTCCTTGATTCTTAGGTGTCTAGTTAGGTCTTACTTTAGATCTATATTCTTGAGCACTATACCCATACTTATGAAAATTGTAGCAATATCCTTCAAAAATAGGTGCAACTGGTGTATTTCTAACCTTTGATCTACATTCATGTGCTTAATTTCCATGCTTCTTACACTTAAAAGAATATCCATTGAACTTGGGCTTAGTGTTTTTCTTAACAACCTTGCTTCTAAAAAAATAAATTATGTGACTTGATTTTCCACAATGATGACATGTAGGTTTGTTGTTCTTTGGCTTTACATTCTTCTTTTCTCCACTCTTTGATGTTTCACCTTCCTCGGTAGATGATAGGTTCTTGGTATAACCTAGTCCAGATGTGTCATTAGGTCTTCTTTGTGATCTCATCATCTCTTCATACTATCTCATAAATTCCTTGGGTATATTCAACCTTTCAATGAATTCCTTTTCAAATATTAATTCATTCCTTAGATGATCATTTTCTAATCTCAAATTTGCAATCTCCACATCTTTCCTATCTAGCTCTTGATTTACACTTAGCAGTTGGTTGAGCATATCAAATTGCATGTGTGTAAGTTTTTGCACATCAGATGTCCTTTGATCAAGTCTTGTAGCCATTTGTCTCTTGTCTTCGTCAGCCATTATCTTATCTTCTTTAAACTTCTTTTTCTATTTGGTCACTTCACATTATCTTACTGATTGGATCTCATGTTCTTTCTTTACTCTTCTTATCTTTTCATTTAGTGCGTTGTTCCTCTCCAATATATCTCCTATTACAGCATCACTTTCACTAGAATTTCCATTGTCAAGAAGATCTTCAGCGTCTTCTTCCTAATATTGTGTATCATTTTTTTGGATTGCCCATCTCCTTCCTTCTCTTTAAGGATTTCTCTAGTTCTTCTCTTGTTGCTTCAAGCTCCTGCAGTGTAAGTTGTATATCAAGCTTTTGGTTTTCAATTATCTTTTCCAACTTAGAGGCCTCTGTGTCTAAGATTTTAAATCTCAAGTGGTTAGACTTCTTCTAAGAGAGCTTTTCTCTAATACCAATTTTTGGATGTCTAATGGGAAAGTAAGATATTGAGGGGGGGTGGGGTGTATCATGATCTATAAAAATTTAACCTTTCAAACAAGTATTCAATCTAATAAATTCACCACAAATCCTTCTCACAACCATATTATGAATCACATAAAAATTTACTATAATGATGTATTAGATCTAACTACTAATCACATCCATAAACATGAAAGTAAATGATTAACACTTGACACAAAGATTTTGGTTACCCATAAACGCTCCAAGGTGAAGGTAAAGTTGGGGTGGGGATGACACCCACAAATCTTCACTATTGTAGCAATAATTTTCACCTATTAGGGCTACAAATGTGATCACTTGTGATGATCTACCTTTTGAGGGGTCTAGCCTATTAAGAGCTTACAATACTTATTCAATCTACCTTGATTAAAGGATTTAAACTTACAACCAAGTAAGAATTCTATTAGGATGTTTCTAAAGGTTTATTAGGACCACTATGTTAAGATATTTAGCCTGATTCACTTTGCTAAAATGTATCAATGCCCAATTGTTTGGTTTGCACTTAATATGCAGATTACAAATCTCCTCTTTCCAACTCTGATCCTTTCACTAATTTGATCTAACTTTGTTCTACATTTCACTACCTCTAAATTGCTTGGTTTCTCTATCTAATTCACCTTCAAAATTTTCTTCTAGCATCCAAACTTATCTTCTCTCACACTCATATGAAAATAGGGTTTAGATTCTTCTTTCATAACCAATTGTAGAAGTTTCTAGATGAAAATCAACAATTTAGATCCTTCATTTTTGTTGCTTATACTTTCCATTTTTCTAATTGGGTATTCATTATGCATAGGGATTAATGATCTCCAAAAAAATGTGTAATCATCTCCTTAAATGACTCAGCGACCATTAAATCATGTATACAAGTTGGCTAAAATAGTTTACCTTAGTGTTTGTGCCATTCTAAAAAAATATACCAAGATTGGTTTTCTTGACACATGAACACCCTAATGCTCAGTCATAATTGATATCCATATTGTCCCTCAACCTCTTATCTGCTCATAACATACTATATTACTCGACATGAACTAACTTTGAATAGCTTGACTTGTACTGTATTTTGATAAACTCAAGTTGTATAGGAGTGTTTAGTGACCATAGACTTAGAATTGCTTGACAATAATAATATAGCTTAGCTTCAACTAAAATATGAACAAGTCCTATATACAATGCTTGCCCTTCATAGGATGGCTCAGTTGTAATGATGACCAACCAACTCTACCATATGGATGATTAAGTGTTTGACACTAATATACAAAAATACTTAGGGATCAACAACAAAGATCACCTTGTAAGAGTTCACATGACCCAAGGTTAGAAAGATAACAACTATTCATTAAAAAAAAAACCAGATAAACGAACCTCAAGTGGCTAAAGTAGTGTTGACCAAGGGAGGAGGATCATGGTAATGATAAAAATCCCATACATTATCAGGTTTTGTGGGTGGCTAAGGAGGAACCCACCCATCATCAACAATGACTTCTTTATCTTTATCTTTCTCTCCCCTTTCCTTGGTAGGAAAGGTCACCGAATCTGAGAGAGGGAATGACCACTTTAGATCTCTACTAAAGGAGGGTCAACTAGAATCACCAGGAAGAGCAACTAGGGACCAGCTAGAACCCCACCATAGAGAAGCTAAGAGATGATATCGGTCATCAAAACCACTCCTAGGAGAGTGATGGGAAGCCTGAGAAATGGTGTCTGGGAGTGGCAAGAAAAAAACTATGACCCTGCCAGTGGCCATGTGAAAGAGTGCAGTCTATGGAAATAGAATCTAGTGGCATTATGACAACCATACATGGCTTGTCACCCCAATGCTTAAGAAAATCTTAAATGTGGGCCACCTCAAGTACAACCTTGTTATTTTGAACTTGAATCTGCATCATGACATTGTTTCATAGACAAGCCTCAGTGTGCATGGAAACATTAATATCTATAAAACTATGTGTAAATAGAACAATATTCATGTCCTTCCACTGAGTAAATAAGCTCTCCATCTTGAAAGAATTTCATATCCAAGAATACTTTAAGGGAATTATGGGAGAATCCCCCAATAGAATCATATGCCTAGAGAAGGGCTTAGGTTGAAAGGGTTTGAAGATCTCATGAATTCAGAGCCAATATAGTTGGGCCCTTTGACAAAAATTGAAAATGAGAAAGAAAGTTTTAGGTTACCTGTAGAAAGGGTGTTTATGGTCTAGGACTCCTAAATGCTTGAGCCAAGGGCCTAGGGGCAAACCTTGGAAAAGAACACACCAGGCAAAGTGTACAATCTTTGGTTCAATGGTAGCATTCCACATAGTGCTAAATCTAGGTCTCCAATTTTTTTGAGAAGATTTCAAATGCCAACATTGGTTGAGAACATAAACTGTAGGAAGGTCAAGAACCATCCAGAGATGACCCATCTTGGGTTTGTGGCTAGTCATAGGAGTGATAGGGTACCACTTTCGATCCTTTCACCATGGTTTCACCAATTGAACCCCTAACTTGCATAGCATATGAGGAGGCGCCACATAAACTAGAAGGTCAAAAGTCTACCTATCTAGATGGATAAGACGAAACTAGACTTGCATGCCCTCCCATGAGCAGACACTCATGGTGGCTCTTGAGAAAATATCTTTAGGAGTCTGGATGCCGACACCTTGAACCTTAGCTAATAAGATTCCTTCAATAGTAAACAAGGGGGACCACAAAATGTTGTGTTGGTTAATAGAAAGACCATACCTAAAATCATCTCCAACCCAATGAAGCCATGACTTAAGGGATTCCCAATCTTTCCAAATACTATTCACCACAAAAGTGCCCTTGATTTACATAGGTTAAGTAGTAATGAGAAGGGTTTGAAAGCCAATCCCATTCCAAGCTAGTCTATTGATTGGATATCCTAAAGAAATGTAATGCTTGAGGAGAATCTTCCAAGCTTTATTTCCAATGAGAAAATGAATGAACAATGTGGCACACAAGGCAGCACCCTTCTTTTGGGTAGACAGGAGGTTGAGGCCTCTATACTCCTTGGTGGAGATAACAATACTCCCATGCCACTTTGTGAGGCATGATGCTTGGAGTTCATCACCAAAAGAAAATCCCTCAAGAGATGTACCAATTTCAGATAGGATGCTTTAGAGGGTGCCCAATAAGAAGATTAATAAACATGAGAAGCCCCTAAAACCTTTGAACAGATCTAGAATTGCCAAAGAAAGAGGCTTAGTAATCCAGTATTCAAGCTTCTGCTCAATTTTGGAAAGTACAACATTCCAAAGCTCAACTAGGGAAGCTTGGAAAGCAAATGAAATTCCCAAAAAGTAGAAGACCTCACCATACTAAATCCACTTCCAATTGTATTGGTCTAGCCAAGAAGGATCCAAAAGAAAGGATTGCCTATAACAAAGAGTTTTATACCATTAAATACATGAGCCTGAAGCTAAACATATATTATCCAAATAGTGCAAGGCATTGACAATAATTTCCTCATCCTCAATGAGAACGAGGAAGGGGTCATCGACAAATTTCCCAAGTTTACATTGACCAGTTGGGTAAAATAACCAGGCAAGGAGATGTCGCAAACCAGAATAGAGGATATGACATTGGTGAGAAAATACTCAAAACCTTCAGTAGCGAGCACATAGAGTGTCAGGGCAAGATGACAACCCTGGTAGATGGATTTGAACAACCCAAAAGCTGCAGATTGCCTTCCAATGATGTGATGCAAGTAGAAGCATCCCCAAGAATGAATTTGAACCTACTGAAGGAAAACATGACCAAAACAAAGGGCTTTAAGCATCACAATAAGAAAAGGTCATTCAATGTGATCATAAGCTTTGACAAAGTCAATTTTGAGGAAGAGAACTTGTTGCTTAGATTGTCGAGACCACTACATACCTTCCCAAACATCAATGATATTATCTAAAATATACCTAGATTTGATGAGCAAGTCTTCTCTGGGTGCACAATCAAAGGCAAGAGATGAAGAATTTTGAGGGCCAGTGCCTTAGCAATGATTTTATAGGAGATGTTCAAAAGAGTGATAGGTCTCCAGTTGCAGATATCTTCAGGGTCTCTTGCCTTAGGTATGAATTTAATGTTTCCTTTGTTAATGATTCACAAGAGATTTAGAATGAAAAACTTGAACATATACTTTATGCATACCAAGGCTAATGGATTCTCAAAAGGTTTTTTAAAATTCACACAACAACCAATCACACCCAGCGGTCTTGTCATCCACCATGGAGAAGATGACTTCCTTAAGGCCACTTATGGCGAGCATTTGCTTGCAAAAAGCATGTTGCTCATCCTCAAACCAATTAGGCACAATAGAAGTGTAGGTATGTAAATCTTGATCTCTTCAGAGAGTTTGATAAACTTCCTTAATTCTCTTAATCCTCATAGTGGTATGACATGCCCGAAGAGCCTATAATGACCCCTTCTGGTAACCATAATTTCCCTTTTTTTTTAAATTTGTATGCTTTTTCAATATTTCTCTCTGATGTCCTCCTACCAAAATTTGCATTCAATATATATATTTTTTAATTCTAAGAGTTACGTCTTTTCAATATAATAGTTATATTATATTAATAATAATATTTAAATTATATTATATTATTTATTTATATTTATATTAATATCACAAAATATATTATATTAATATTTATATTATAATTTATATTAATTTAATAATATATCAACTATATTATTAGATTATAATACTTTAGTAATATAATACGTTGCCATATATCTTAATCATAATTATATTAGATTATTATTATTATAATACAATATGTATGATATTATTATATGATTATAATGTAATATTACTTTATAAAATATTATTATTTTAATATCATTATTAATATTACTTTATATAAAATATTTATTTATTATTTAAATTATATGCTAAAATGGGGACATTACAGTCCTCCCCTCTCGAATTTGCTTGTTCTCAAGCAATTGATTTGATCCTTATTAATTCATAGTTTGGATTTATTCTCTTTTCTGCATATGTGTTAGGCACTTGCAAAGACATGTTAGTATATAATAGCATGTACAAGAACATATGAATGAAGACATAAAGTAGACACATTAATGCATGAAGATGCGATGCAAACACGATGTAGACACATGAATGTAGGAAGACACGAAGAAAACACATTGATGAAGACACGATGTAGACACATAATAAAAATGTTAGAACCTTGCTTACAAATTGAAATAAGGAAATGTTTTACCACCTTGATCATGAATGTCGTGGTCCTTTTCCCCTATCTCGAAATCAAAAGTTAGATTGGAAATGCATATTTTCTATAGCTAGTACTATAATAGGGGGTATAATTCCATAGTGGATGGAAGATTTATTGTGGCTCTAAGTCTGGACACACTTAGCTTGGGGCTCCCTTAGATTTTTAATCCATATTGGGATTCTCGTGCCCCAACACAATTGATTTACTCCTCCCCCTGTGCACACTCCCTACCCACTAGGAACATGCTTAATTTTGATGTGGATGGAAGATTTACTGTGGCTGTAAGTTTGGACATGCTCAGCTTGGGGCTCCCTCAGATTTTTAATCCATATTGGGATTCTTGCGCCCCAACGCGACCAATTTACTCCTCCCCTCTGTGCACACTCCCTACCCACTAGGAACATGCTTTTTTTTTGACATGGATGGAAGATTTACTGCGGCTCTGAGTTTGGACATGCTCAGCTTGGGGCTCCCTCAGATTTTTAATCCATATTGGGATTCATATGCACCAACACGATCGATTTACTCCTCACCATGTGCACACTCCCTATCCCTTATGTAATAGGTCGCAAATATTTTGAATAATGTTTCCTTTCAAAGGAATATAAACTAGTTGTATGGTGAATATGTATTTATACTCAATTATATTCTCAGTATATTTCATAACAATATTATAAATTATCATAATATTTGAAATGAATTATTTCACTCTTGAGTGACCACATTGATCTCCATGAATATAGTATCATTCATGTAATAATCCATTCTTTAGAACATATATGTAATGGTTGAAATTATCATTACACCTATTATAAATTTATAATATCTATTGCTATAAATGAAATAAAATATTAATGAGACATACCTTATGTGATGTTCTTTGACATTCCTTTCTAAACTTCAACGATGTCACCAATCACAAAATATATTTATTCATATGATGTTATTGCATTGGTAGAGTATGCGCTTTTCCTCTAATATATTGTAATAATTCTCTCACATGATAGTTCTAGAACAACTATGACACCTTCCAAACTATTCCCAATCTGATCATCCCTGTGATGCTTATGAAACTCCATTGATTATTGATGAAACCGTATATTGATTGATATCCATGCAATAGTTGCCGTATAATGCTTCTATGTATAGTAGTCTATGGATGCTCGCCTCATCTATTCATGGCATCTCAAAGTGTCGATACCCAACAATTTATGACATCCTTCACTGCTCATTTTTACTTTGATGTGCTTTCGATGTTCACTCCATTGACTCTTGAGGTATTGTCATTAATTTACAGATCAATGATCTTAGAAAATGAATTTTCGTAGAACTGACTGTAGATACTTGCTATGATTTGTTTTCTACCAAATACCCAACTCCAGTGAATGATATACATGATTTGATTTATTTTCTTTGTGAAGATAAATGTTCTATTAAAACTCCTAACATTGGCTAATATAAGTTGACTTCATCTTGCAATATTGATTGTTTCTTCATTAGCCATTCATTAGTGATTAATGTTATTAAATTATAACTCTCCATTCAATACAGTCTTCACAGGCCCACCATTGATATAACATATTTATCGCTAGGAATGACAAAGCAATTTTTAATAACGTCACTCGTTCACTAATCCCTTAATAACGTCTCTTTTTCTTTTCATCGAATGAGTAGTTTGCAAGGTAGTTAAAAACTGCCTAGAAACAACTACAACTGAAGCAACTAACAGTTGGTTGTCTGTTATGACCAACCCTTTAAAAAAAAACACAACTAATCCTAGCTCTATTCACTGAAAAGGGAATGCTTCAGACAGAAAAACAACTTAATAATAATACAATTTGTTGTTATGAGTGTAAACAGTAAATGATTACAACTAGACTGTAAACATATTGATTAAAATTATTTCAATCACCCTGATGCTTTCAGCCACTATGATCTTTTCTTTAAAAGATTTAATAATCTCGGTGGCATCTTCCATTGCATCGCTGTAGACCTTCCCCAAAATGAATATGTAAATTGATCCTTCCCGTGTGATCAAGTTCAACAGTTCATTGAAAGTTTCTGCAATCAGCTTGTTTCTTTGTATCATTTTCCTCTATAGGGTATGAAGTGGTTAATATGATGGAAGATCCCAAGAAAAGTCGCGTAGCTCATAAGATTTATTATGACAACATTGTCTTAATCTTAAGGCATATTATATATGCTATTTTAGATCTAAAGACCTTTGATAAATTAAGATTCTAATGAAAATTCTACATTTTTCCCTTTTAATACCATTTGTAATGACCCCTTCTCGTCATTCCATAATTTCTCTTTTTTTTATTTGTATGCTTTTTCAATATTTCTCTTGATGTCCTCTTACCAAAATTTGCATTCAAAATATATATATATATATATATATATATATATATTCTAAGAGTTATGTCTTTTCAATATAATAGTTATATTATATTAATAATAATATTTAAATTATATTATTTATTTATTTATATTTATATTAATATCACAAAATACATTATATTAATATTTATATTATAATATATATTAATTTAATAATATATCAACTATATTATTAGATTATAATACTTTAGTAATATAGTACGTTGCCATATATCTTAATTATAATTATATTAGATTACTATTATTATAATACAATATGTATGATATTATTATATGATTATAATGTAATATTACTTTATAAAATATTATTATTTTAATATCATTATTAATATTACTTTATCTAAAATATTTATTTATTATTTAAATTATATGCTAAAATGGGGGCATCATAGAGCCTGAAAGAAGTCTTTGGAGGCTTGATCCCCAACCTTAAGCCAGTGCAGGTGAGCCTTGATCTGAGTAATTCATGTGGCATAAGTGTTTGCAATTTGCTTATGATGGCAAATATTGGCAAGTCAAAGTTGCAGGTCTATGTCAAACAAAATCATGGCCAAAGCTTCAAAGGTAGTACATAGCTCTTTGGTAGTGGCCTCATAAGATCTCCAATGGTATCTTGCAAGTTGCATGTCATAAATCCAAAGAAACCTCACTGTATAGGTCATAGCATCCTTCCACTATTGAATCCACCCAAGGCTCCATATTCCAAATACGTATAAAATGAGTAGTAGTAGGGTCATGTCAAAGAAGTGATGTGTTCAATAAAAAATGTAATTTTGAAGGGCATTGTTGCACAATTTTCCAGATAATGGAAAAGAAGATGGGATAGTGGTCTGACAAGGTCACATTAGAAAGGGGATGATTGGTAATTCTTGATCTTCATAAAATGAGAAGAAAGATTGAGCCAAAAGCATCACATGATCAAGTTGCTATAATATCCCGTCAAAGCTAGCTTGAAAGTTGGACTAGGTATGCCAAACCCCACTAGGATGGCAGTGGTTAGCATTGGGATTAAAAAGGTCCAATTTATTATGCATGTAGTACTAAGCTTTACTTTCCCCAGTTGTCCAGCGAAAAGGCAAAATCTCATCTTTTTCAAAGATCGACTCTACCATATTGAAATCCCCATACATAGCCTAGGTAGTTGGTGACAGCTGATCTTTCATCCAATGCCAAAGGTGAGATCTTTCCACAACATCATTAGGAGCATAACCATTAACTATGCCAAAAGAATGATTACGAAAAGACAACAAAATCCATACTATTCTCTGCATTGGGTGAGAACCATGCAAAATGATAGAAGAAATTAAATGAGGGGAGAGAAGAGTAACTACACCACCTCAACCAACATCATGCTAAGAAGAAAACATGATACTATTCAAGCAAATAGCACGACAACCTAAGTTTAGAAGAAACCCAAAAATTTCAACCTCCTAGAGACAAAGAATATCTGGATGACCAAGCCTTCATCTAGTATCACAAACAAAATATTTTCTAGGAGAGGTTTGTAAGACCTTGAACATTCCAAGATAGAAAATTCATGATAAAAACTCTTGCATGTCCCCCGCATCCCTAAGAGAGGAGAAAATTTTATGCAAGACAACTACTGTGGGTTTGATAGTAGGAGATGAATCTCCTATAGAGATGAATCTCCACTTTTCTCCATTAGTAGTGTTCTCTGACCAACCATTTGGGCTGCGAGAGTGTTGAAGAGACTAGGTCAAAATCACAGAAGTAGCCTACGAAGTGTGGAACTAGGTGGGTTGAAAAACACTCATAGAGGCTTCTGTTGTTCCTTAGGAAACATGGTTTGAAGGAGGCACCATGAGCAAAGGAGCATTCAAAACAAGTAGAACCATATTAGGGATGCCCTGGACAGGCTTCAAGGAAGGTTGAGCGACAACTGAAGAAACTTGCTTGAGAGCCGAAGGGTTTTTGTCATTATCAACCACAGTCATCCATTCATCTTTTTTTGGGGCCTCCACAGAGTTGACCTCTTTGGGAGGTTATTTCTTGTGCTCTTGAGCAATAGGTAATCCTTGATCTTATGCTCAATAGACTAACACCAATAACAAGTGTTCGATAAATTCAAATAGAACACCTTTTAGGTGAAGGTGATATTGCCAATTTGGATATCAATCATTTCTTTGAGCTCCCATGAGAGGTCAACCACTACACAAACCCTTCTTTGTGGACGAGCATTATAAAATTTATCAGGCTCTATGCAAGCGACCTTGCCAACAATTTGTGCAATAGCATGCAAGAGAGTTCAACAGGGAAATGAGAGACCAGGAAACTCAACCCACAGTGGGACTCAAAGCTTTTTGCCATCTAAGATCGTAAAGTCTCATGGCTACCTTTGAAAAACTGAGAGGGAAGACTTAATAGTCCAAGGACCATGGGAAAACACTTGGTCGACTTTGCTAGGGTTAGCAAAATGAAATTAAAAAAAAAAACCCTTGATGAGGCTTTGAATGCATTTTAGTTGTATTCCATAAGGAACCCAAGCTTTGGCAACCCATTCTCTAAGCATGTTTTCAAAAAGAGCATGACCCACAAAATACCATATTAGGGTTTGTTTCTCAAGCTAGGCACATGTTTATCAAAATGTTGATCATTAAGAACGATATTAGAAGAGGAAATATCTCATGGAACACCTTGGGTACAAACTTGCAAGGACATTTGCTAAGGGGAGCCATGAGCGCCAACAACTCCAACACCAACATCAACTGCTGGGGCAAAGCTGGTTGAAGCCATTATAAACCTAAATAAAAAGTCATACAGTAAATGTGGCATGATAGACATAGGACACATAAGAACTTAAGGCAAGAGCCGTACAATTTACCAAACCCTAACATAATGCATCCAACTTCCCAAAGTCAACACTTTAGAAAACACCTTATCAAAACATTCTAAAATAAATACATTGAAATCCTATACTCCTAATATTTTGTGCAACACAATACAACTTTTAAATTTTTTTTTTAAAAAAAAGGTTCTATCTTATCAAAAATACAATCCACTATTCTAGATAAAGTATCAAAAGTTTAAATATAGCATCTACTTAATACAATATATTTATTTTCCTTTAGTTATATCTAAATTTTAAAAGACTACTAACTAATCGCATAGGAGTCTACGACATGCAAAGACATCCGGGTCCAATTCATGGACACGATACAAGTGGACAGTACACAAGAGCTTTTTAAGGGACCAAGACTTCACAAGGTGGCCGCCTTGCTAATGTAGCTCCACAAAAGAAGGGACAGCCTAAAAAAATCGTAGTAGGATATTTAGTGGATATTTAATGGATCCACTTTTTATGGTCCCATAGACCTTTGGTTTCGTTTAATAAAATCATTTCATTTCAAACTCTATGAAGTTATGGAAGTTCACACCCTTAAAGTTGTTTTTATTAATTAAAACTAAAATACAAAAGTTTGTGGTTGTGCGAAAATATTGTCGCCACTTGGATGAGTTCATGGGTGGGGTCATGGCAACTAACCCCCACTCCCCCTTACCTAAGCAAGCCTAGCAACCATTCCCTTCCTATCCAAGGTTCCATCTCGATAAGATAGCAAGTATGCCTTCACGTGACGCCGCGTGTCCATTTCTGATTGCATACGCTCGGTCATACCTTACCCTCAATTCAAAGTTCAAACCCTCATAAAACCTGCCGGTTAACCCGATTGGCCCAGATTGAATTTCTTCCGTATTACCAACTCCCAACGGCTGGAGATCTCTCTTTACTAAACCCACGATAATCAACCTCTTAACAAACTAGACGACGTAGATATCGGGAAGCTGAGGTATCAACGGACAAGGTTCGGTATTATTTCACCAACCACTCGATTGACCCGAGGTGGATTGCTTTTCTTTTAGCAGCCGCTTCTGAAGATCAGAGTGGCAAAAATCGTATTTTGAGCATTTACGGGAGGACCTTTGTTGCCCCAGTTACGATTTGGGTCTCTCCTAGAATTCAGAACAATGGCTTCTTCTCTCACGATTTCCCAGGCTGCTACAGCAGCTGGCACTGCTGTCACTGCAAATGCTCGTTTACAGAACGCAGCTCCTGCAAATCAATCGCATGGGCACGTGGTATTTAGCTTTGGCAAATTCGCTGGGCTGAGCCTCAAGTCACACGGAAAGGTGTCTTTTGACCCCAAGAGACGCGCGAGATTGGATTCATCAAGAAAAAGGGTTATCAGGGCTGCTGCTGTGGAGACCTTGCAGACTACTAGTACCGCTTTGGTCGAGAAATCTGTAAATACTATTCGATTTCTGGCCATTGATGCGGTTGAGAAGGCTAATTCTGGGCACCCTGGGTTGCCCATGGGATGTGCCCCCATGGGTCATATTTTGTATGATGAAGTCATGAAATATAATCCAAAGAATCCTTATTTTTTCAATAGGGATCGGTTTGTGCTGTCTGCTGGACATGGCTGCATGTTGCAGTATGCTCTCTTGCATCTTGCTGGATTTGACAGCGTTAAGGTTGGTCCACAATTCATCACTGCAAAGAAACTTTTTAAATTCGAAAGTTTTCAATTGTTCTGAAATTATTTATTTTTTAAAATTAACTACATTGGTTTGTGATAGAACGTTCTGTATTTGTTATTGATTCGTTATGACTAGTCTGGTGGACGTGTCGGTTCTCTTTAGATGTCTTGACTTGGATCTGTGAATACAACTCATAGTGGCTATATTAATTGTCGGCCTATTCGGTTTAGTGTATGTCCTGTAATAATGGTTTTTTCACACTGATTTTGTAGTAGAGAGATTGAACTAGTCTATTCGTGCCTTCTCTGGGGACGAGACTTGGATAAGCGGTTATCGTCCTAGGAATAGCTTTGTTGGATATGGAGATATATTTGTTAAGTGAGATTGGGCATAGACGGTGTTTGGCCTATTGTTATGCAATTGTTGCGCGTTCTTATTCATTTTGCAATAGAAAGAGTGGAATAGCCTCTTCTGTGGCGATGCATTTTTCAGAGGTGGGACTCGGGATAAGTGGCATGTTTTGTTGTCTCGCCTTTGGTAACCAGTGCACATATTACACTGGAGAATGTTTTCACAGACGAGCTTTGAACTCAGTATCCTAATAACTGCAGTTTAGTCTCGAGTCTGGGCCTTTCCAGCTCAAAGTAAAGGGAAATGCGAGGCAGCTGTTGGTCTAGTTGATGGGCATTGTGTACAATCTCAAGGATTTTAACAGGCAAAGTTTCATGTGCCTAAAACTAGGTGATGATAATTTTTTGGAATTTAAATGACTGATAAACAGGCAGGATGAAAATTGAACTTGCTTGGGTTGCCGCTTTTAGAAGTTTCCATCTCCAAATGGCAACAAGCTGCTTTACACAGCACTCACATTCCCGAGAATAAAATCATTCTAATTTCAAAGGTGCCTTCTCTCTTTCCCAACGCTCGTTATATTATATGTTACTTTAATTTAACTACTCAATCATAGCTAATCTAGTCAGCTGACAGGTTTGAGACAGCTAAATCTGACCCAGGTAACTGACAGATCTACAAAGGAATGACAACCTCAACTCTCTCGCTTTATTCCATTTGTTAATTTACTCCTAATTGAATTATCTACCTGCTAATCCTATGCTATCTGCCACTTACTCGATGCCACAGATTATTGTTATGGAGTCCACATTTCATTAATGTGAAAAGAGGACATTACATCCCCACCCCCGGAATTCACACACCCACTTCGCTTATTAGCCTCAACCAAGACAAGGCTGGGTGATCTTAAGCTCTTCACTAGGTACCTTCAGTATACGAGATATTCAGCACATAATTCCACAGCTGCTTCTCCCTTGTCAATAATGGTATCTAGGAAAACTACAAACTATCCGCTCTTTTTAACAACAAATTCCTCTGTTTTGGAGAATCTTACTTCTTGCATTAAAGCACCTTCAATCCATTCATGTCAACAGAAGGGCGTAGAAAGATTCCTTGATTTGACTTCAGCCTGAAAAATCAAATCCATCCAAGTGAAAACATTTGGACTGCATTTTTTTTTGATTAAGCATCAATTGGAGGAAGTATATTCCGAACTAATACCAAGAGGACATGCCCCCCTTTTTCAGGAATTTAGGGATGTGTTAGAAGAGTTCCTTAGCTGTCTGCAATCTGCAGAATAAATGTACCCAGGATGGCCTTTTGTTTTCAGGGAACGCCTGGAAATGTGTAATGGTCACCCTTGGATGTCCCAAAAAAAAACTAAACCAAATTGCTGAAAGGAATTATGTCAAACAGTTTGCATTCAACTTCTTAAAACCCCTTATAACTCCGGAAATCAAACGTTTTTATGGAATTGGTATCATACAACATAAACAAGAAAGAAACTATAATAATATGCAAAGTGGAAATGAATTGCTGCTAATAAAATGTTATTTTCAGAATTCATAAAACCAAATACATGGCAGATTTATCAACTCACTAATTACTTCAGCAATATTGTCATAATACTCCAGCCCATGCTTACGAACTTGCTGCTACAATACGTTGTCCTCCAATCAGTCCACTACCTTCATAATACCATTCCTTCCAAGCGGCATAAGCGACAGACAAGTAGTGAAGAAGATATGAGCAAAATATCAAATCTGCCTATAGCCGGAAATGCAACTAAACTGCCTGATAATGAAGCCAATAAGAAAGAATTCCAAAGGCCAAACCCCAAGGGAATGACGTCTAGAATGTTACAAGAGAGGATAGACGTCCTCAAATGCCAATCACAAAACTGCAACTCACACACCAATTTCTTCTCATATTCAACCTGTCTAATGAAGCTACAAATGCTTCCTTTTATTCTATTCCCACGGGTCCGCTCAACTCATATGGGCAATGTGGGATAAAGATGTGTAATATAAAACATATATTAAAATACCCCTTATGTCTCCCTTGGGTACACATCACCATAAAATAAATATTAAAGTAACACTTTAATATTTTACAATTAAATTAGACGTTACTTTAATAAAACTTTAGGCATTAAAATGTATTAGCAATCGGACTCCGAATAATGCGAGTGATAGCTCATCGGAAAGCTCTCACCGAGGAGTATCGAATTCAATCACCAAAATTGACCTGCACTGTATCCTGCCGACTTACTAAAAATAGTAAGTATGCCTGAAACTGAGTAAATCAACTTCATTTTGGCCCAAACTGGAAATGACTAGGCCAAAACACTCCAAGATCCCATTAAACCCTTCGTTAGCCCTCGGGACCATGTAGGACAAGGCTAACACACACACACTTGGTCAACTGCTAAAATGGGGACATTACAGTTCGCCCCCCTTGAAATTGCTTGTCCTCAAGCAATCTCAGTCCAGCCTGTTGAATAACCTGCTCACTCTCCCATGTAGAATCTTCCTCCGGCAGATCTTTCCATCTGACCAAATACTCCTTCACTATCCTATTTCTAAGCTTCCTCTCTCTGGTATCCAGAATAGCCTCAGGTACTAACACAAGCTTCCCCTCCTCATCCAAAGGGGGTAAATCTGCAGAAGGCACTACACTCTGACCAATGGCTTTCTTAAGCCTAGACACATGAAACACATTGTGCACTCGATTGCCCTCTGGAAGCTCAAGCTCATAGGCGACTTTGCCCCTTTGCGAATCACCCTGTAGGGACCATAAAATCTAGGTTTCAACTTTTCAGCTCCGCTCTTCTTGAGCGATGACTGTCTATATGGTTGTAGCCTCAAGTAAACCATATCCCCTACCTCGAAACTGCGCTCTATTCGGTGCTGATCAGCATACAATTTCTGTTGATTCTGGGCCTGTTGTATATTCTCTTTGAGCACTTTCAGGATGTCCTGACTATCCTGCAATAAGTTTTTGGCTTTGGGCACTCTACTGTCCCCCAAAACTAAATCCATGAAGGTAGGTGCTTCATAAATCATAACCATAGAGTGCCATGAAAGGAGTCATCTTGATGGACATATGATAAGTGGTGTTATAACAATACTCTCCCATATGCAACCATCTGATCCAAGCCTTTTGTTGTGTAGTTACATAGTTCCTCAAATATCCTTCCGCCCATTTATTCACAATCTCTGTTTGCCCATCTGTTTGTGGATGATAACTAGTGCTAAGTGTAAGATCTGTACCACACAACCTAAACAACTCTTGCCAAAAAACACTCATAAACTTACTATCCCGGTCGCTGACAATGAATCTGGGCAACCCATGTAACCTGAATATCTCTTTAAAGAAAAGATCTGCCACCTGTGCTGTTGTGTAAGTGGACGGAATAGCAATGAAGTGAGCAAACTTCGTCAAGCGGTCCACCACCACATAGATGCAATCCCTTCCCTGCACTCGTGGTAAACCAGTGATGAAGTCCATCGAAATACTTTCCCATTTCCTATCAGGAATGGGCAAGGGCTGTAATAAACCTGCAGGAAATGTGTGTTCTCCCTTATTCTGTTGACAAACCACACACTCCCTGACATACCTCTGAACATCATCCTTGAGCCCTTTCCATGAAAACCGCTCTCGGATCTGCCTGTAGGTCTTGAAGACCCCCGGATGTCCAGCTGTGGGTGCATCATGAAATGCCTTCAGTATCGCCTCTCTCAAATGTGATGACGGAATCAAATAAACCCTGTCCTGAACTCTGATCAATCCATCTATCACCTCATAGCGATCATCCTGTATGGTACCTGAAATCAATCCAGAAGCCCAAGCATCTCCGACATACTCTGCTATAATCCGATCTCTCCAATCTCCTGAAATATCTGCCAGAGCACATAAGTGAGGTCTCCGAGATAAGGCATCAGCCACCACATTTTTCTTACCTTTGACAAACTCTATGTCAAAGTCATAAGCCTGCAATTTAGTCACCCATTTTTGTTGCCGGTCATTAAGATCACGCTGGCTCATGAAGTATTTAATACTGTTGTGATCAGTCTTGATCACAAAACGTCCACCTACCAAATATGATCGAAATTTGGCCAATGCATGCATTATGGCCAACATCTCCCGGTCATAGACAGAATAAATTTTCTCAACTCCTCGGAGCTTCCTACTCTCGAATGCAATGGGATGCTTCTCCTGCATCAATACTGCTCCAATCCCATCACCTGATGCATCACAATGAAGCTCAAAAGGCTTCGTGAAATCCGGTAGAGCTAGAACTGGACATGAAGACATTACCTGCTTGAAATGCTCAAAACACCTCTGTGCTGCCCTTGTCCACACGAAGGCTCCTTTCCTGGTAAGATCTGTCAAGGGTGTAGCAATCTGTGAGAATCCCTTAACAAACCTCCTATAAAAACCACATAAACCAAAGAATCCCTTAAGCTGTGTAAGGTTTGTGGGAGTAGGCCATTCTACAATAGCTCTAATCTTTTCGGGATCAACCCGAACGCCATCTGCACTAATGATATGCCCCAGGTAAAGGAGCTCAGTCATGCCAAACTCACATTTAGATTCCTTGGCATACAATGACTCTCTCTCCAGAATAGATAACACCTCCTCTAGATGATGTAAGTGCTCCTCCTAGGTCTTACTGAAGACCAAGATGTCATCAAAGAAGATCAAGACAAATCTCCTCAGCTGCTTCCTGAATACCTGGTTCATACAACTTTGGAATGTAGCAGGTGCATTGGTTAGACCAAATGGCATAACCATGAACTCAAAGTGGCCATAGTGACATCGGAAGGTTGTTTTCTCAATGTCCTTTGCTCTCATCCTGATCTGATGGTATCCGGATCGCAAATCAATTTTGGTGAAGAAGCATGCCCCATGCAACTCATCAATTAGCTCATCAATCCTAGGAACGGGATACCTGTTTTTAATTGTTTTCTTATTCAGTGCCCTGTAATCGATGCACATGCGCATCGTCCCATCCTTCTTCTTTACCAATACTACTGCGGAAGCAAAAGGGCTCTTACTGGGCCTGATATGCCCCATTTCCAACAAATCCTTAATCGCCTTCTCTATCTCATCCTTGTGTTTCTTAGGATGACGATAGGGAGTAATCATAACTGGTTTGGCTCCCTCCTCGAGCTCAATAACATGTTCCATCCCTTTGTCAGGAGGAACCCCATGAGGAATATTGCTAAATACTTTAGCGTGTCTATCAAGTATCTTCTGGACATCTAGTGGATGACTCTTTTCTTGTGGCTTTGGTGAAGTTGGCATAATGTGGCACTCTGCCGCCCACTCTATGTCATCATGACGAAAAAGTCTCTGCATTCTCCTCAAGGACACTACTCTGCAACCTCCATCTGAAAGCCCTCTAAGTACCACAGTTCTGCCCTCATGCTGGAATCTCATCTCCAATTTCGCTAGATTGAGTGTGAACTCAACTAGTGAAGCCATCCATGTCATGCCGAGGATGACATCATAATCTCCCATGTCCACAACATAGAACTCATCCTCCAACTCGTAGCCATCTCCAAACCTGATGCGAAGATTAGATATCTTCCGAGTGCATAATAACTTATCACCGTTAGCCACCATGACTCTAAACCCATCATGCTCCTCTGTCTGTAACCCTCTCCTGGCTACCAACTGTGCATCTATGAAGTTATGTGTAGCCCCAAAGTCAATAAGAGATATCACTTTCTGCCCCTGGATAGTACCCCTGACCTTAAATGTGATTGCCTTTTGGGCCCCTGTCAAGCGTGCCAACGATCTAGCATCCTTAGGAATGTTGCTCTCCTCTATAGTGTTACCCTCATCTGAATCGGAGTGCTGATCCTCCCCTTCTGACTCTGACTCTTCTGCTGAAAAATACTCCATTTGATTTGCCTTAGCCTTGAGAGAACATTTATGAGATAAGTCCCAAGGCTCTCTACAATGCAAGCACAGCTTCTTCTTTCGAAGTTCATTCAAGGTTTCATTGTCTAGTCCTTTTGATCCTTCTTTGGGTTTGCTATACTCTTTCTGAAATGATTTTTTGTCTTTGTCCTTGCGGTAGGAAGAATTTGTTGAATGGTTTTTTCCTTTGTATACCGAAGGGGCTAAATCTCGTGCCTTTTTAGTTGCTTCAGCTAACGTGAGTGGATCATGTCCCTTCACCCAACCTCGTAATGGATCAGCAAGAGCATCACAAAATAACACCACCAATCTCCTAGGAGAGATATCAGTAACAAGTACAGACAAGCGCTGAAACTCGGCAATGTAAGCATCCACAGAACTTGACTATTTTAACTGTGCTAGCTCCTTGAAATGTAACTCGGGATCCTTAGTGTCAAATCTCCCAATCAATGTTTCGGTGAATTCCTCATAGGATGTAATCTGATTATGCCCCAAAGTCACCATGCCATGATGCCACCATTCATGTGCAACGCCATCCAAGTGCATAGCCGCATACTTGATAGCCTCCTCCTCAGGCATAGGATTTAGCTGCAAGTATGTATCTACCTTCTGCACCCAAGCTCGTGCAGTCATCTTCCCTGAAGCATCATAATAAGGTAAAGAAAGTTTTCCAAATTTCTTCCTCAGCTCAAAGTTTTGATTCCTCCCTCCTGCTTTAGGCATGTGTCTCATCCTCAAGTCCATATAATCTCTAAGAGAAATATCCGCCTGAAACTCTGGTCCACTAGCCTCCCAGTCCCTCCTGAACTGATCCTGTAACTCGGTAATCTGCGGTTCGTTTACTGGTTGAACCGGATCTCTGGGTGGGAAAGTGGGTAGAAGAGGTCTCGAGCTCGCAGTCCGTGCTGGGCGTGCAACGTGTCTAAAGTTATCAGCCTCATTCCCATTGTTGCCGTGTCCATTATTACCATTAATGTTATTCTCAGGACCATTGTTGTTGCCTTGGCCTTCATGGTTATTGTTTCCCCCGTTGTTATTGTTTCCCTCGTTGTTATTGTTTCTGTTGTTGGCATCACCTGGATTAATATTGACACCCATCTGTCTAGCCATGAGCTGCAACATCATGTCCATTCGCCTATTCTGCTCCTGCTGCATACGCTGCCCCTGCTCTAATGTATCCAGTAACTGTCGGAACAGTATCTCCCCCTGATCTGGACCAGCATTTCTGCCTCCGCCTAATCCTGTATTCCTGTCATCTCGATCACCCATATTATTGTCCTGATCACAGAATATCTCCTCTGTGTCTGTATGGTTGGATTCAATGTCCCCCTGCACGGATGTACTAGACTGTTTGCTTTGCAAGTCTGAAATCCTATTTTGTCTTGCTCTGGTATCGCGGAAATTATAAGACCCCTGTCGCATGCTCAAACATAAATGCTTAGCCTGTGTTTTTTACTTACTTTTTCCCTCTATCCGGCTGTTCCAAATTCCCTATAAGACCTCCACAGGATGGCAGGACTTATAGCTCTGATACCACTGTAATGGTCACCCTTGGATGTCCCAAAAAAAAACTAAACCAAATTGCTGAAAGGAATTATGTCAAACAGTTTGCATTCAACTTCTTAAAACCCCTTATAACTCCGGAAATCAAACGTTTTTATGGAATTGGTATCATACAACATAAACAAGAAAGAAACTATAATAATATGCAAAGTGGAAATGAATTGCTGCTAATAAAATGTTATTTTCAGAATTCATAAAACCAAATACATGGCAGATTTATCAACTCACTAATTACTTCAGCAATATTGTCATAATACTCCAGCCCATGCTTACGAACTTGCTGCTACAATACTTTGTCCTCCAATCAGTCCACTACCTTTATAATACCATTCCTTCCAAGCGGCATAAGCGACGGACAAGTAGTGAAGAAGATATGAGCAAAATATCAAATCTGCCTGTAGCCGGAAATGCAACTAAACTGCCTGATAATGAAGCCAATAAGAAAGAATTCCAAAGGCCAAACCCCAAGGGAATGACGTCTAGAATGTTACAAGAGAGGATAGATGTCCTCAAATGCCAAGAACAAAGCTGCAACTCACACACCAATTTCTTCTCATATTCAACCTGTCTAATGAAGCTACAAATGCTTCCTTTTATTCTATTCCCACGGGTCCGCTCAACTCATATGGGCAATGTGGGATAAAGATGTGTAATATAAAACATATATTAAAATACCCCTTATGTCTCCCTTGGGTACACATCACCATAAAATAAATATTAAAGTAACACTTTAATATTTTACAATTAAATTAGACGTTACTTTAATAAAACTTCAGGCATTAAAATGTATTAGCAATCGGACTCCGAATAATGCGAGTGATAGCTCATCGGAAAGCTCTCACTGAGGAGTATCGAATCCAATCACCAAAATTGACCTGCACTGTATCCTGCCGACTTACTAAAAATAGTAAGTATGCCTGAAACTGAGTAAATCAACTTCATTTTGGCCCAAACTGAAAATGACTAGGCCAAAACACTCCAAGATCCCATTAAACCCCTTCGTTAGCCCTCGGGACCATGTAGAACAAGGCTAACACACACACACTTGGTCAACTGCTAAAATGGGGACATTACAAAATGGCAGGGAAACTAATTTCCCTTCTGGTTACATTCATAAATTAAAATAAAATAAATATCGAAGTGCAAACTTCAAGCCTCCATCATCACATTGCATATACAAATATCACATAGGTTGTGACAGTAGCAAATTATTTAATACTGTATTAGAGAGTTCCTGTATCATAGAATATAGGAAGTTCATAAGCAACCTTCCTACATTGTGTGGATTACTCCGACTGTCCTCTTTAAAAGTGATAAGTTTTGATCTCAGTTACGTTATTGACTTGGCTAATATTTGGTATCTGATTTAGATTGCTATTTGGTGACAGCCCTCTAAAAAAATTAATTGATATTTGGCTATGGATTCAGCAATATGAATATAAACGACAAAATCTATTTTCTACAATTTATGAGTTCAATTCTATTTTATTTGTTCTCTATATCTCTTTGCTAAGGAAATGCCCTTTAAAAAAATAGTTTTGTCTCCTTCTCTACAATTTTTAACATCATTTTGAAAATCTAATTTTTTGCCCATAAAAAAAATTCTTATACTTCTGGTTTGCTAATTAATTTCTCAAACAATTTTTGCTCCTATGATTCATATAATAGCATTGATAAGATATTCATCATATTCATCACATGCCTTAAGATTCCTGAATACACAAAATTAGAGGTGAATCTAGAGTTCACAAGAGAGAGAGTCGAATTCAGTTACTTCCTTAATTCAATGTCAGCATCCATATGATATTAAACTAAAATGTACAACAAAATGCCTAAAGGCTGCAAGTTTGAGCTACAAAATGGCCAAGTTATAAAAATGTAGTGATAGCAAGCATAAAACTTCCCCTAATCAGTGTTTGCAAGCATTGCATATAAAGCAAAGTTCTAATCTGAACCACTACACAATAAGGGAGTTCCTTATCCAATGGAAACCTAAGCAACCCCTTTTGTCTCTGCTCGTCAGTTTGGATGGTGTCACTGGGATCAACATCCTGCTGTAAGGCCGGACTCTGTCAATGCTTTGAAATCTGATGATATTGCATTCGGAAGAAGGGAAATCAGCATCCTCAAGATTGATGGAGCCTCAAGGAATTAATCGGCCCAATGCCATCTCATTCTACTAGCATTCTGCTGAGCTAGGGAGATTAATTAAATCAGAGAGAAATTAAGCAATTAAAGCTACAGAACAAAAAATATTGATATACTTGGTAAAACGTGATGATAAACTATTTAGACTATGGAAATCAAAAGAGAAGGCAACCAAGACCAATTGGTATGCTTTCTTAGCTCTCTATCCCGGTGGCTTGTGCGAGTTAAGGACCGAAGTGTGGATTCAGGATGCCAATGCAGTGCAGGTGCGTTCTGTATTGACTAGGAAAATATTGTAAGAACCCTCTCCTGGTGGATTCTTGTAAATGCAAATTTTCTGCCTTGTTTGTGTTTGTATTGATGAATGAATGTGGTATATATGCAATGTTTGATATGACAATGTGAAGCAGCAAATAAAAGATATTGCTTTTCTAACTGAGAACTGAATTTATTTGGAAACCAAAATACACAGCTTGATTCCAGATTTTATACCAGCTTGAATACTCAGGATTTTTTACAATATAATGACAGCCTAGTTCATTAAATAACCCCTATTATCTAAAACAGTGATGGCCAAAATATCTAGGAGTTACCATGGATCAACTCACAGGCAATACATGCCTTGAACCCTCCGAAAGGATGAAAATATCAGCAGCAGAAACAAATGTAGAAAACCTATATCAGACCCTTAGATGCCCCAAAAAGAACAAAACCTCTGAAGGGATGGATATCAGCAGTAGATGAATTCTTCAACAAACAAATGCAGCGAACTTATATCAGACCCTTAGAGGCCCCAGAAAGAACAACTAGCTCCAAACACAAGTCGATTCAGCTTACAGAGAAAATGTATTGCATAGAAGATTGTGCAGTCCAGCAATTGTAGATTGTTCATTCTTGGCTCTCAACTAAATGCATACATAATAAACCCTTAAATATTTCAGCAGCTAAACATATTTTGATTTTTTGACTTAAATATTGCTTTTCAAACAACACACTAACAAAGTATAATTTCCCATTTTAATAGAAGTTAGTAAGCATATCCTACATGCAAATCAAATGACACCTTGAAATCTGATATGCTCCTTGAGGGTTCCTTGAGCGCAAGATATTCCGATTGGTAGGCTTGAAGGTTTCCATCTCCAAATGCTAACTGTCACACCGAGAGAATAGAATTGTTTTTTTGTTTTGATATGATAATGCCCCCTCTTACCCCCAAGTGCTTCTTATATTCCATGCTTCTATTTTTTGACATTTGTCAATCATAGGCAATGCAACAATTTTGAGACAAATAAATCTGACCCAAATAGCTTGCAGTTCTGAGCTTAGGATTCTCACATGAACTCAACTGCTATCTTCCATTAGTTTAGCGTCTCTTTACTAGGTAACCACAATCTGTCTGCCTGCTATCCCTATGCTGTCAGACACTTTAAAATTGATGTCCAAAGGGGTCATTACATGTTGGACAGATGTTTAGTCAGATTGAAGTTTGGAGTGTTTATGATGGTGTTCTGTTGAGCTTTTTTTTTGCCAGCTACATCTGGATATCTGTACATACAAAATTACAAATAGCTAATCTGACCTTCCAGTTTGGACATAGGTTATGATAATGCTTTGGGAATTAGATACGGAAGGACAGTCTGATCAGGTTAGACTATTGTTGGAAGCACTTATGTCTTAGGCATGTAGTGAATATTCATTTTATGGGCATTGTTGATATGAGTGGGTTGATTCTAAAACAGGGACGATGGCTAGTTTAATTAGCTTAATTGTGATTGTGTATAGGTGAATAGAAAGTTTGACTTAGAAAATGGATTTGGGCCTTTTTTTTTGCACTTATGTTATATAATTCTTTTGCTTGTAAGCAATGAAAGTTTTATTTTTTCCCTATAAATACGATTATAGAGAACTTAACAGGGACATGAAGAGGTTGATTAGAAAACTAGGAATTGTACATCGTGTCTACCAATGGCCAAGGGTAGCTTGGATTATCTCATTTCCTTGGTGATGTGAAGTTCGGTGTAGTCTCAGTTTGCATTTGCTTTGTTATAGGTTCTAAATATGAAGTTTGATTTGCTTCAACCTGTTTATTATTGATCCTTGATGTTTGCATTGTAATTTGGTAGGTTATCTCTAAGTGGTCACCACATCCGGTGGTCTGGATATGTTGATTTTCAAGCTAATGGATCTTGCTTCTTTTTCCACAAATTCTGAAATTGAGTTTTACCTCTTAATTTAAGTTTGTAAGATTCGAGAACGAGAATGAATTAATGATAATAATGGTTTGCTATATGTCTAGTTTGATGGCATATATTCTTGTTAATTTTAGGAAGAGGATTTGAAGAGCTTCCGTCAGTGGGGAAGCAGAACACCGGGACATCCTGAGAATTTTGAGACCCCGGGTGTGGAAGTTACAACTGGTGTGCACATTTCCTTAATGCCATATTTACTTCTCATTTTGTGTCACTAGGTTCAAGAAGTAGGGGATTTTGATGGCTTTATAAATTTCTCCTTCATAGGTCCACTTGGTCAAGGAATTTGCAATGCAGTCGGGTTGGCTCTTGCTGAAAAACATCTGGCTGCGAGATACAATAAGCCGGACAGCACCATAGTTGATCATTACACGTAAGATCTTTATTTACATTTCATGTTCAATAGGAATGCTATTGAGTGAATGTTTCTTTTCACTGGATTAGAGCAATAACTTCAACAGCACTTGAAGTTACTAAATTTTTGTTCATAATTTCCTAGATACTGTATTGTTGGTGATGGCTGCCAAATGGAAGGGATCTCTAATGAGGCTTGCTCGTTGGCTGGCCACTGGGGACTTGGCAAACTTATTGCTTTCTATGATGATAATCACATCTCCATAGATGGTGACACAGAGATTGCATTTACAGAAGATGTTGTAACTCGTTTTGAAGGTCTGGGATGGCACACTATCTGGGTTAAGAATGGTAATACTGGTTATGATGAGATACGTGCTGCTATTGAGGAGGCAAAGTCTGTCAAGGACAAACCCACTTTAATTAAGGTGTGCTTTGTACTCCGTGGCAAATGCATTTTTTTAATGTAATATGTAACTATGATGGTTGGGAGCATAAATTTTTGGAAAACAAATAAGCTCCGAATCTTCTAAATCATGGACTGCCCCTTGCATTTTATCCCAGGTCACTACTACTATTGGTTTTGGATCACCAAACAAAGCAAACTCTTACAGTGTACATGGAAGTGCTTTGGGTGCAAAGGAGGTTGAGGCAACCAGACAAAATCTGGCTTGGCCTTATGAGCCTTTCCATGTTCCTGAGGATGTTAAGAGGTATCATTCTTTTCAGTGTAGCATTGTAGACTAACATATTTTTCTTGATATCTCATTCATTTATCTTTATGTGTTCTGTTTTATGGAAACAGCCATTGGAGTCGACACATTGAAAAAGGTTCAGCTGTGGAAGCGGAGTGGACAGCTAAACTTGCAGATTATGAAAAGAAATACCCTGAAGAAGCTGCAGAGTTCAAGACACTTATATCGGGTAAATTGCCTGAAGGGTGGGAGAAGGCACTCCCGGTAAGAACTCAAGGCTCTTTTTTTATTAATCATAAATGTTCTTGTCCAATTCAGCTACTCTGAACATGTTTGGTACAATTTTTGCTGTTCAGGCTGCAAGTTATCACAATGTTTAAATTTGTTTTTCATGTATTTTCAGACGTACACCCCAGAGAGCCCTGCAGATGCTACCAGAAACTTGTCCCAGCAATGTTTGAATGCACTTGCAAGGGTTCTTCCAGGATTCCTTGGTGGAAGTGCAGATCTTGCATCATCTAACATGACTTTGTTAAAAATGTTTGGGGATTTCCAGAAGGATACCCCCGCAGAGCGCAATCTTCGTTTTGGTGTGCGTGAGCATGGCATGGGAGCAATATGCAATGGAATAGCCCTCCATGGAGGTGGCCTCATTCCTTACTGTGCTACTTTCTTTGTTTTCACAGACTACATGAGAGCTGCAATGAGAATTTCTGCGCTGAGTGAAGCGGGGGTAATTTATGTGATGACCCATGATTCCATTGGTCTTGGAGAAGATGGGCCCACTCACCAACCGGTAGAACACTTGGCAAGCTTCAGAGCAATGCCAAACATTTTAATGTTCCGTCCAGCTGATGGAAATGAGACAGCTGGAGCATACAAGGTTGCTGTACTTAATAGGAAGAGGCCATCAGTCCATGCTCTTTCACGTCAAAAGCTTCCTCAGCTTGCTGGTACCTCGGTAGAGGGAGTTGCAAATGGAGGCTATATTATCAGCGACAATTCGTCTGGTAATAAGCCTGACATCATTCTCATGGGTACAGGTTCAGAGCTTGAGATTGCTGAAAAAGCTGGAATTGCTCTCCGTAATGAGGGAAAAGCTGTTAGAGTTGTGTCCTTTGTTTGCTGGGAACTATTTGAGGAGCAAACTCCAGAGTACAAGGAAAGTGTGCTTCCAGCAGCAGTATCTGCCAGAGTCAGTGTGGAAGCTGGTACAACCTTTGGGTGGGAGAGGTATCTAGGTTCCAAGGGAAAGGCTGTGGGCATTGACACTTTTGGTGCAAGTGCTCCGGCTGGAATTTTGTACAAAGAGTTTGGTCTCACCGTTGACAATGTAGTTGCAAAAGTTAAACAAGTCATCGCATAGTTTGTGAGAAAGTTGAATTTGAGATCAAAACCTTGTGCCATTGTTGGATTTCACATTCCTTTCCTTTTTGTCAGATTTTAAAGAGGTTGTTGATGGAATGGTAACATGTAATAAATAATCTTCTTTTGCATAAGCAGAGGATTGTTCTCACGGTGGGTTTCAGCCGACAGCAGCATCTTTCCAAAAACAATGGCAATTGTTTGTTAATTTAAAGAACAACTATTTTAGAGTAAGCCTCATGTGGCAAGAGTGAATATTGATAGTTGTCTATCTCCCAACAATCAATATCTTGATGTCAATTTTATATGAATACATGGCTTATACTTTCCATAAAGGAACCCACTTGGATAATTTTCTTTTCTTTTCATGGTACAGAATAGGCCATATAAATACCCATTCCTAATGAATTTTATACATCATAGTAATTATATTTAATTTTTATATTCATAGTAGTATAAATTATGATAAGGAAGATTTTAAAATGATTGTATGAATTAGAATAAGTTAGCATCACTTGTGTTCTCTGTATCATAATATATTTTAAAACAATATCATATTTTTTTTAATATTCTTCATGTACAAGATTTTTTTATATTATATATAACTAATAAGTTAACAATCATTATAATAATTAACTATATAAATTCTTTTGAAAAATTTAGAAAATTAGACATTGCTACAACAGAACACAAACACAAACAAATCTATCATTTACTTGGAGGCTTACAAGGGCTTCTTGATCATGTGGTCAGGGATCAGCTGTTCTGAGATAAGAATTTGATCGGAGATAAGAATTTATTACAAATTACCTCTGTATATAGAAAGGTCTTGGACAAATTTTAGAACAGGAGGAAACTTAAAATTCAATTATTACAAAATCATGCAAACTCTATGTTTAGAATTCAGTTCCAACATTCTCCCCTTATAATCATATAAATTCTTTTGAAAAATTAAATAAATTAGACATTGCTACAAGCCTACAACAGAAACAGAAACACAAATAAATCTTTCATTTATTTGGAGGCTTACAAGAACTTCTTGATCATGTGATCAAGGATCAGCTGTTCTGAGATAAGAATTTATTACAAAGTTGCCTCTGTATATAGCAAGGTCTTGGACAAATTCTAGATCAGGAGGAAACTATAATGCAATTATTGCAAACTCATGCAAACTCTATATTTAGAATTCAGTTCCAGAATTTTCCCCTTGATTGTAATCACACATTGCTTCAATAAAAATCAATTATATCTGTGATCTTGAAGAGCACCTTATTTTTGAGTGGTTTTGGTTCTCTTGACTTCATTGGGTTTCTCTCCCACCGCCTACCGTGGTGCATTATGCACTGATCCCTGTCTTTGCTGTGACTCTCCCAGTGGTCATTTCTTTCTCTCATTCTGTTTTTGACAAAACAGTATGGCCTTTTCTAAGTGCTTTGATTTGACTTCCCACAAATTGAGGGCTTCACCTTTCTCGAGGAAGCTTTGAACTTTGCAGCATTGGGTGGTCTTCTCCACATCAACGGGATCTCTTCTTCCTTGAAGATCTCTTTAAATATGTTAGAAACTCTTTTGATTGGAACATATTTTCTTATTGACTGTGGCCTCATTCTCAAAACCAAAAAAACATTTGCTTCTTTAACAAAACAACAGCTTTGCAAAGTGGCAGACTAAAAGATGCAACCAAAACAAGTACAGCTATGTTTTGGGGGTTGCTTGTCTTCGAACAACAATCTTTTTTTGTCAGATTTCTATAACTTCAATTCTCCCTGGATCTTCGTGTAGCTTTTCCAACAATGAATCTTGAATTGCAACAACTTAATCGATCTTCAACCGCAGTTGGTTTAACAAACAGATTTAATATCCTTAATTTTTAAGCTCATTTTCTGTAGTGCCTGCCCCTAGATCGCATTTCTGTTATCATTGTCAAATTCTTTTAGGTTGATTTTATGCATTGATTAGCTTTAGAGATACTAGATTTGTAATATTATGATATTATTTCATGACTTTGATTACAAATGTATCAGTTATTATTGCTTAGTTGATTTCATTCATGTGTTGTTAATGATATTTTGATGATCCTAGTTAGTAAGTGTGGTTTCTTTCATAAAAATGTTAACATGATGTCTTTAATGATGATTATGTTGTATTGATAGAGATGCAGTATTATATGTACGCATTTGATATTAGACTTGTGATTTTTATGATACTTACCCCATACTTGCATGTGTATGGTGCGCGTGCTTATTTTATCTTTCTGTTTGAAGTGTTTGATGTGGTTAAGGGAGGGAGTCGCAGTCACCTACTAGTCGGGATCTACACGATGAACCACTCCCCGCCATTGTCTGTTTAGTTTAGATATATTATATACATGTACATGCTCGTCTTTTATGCAGGATGCAGGTACTGGGCATCGACTTCCCTGAATTGCCAGGATGAGCGTGCCCTATTACAAATACTCAAATGGTGAGAATGGGAAGATAATGATCAGGTCCAATCCTAGCCATAGCCTATAATACTTGTCCTACAAGGAGGACTCGTGACAGACTGTCTATCCTTTTTAAACCTGTGAGTATTTCGTGCGTATGTTGTTTTGTGAGTCTTTGATGAATTTTCTATTAATTAAGTCTAATTAAAGAATTAACTTAATGATTTAATTTAATGGAAAATTATTATGATATTTTGAATATTTAATTATATTTAATTAATTGAGAAATTAATTAAATATAAAGAATTGAATTGAAGATAAAAGTTTTAAGAATAAATTTAGAACGTGATAATATTTATTTAATTTAATAATAATATATTTAGAGTTCATTTTTAAATAAATGCTAAATATTATTGTTATTTAAGTTAATAAATATTTATCAAATTAAACGTTCAAAAATAAATTAAAAAGTGAAAAGATATTAATTTATGAAAAAGATTTAAGTTTGCATGAATGAGTTTAAAATATAGAAATTAATTTAAAAGATAAAATATGTGAACTTGATTTAGATATTTTATTGTAGTGCGCATGAGATTAAAGTTAATAAATTAATTTAAAGTAAAGTAAAGTGGAAAGTTAAATAAAGTAATTTAATAATTCACTTAAAGTGCATGAAGGAAAATAAAATAATATTTTAATTAAAAGAGAATTAATTGTGCATGAAAGAATTAATTAAATAAAATAATTATAATTTCAGACTGGTGGTGACAAAAACCCTAAAAGGTAATTAGATTCTATATTAGAGGTTTTCGGGTCATTATTGGGGAGGGAAGTTTTTCAGACACAGGTTTTCAGGGCACACAGGTTTTGGGAGAGCAACTCGAAGGGTTTGGATTAGCAAGGGTTTCACCAAATTGTTAGCATCAGATCGAGGTAGGGTTTGAAAGCCCATAAATGTATTTCAAATTGAAAAATATCTGTTTGCTCCGTGTTTGATTAGGTGGTTGAAATTATGTCTGTCGTCTTGATTGTTTTGTAGATCTGATTGATTGTAATTAGTCTCTCATTATTTTGTAGAAGAAAATTTAAAGAGAAAATGAAATTGGTTATCTTGATTAAAGAACTTATCGTATTTAATTCGGGCATGTCTTGAAATTAAAAAGGATATTTAAAAATAAAAAAAAATTCGATTAGTTGCTTGAATTTTCTCTATCAGATTAACATTGAAAATAATTTTTAAAAAAAAAAATTATTAAAATAAATATATTTTTTAAAAAGAAAGTTTGTTTTATAAATTTTATATGTTTATAAATTTTATTAAAATAAAATTATTGAAAAGAAATGTTTTTTTTTTTTTGTTAAAATTAATAAATAAAAATTATTAAAAAAATATATATATAATTTTGAATTGGGAAGTGGGGGCCATGACCTCCCCCACCTCCCCCCTGGCGTACGGCCGCCGGCAGTCCCTGCTGACGCAGGTACTGCGCAGGCGAGCTGCCGCAGGCCTGCCGCACGGCAGCAAAGCCTTTGAAGGCTTGCGCTTGCTTTTTAAGCAATGCGCTTTTTGCATTGAAAAAAAAATGAAAGGTATTTAAATCGTTTTTGAGTTTTTTTTTTAATTATTACGTTTTAAATTAAATCAAATTTATATTATTAATTATTAATAATTTTATTAATATTTTATATTATTAATTATTAATAATTTTATTCATAATTTTTTATAAATTTATTATTAATTTAATAATTATTTAAATTATTAATAATTGAAATATGGTTTAAATAAAATTAATAATTGACTTAATTAAATTTGATTTAATTAAGAATTATTAATAACGAGAGTTATTTAGTGAATATGTATATTTATCTATTATTGTTAATGATCATGATTCAATTAAAATTAGTAAAGCGTTACTTTTATAACTTGAAGAAATAAATGGGTATACTCAGACTATGCTTTTAGGAAAATTGACTTTTATCATGAGCATAACTTTATATATTTGAGTCGAATAGTTGAATGGGTTATTGGGTGGGATAAACTAAGAATCTTATACACTTAAACGTTCATTGAAATGCAAATTGAAAACGTTATATTTAACTCTATTATGTCTTTTCAAATCAAACCCAACTATGAACTGTATTGTTTGTTTGTAATATTTGTGCTTTCGGATTTTGGAGTCGAGTAGGTGTTGGCCAGTCTAGGACGTACACCAGAGGTTTTGTGGGATTTCTGTTATACCAATTATGTGGCTAGTTGTCATGATGTGTTATGTGATTCAAATTGAGATTATATTTATGAGGTTTACTTTGTGGAGCATTTAATGTGTACTTGGATGGGAGAACCTTCTTATTATCAGGTTCCTGTTAAGGAACCGAGTTTGATCTTTATGGGTATTGTGGTATGGGACACAACTGTGTTTTTATGTGCTTAGGAGAGGTTGTCTAGGTACGTGACTTGGGAGTGGCTTGCATAGGGGCCCGGGACCCAAAGTGGTCAGTGCTAGGGTAACCTAATGCAAGTTATGTAATAAGTGATAATCTAGTAATTAAAACTTTTGGAGGGAAAAAACACTAAAAAGATAAGTTAGAGATTTTGATCTACCCATGCCTTGAGTGCTTGTATGGACTAAGGATGGGAATGAGATGAGTGCCTCATCTTCTTGAGAGGGCTTTCTAGTTTCCATATGTGTGATGTTGAGGGTCTGGGGTTCAGAGTAACCAGTCCAGGGTAACTCAACGCTTGAGGGTCCAGGGTCTATTAAGAGATCAGTCCAGGGTAACTCAAGCAGCCATGTGATGACACTCCCTAGTATGTAGCCTGAGTCTCCTCTGTAGATTTGTGTACCTCTGGTGGTGTACTTATTGTTGGTGGTGTATCTATTGCCGGATGTGTCTATTATGGTTATTTACTTTCATTGATGATGATTGGTGATTCATGGATGTACTTTTGACATGTGGCTTTTGACTTGAGATGATTATCTTTCGTTGACTTTATCTTATGATCTTGGTATTTGGTTTACACTTGGTTTGTGAATGATGTTTGGTTATGAGGTGTTGGTATTGGATTGAGTGGTCTTACTTTTGGATTATTTTATCTTCTCAAGTAGTATGTGTTACCTTTGAGGTAGTTTTGGCTATTAGGGGTACCTTGCCTAGGAATGTTTTGTGTTTGTTTTACCGTATGTGGATCATTCATTATCTTCTCTGCACGGTGGGAGTGGAAGCCTGACTAGGTAACCACGCGGTCGGGAGGTAGTGTCTTCATACCATTTGGGTTCCCCTTCACATTGCCAGCTGTTGGATGTTCGTTGCAGAAGATGTACCTTTATCATTCTTATTTCTTATCTCGATGACTTCTTTTCAGATGATGTATATATGTTATCATCTATTCTGATGTATTGTATCTATTCTCACATACCCTGCGACATGTGTAGTGGATGTTATTATTTGGATGTACTTTCATTGTATTGTTTATACTTATGCATTTGCTTATGCGATTATGTATCTGTTATTTCTTTATGATCTTGAGACATTGTACTTGGAACTTAAACTAATTAATTAATAATTATTAAATGTGACTCAACATAAAGGAATCCTTGAGGAATTGAAACTGTATCTCTTATTGCAAATGTGTATTTGATATGTATGTTCTTATTGCTTCCGCATTAATGTTATCTTGATGTTGTTTAAACTTCAAAAAAAAAAAAAAAAGTTCAGTAAACATTGTAACATGTTAGGTTTAATTCTCTTGGGTTCCCGAGCGGGGCATTACATTTTCTTTGTGCTTTCTTTGAAATGGCCTCTTTTTTTCAACAAAGTGGTGGTCTTCTTTGAGAACAGCAAATAAATCTTTGACTTAAACGACCTCCTGTTGAGTGTAGAGTTTCTCCTTAAATCTGCAAACTGGCTATCTTCTCCTATTCAACAATTTAACCCAGCAAATAATTGACTCTGCTCTAATATCAAATGTTTTTTATAAAAAATTAGACAAATTGTAATGACAATAGCACAAACACAATTAAATCTTCAATTAATTTGGAAGATTACAAGAACCTGATCACGTGATCAAGTACCAGCTGATCAGTGATAAGAATTTATTACAAACTGCCTTTATCTATATAGAGGTATTGGACAAATTCTAGAAGATCAGGAAACTTAATGTGCCGGTAATACAAACTAATGCAAAATCTATGTCTAGAATAGTTTAAGTCATGCTAAAACTGCAGTTTTTTTCCATGTGATTGGGAGAAATTGCAGTTCCAACAATCTCTAAGGTAATGTTCACACCATGACATGAGCCAGGTTCATGGGTTGCCTGGACTAGCTGTAATATATTTACCACGAAATAACAGATCAAACTTCCAAACTTTAGAAAGCTCTTTGGAAGTCAATTCTGGAGATGAAGATCAAGGTTCACTTTTATTTATGTTACAGCTTGTCTGTATACCGTCTACTGTCATGCTTGTGCTCCATGTCCATGATTTACCATCTCCCCTTGTTGAATTTAAGGCATTCTGACTTGTAAGCTGCCAGTCCCTCATATAGCCAGGACGACATTGTGGTGGATTGATTTCCATTGCTCCTCCTAGCATGGAAACAACCTGTGACATGGAAGGTCGTTGTGAGGGAGTTGCCTGTGTACATAAAAGAGCCACGTGAATCACTCGAACAACTTCTTCTTCACAGAAACTGGAAAGATCAGTTGTATCAACTAAATCCAGAAGTCTGCCCTCCTCATACAATTGCCAGGCCTGCACTTCATTGACATATAACATAAGGCATTGGTTTGAAAGTACATATTGAATATCAATATCTTCTCAAACATCTGCTGACTCTTTGGTCCAGTGTTAAATGGTTTGAATTTGTTAAAGTCAATAGAGTAAATCACTTGGAAATTTAAAAGAAAGCATTGCTACCAAATCAAGAAGATAGACCATCTCATCTGGCATATTCCTGTCTTCGTGACTTCTGTTGCTAACAACTTCTAGGGCAACTACTCCGAAGCTAAAAACATCAACCTTCTCAGTGAGATGTCCACGCAACGCATACTCTGGAGCTAGATATCCACTGAAAGCAGTACAAGTTTAAACATTTACTATACATTCATAACTTATAAGTACACGGTCAACCTTCATTTCAACCTTGTTAGCATTCTGTATTTGGGTCTTTTCAATAGAACTTTGAAATCAAAATAACCTACTTTGGCAGAATCTGGCCTGTTTCTACTTGGAAATATAATGAAACATATGAACTAGCCATATAGTAAATTTATTATCCTCAAGTCATATGTCACTGGAAAATAAGAAATTCTAAATCTCACCCTGATCAACATTTCTGCTGATAACTTTTTTTTTAATCAGTGAAAACACCACCAGAAAACTTTGTAAGAAATAATGAAACAGAAATCTTACATTGTTCCCGCCACTCTAGTACTAATGTGAGTTTTTGCAGCATCATAGAGCCTTGCCAATCCAAAATCAGCTATCTTTGGATTTAGATGTTCATCTAGAAGGATATTATTTGGTTTGATGTCTCGATGTATAATTCTTACTCCTGATTCTTCATGAAGATATGCCAATCCACGTGCTACTCCAAGACAAATGTTAACCCGTATAGGCCAATCAAGGATTGGCCTAAGGAGTTCAGACCCTGGGGTTGATTGTAAAAAACCATATTAATAATAATTTAAATGCTATCAAAATACAAGGTGACTTATTAGAGTTCATAGTTAGCATGTTAGAGAAATATACAAGTTTATACCAAATAAAGCTCGCCCCAGACTGTTGTTAGGCATAAATTCAAAGACCAAGAGTCGCTCGTCCTCTTCACTACAACATCCATAGAGTTTGACGAGATTCCGGTGTTGCACGGCAGATATTGTTGCCACCTCATTTAGAAATTCCCATTTTCCTTGACCAGATGTGGAGGACAGCTTCTTTACTGCCACAAAATTTCCATCTTGGAGCACACCCTACATTTGGAATCATATATTTTAATACAAGCATTTCAATTTTGATATTTTGATTCATTTCTTTTCACTAAAAATAAAGCTCATACTTGACATATAACTAGATGGTGCATTTTAATTTACCTTGTAAACTGCCCCAAACCCACCCTCTCCTATTTTATTTTCACTATCAAAATCTTTTGTAGCTATTTTCATTTCCGATAAACTGAAAAGATGAGCTTTTCCAGCCATATTCTTCAAATCTGGACAAACAAGCAACATTAAAATCGTAAGATCTATCTTGATGGCACTATATTTCCGAATACCATTTACATTTGCAAGAAATCTGATCTGAGAGAGAATATTATAGAGATGATCTAAAATATGCATGGAGTTGTCCCAGGCTTAGCAACATGCATTATCACCTTCGCTGTCATCAGCTGAAGAAAATTTTCTATTCCTTCTCCTTTTTCTTGCAAGCATGAAGAATAAGCATAGTAGAACACCAACCCCAACAATCACTCCAATAATAGTTCCAGTGGCTTTTGTTTGGCTGTTGCTACTGGAACTTTCAGCACCAATAGTTGCCTTGAATTCTGCAACAAGGCATGATAAAATAATTGTGTAGTAACATATTCAGAGGAATATGGGCCAGCACCCTCTTGCTGCTTTATTATTCAAAAATATATTCAGAGGAATACAAAGCATATTCCAGAGCCATTGTCTCTTAAATTAAAATTGAAAATTTACTAATCTCCACAGCAAATGTCCTAAGAAAACTGGATAGTACTAATAACATATTTTTTTTGAGGCCAACATAGTATCTTACCAGGAATAATCCTAATTGCTGACACTAATGGACCACGTGTCTCCTCGGATGGTATGCCAAAAGTTCCCTTACCAGCCCAAAAAAGATGCACATCAAGGATATTGTCAGTCACGCTGACATTATAAATCTTTGTAATTGGCACGTTTGAGTCTCCAGCTGCTTGCTTGATATTGAAATTTTGTAACTTTTGAGTTCCCTGCACAAAAAGTTTTGCAACAATAGAAAATATGTAAATGATCGAAATTATTAAATCCTAATGTTCGTCAGATACCTGCTTAATGCTAAGCAATTACAACTGCATGTGTGAGGCCTTCAAAAAATAGGCCATTGTCAACAGTAAACTAGATTTAACATCACGAAGGGATGTATCACCTAGTAGGCGAGGGAGCTGGATGGATGGCTGTCAAGTGGTTTATAGACTGTGTAAGTGCTGATTTTCCTCACGGTTATGGATCATTTCCCCAGCTACTCCTTGATGAGTCATGACTCCCATTGACAATTATGATTCTGTCCCTCTAGTTAATGGACTCTTAATTGGGGCAGGAAGTCACACAGGACTCAAAAGCCATTTACTATAACTGCATAACATTAAGGTTGACATGAAATTCACATTAATCAAAGTAAATGCAAGGACGACCCAAGGAGTGACTCATAAAAGCCAAAAGCCTGAAGGATCCCAAGAGATAGAAAGTATGTTTAAACTGGGCAACACAACCATAAAAACAACACTGCTGTTCTCTCCCATTCATATCGTATAAGAAGTATGTTTAAACTGGGCAACACAACCATAAAAACAACACTGCTGTTCTCTCCCATTCATATCGTATTATCATATCAACAGCTTTTCTTCTTTTATATATCGATTTTTTTCGAATAGGACTTTTTCATCCATGAAGTCTGTAGTTACCCAAAATGGGATCACAAGCCTTAGGCTGAGACCACTTCCAAGGACATAACTTTCCATATTTAGTTGAAATTAATTTGATTATTTATAATAATAAAGAAGAGCCACATACAGAAAACAGATAATATAGTTGCATTTGATGATGCATATATTGACTGATGAGAACCTTGGGTTACACATTATTTAAAGAAAGGTATAGATGAAGAATTGTTAGTTTCTCAAGTTAATGAGTCACGTGAAATCTTGAAAGAATTTGCAATAAATACCAAGATGCACTCATCAACATGAAGATTTGTTGATGAACATCTACATCAGTTTTCTCTATCAAATGATACTTAAACAATTATCAAACTTGTTCATCATAGCTATTATGTTTCAGCCATTGTGCAGGAACATAGGAATTATCAAAGCTTAGAAATCCCCCATGCACAAATTCTAATGGATATGGAAAATTGCTAGCATTATGTGTTTTAATCTCTCTGTTGTCTCTTCATATTCGAGGAGTTAAACAATTGTATGTAAGAATGTGTAGATTGTGCATTGTGTATCTGAGAATGGTGTATTGGAGAAACACTGTTCAAAGAAATCACCCTGCTTGAAGAGTGTATGTAGCCATATTGGTGAACCACTATAAATTTGGTGACTGTGTCTTGTTCGTCTGATTCTGTTTTTCTAATTGATCAATCTGCTGCCTTTTATTTCAACAATTGGTATCAGAGCTCAAGAGAAGCTGTGGGAAAAATTATGAAGAATTTGAGGAAGAGATCGAAGATGCAGATAAATTGAGAATTGATTCAGGAGTATTGTTCATGCCACTTTATGCAAGGAATATTTCAAAAACTTTCAGAGTGGTGATTTCAGTAAGGTTTATCTTGGAATCAATAAATCTGGTGATATTGTTGGTGTAGGGGATTTTTTGTTAAAACTAACAAAAGGAAACAGTGTGCTGTTGTGGGTTGTTAGATATGCTTCACAGCTCAAACAAAATTTGACTTCAGCTAGGCTATAGGAATCACAAGGACGTGAAGTTACATTTGAATAAAGAAATAAAAAGGGCCTTGGCAATTACTTAGGGCAACAAAAATTAGGTGCCTTCTATGTAGTACAAAATCACACTAAAAGAGGAGTTATTTATCCTACAGACTCCTCCATTGCCTGCACAATGTCTATTGTTGTGTAAGGCCTTGGCTGCTCTGAAGAGGTCTTTGGAGCAATATGAGAGATAGAAGATTTGTGCCAATGAACTGAAGCAAGATTTTTTTTATTGAGGCTTCATGTGTGATAGGTAGGTTACATGATGTAGCTGATTCAGTCATAGAGGAATTCCATGGCATGTTGGAATCTGATAAGCCCAACACCTTCTACCAGTGACAGGGAGTATCTGCAAGCTGCAGCAAAAAGTGGGAGAAGCAGTAGCCCATGATTAGAGGTCTATGATGGAGCATAGTCAGGTTAGTTTTGTTGCAACAATTGGTGTTGTTGGTGACAAAGGTATTGGTGTTGTTTCTGGTAAACATAAAGAGCGCCACAGGTGCAAGATGCAGAGCATGGAGTTGTGCTGTTTTTCCACTATAGTGACCACAATGATCTGAATTAAATGGCAAATTCAGTTAAAATACCAGCTATACAGAGGCCTCTAAGTATTTAGAAAAATAAATACCAGAACTTGTAGAAGAGTTGTGCACAATAAAAGTTATCGTTCATTGCCCCAAAATGAGTTCTAAATACAAACTTGGAATCCCAACAGCTAGGATTGCAAGCATTTTTCAATTGAAGAGTTTCTATGGAATAAGATAATAAAGAAGATCACAATAATTTTGAAAAACTACAAAGATTGGGCAGTACAACTTGGTCGGGCCATAACTTTCGACTCATAGCTCAAAATTTGAAATCATTCGATTCACTGGAAAGGTATTGAAGAGATCTAAATCCAGTACCTTAGAACCATAGTTTGCAAACTCTCCGAGTACTCTCAGAATTGCTGAGTACTCCCAAGTTTTTTTGCTAGGTGAGTACAATCAAGTTTAACTCTCGCATATTTATAGATGTAAAAAAATGTAGGTAAAAATATTGATGCAGGGAAAACATTGGATTAGATGCATTTTTCACATCATTTTAGTGCTATAAAACTACACATTTCTCTATTGAAATGTCAATTACTAATTTAATACATTTTGTAATTGTTTTCTACAAAAAAAAAATGTTTCTTTAAGAGATTTTAAATTTTTGTACTTTCTAAATTGCCGAGTTTTTGTTGAATATATGCCGAGTTTTTTCAGAGTTGAAAATTTTGGGCTTTTCAAGTACTCTTTGAGTCCGAGTCTGCAAACTATGCTTAGAACTATGGCTTTGGTAATTGATCTAAGAGACTGGCAACACCTCTGACCCCCAATTCCGCTCTGAATACATAAAAGAAAGCAATTTATTAAAATGTAGAAAATAATGAAAAATTAGATTTATAATTTTTCCCATCTTTGCATGCCCTGTTAGATCTTGATTGGTCTGAATCACTCCTGAATGGCTTTGGGCCATCCCCAGACTATTCTGTGTATTTTTCAGAGCATGTTTTGCATCTTCTCCTAACAGATCCTGATGGCTCCTCTCACACACTGGATTCACCTCATATTACTCTGGACTATTCCTGACAATCTTGACCATTCCTCCCTCCTTGAGAGGCGATGGGTCACATTGCACCACCACCTTGTAACAAATCAGGAGAACCTTTGGGAACTCCTCCTCTAATGGACCATCTGCTGTGGGAAGGGAGTTGATTCATTGGAAATTAAATAAACTTCTGCCATGCCATTTCCTTTACTTGCTTACTGGAGATATGTTGTGGTGCAACAGTTTGAATTTTCCCAATACTGGTAGTTCTATCATGAAAATCTTGTTGGTTTGTGTGGTGCAAGTTTCATGATCTAGCAGTGAGTTGTGGCAGATTTTCCTAATTGAGTCATTGGATGTTACATTGTAGTAAAAACTTCATTATGAGCACCTTTTGTTGCTTCAATCATGGTTGCTTGCGATGGTTCTTTTGAATGGTTCGAGTTGTTGTGGTAAAAGGAGAGCTGTTTACAGATGATTGCACCCCTTCATGATGTGACGATTCCAATTTGTGTGTTGTTGGTAAATGTAATGTCCCCATTTTAGCAGTTGACCAAGTGTGTGCGCGTTAGCCTTGTTCTACATGGTCCCGAGGGCTAACAAAGGGTTTAATGGGATCTTGGAGTGTTTTGGCCTAGTCATTTCCAGTTTGGGCCAAAACGAAGTTGATTTACTTAGTTTCAGGCATACTTACTATTTTTAGTAAGTCGGCAGGACACAGTGCAGGTCAATTTTGGTGATTGGACTCGATACTCCTCGGTGAGAGCTTTCCGATGAGCTATCACTCGCATTATTCGGAGTCCGATTGCTAATACATTTTAATGCCTGAAGTTTTATTAAAGTAATGTCTAATTTAATTGTAAAATATTAAAGTGTTACTTTAATATATATTTTATGGTGATGTGTACCCAAGGGAGACATAAGGGGTATTTTAATATATGTTTTATATTACACATCTTTATCCCACATTGCCCATATGAGTTGAGCGGACCCGTGGGAATAGAATAAAAGGAAGCATTTGTAGCTTCATTAGACAATGTTGAATATGAGAAGAAATTGGTGTGTGAGTTGCAGCTCCGTTCTTGGCATTTGAGGACGTCTATCCTCTCTTGTAACATTCTAGACGTCATTCCCTTGGGGTTTGGCCTTTGGAATTCTTTCTTATTGGCTTCATTATCAGGCAGTTTAGTTGCATTTCCGGCTACAGGCAGATTTGATATTTTGCTCATATCTTCTTCACTACTTGTCCGACGCTTATGCCGCTTGGAGGGAATGGTATTATGAAGGTGGTGGATTGATTGGAGGACAAAGTATTGTAGCAGCAAGTTCGTAAGCATGGGCTGGAGTATTATGACAATATTGCTAAAGTAATTAGTGAGTTGATAAATCTGCCATGTATTTGGTTTTATGAATTCTGAAAATAACATTTTATTAGCAGCAGTTCATTTTCACTTTGCATATTATTGTAGTTTCTTTCTTGTTTATGTTGTATGATACCAATTCCATGCACGAAACACAACAAACAAATAAACGTTTGATTTCCAGAGTTATAAGGGGTTTTAAGAAGTTGAATGCAAACTGTTTGACATAATTCCTTTCAGCAATTTGGTTTAGTTTTTTTGGGGACATCCAGGGGTGCCCATTATAGTGGTATCAGAGCTATAAGTCCTGCCATCCTGTGGAGGTCTTATAGGGAATTTGGAACAGCCGGATAGAGGGAAAAAGTAAGTAAAAAAAAACACAGGCTAAGCATTTATGTTTGAGCATGCGACAGGGGTCTTATAATTTCCGCGATACCAGAGCAAGACAAAATAGGATTTCAGACTTGCAAAGCAAACAGTCTAGTACATCCGTGCAGGAGGACATTGAATTCAACCATACAGACACAGAGGAGATATTCTGTGATCAGGACAATAATATGGGTGATCGAGATGACAGGAATACAGGATTAGGCGGAGGCAGAAATGCTGGTCCAAATCAAGGGGAGGTACTGTTCCGACAGTTACTGGATACATTAGAGCAGGGGCAGCGTATGCAGCAGGAGCAGAATAGGCGAATGGACATGATGTTGCAGCTCATGGCTAGACAGATGGGTGTCAATATTAATCCAGGTGATGCCAACAATAGAAACAATAACAACGAGGGAAACAATAACAACGGGGGAAACAATAACCATGAAGGCCAAGGCAACAACAATGGTCCTGAGAATAACATTAATGGTAATAATGGACACGGCAACAATGGGAATGAGGCTGATAACTTTAGACACGTTGCACGCCCAACACGGACTGTGAGCTCGAGACCTCTTCTACCCACTTTTCCACCCAAAGATCCGGTTCATCCAGTAAACGAACCGCAGATTACCGAGTTACAGGATCAGTTCAGGAGGGACTGGGAGGCTAGTGGACCAGAGTTTCAGGCGGATATTTCTCTTAGAGATTATATGGACTTGAGGATGAGACACATGCCTAAAGCAGGAGGGAGGAATCAAAACTTTGAGCTGAGGAAGAAAGTTGGAAAACTTTCTTTACCTTATTATGATGCTTCAGGGAAGATGACTGCACGAGCTTGGGTGCAGAAGGTAGATACATACTTGCAGCTTAATCCTATGCCTGAGGAGGAGGCTATCAAGTATGCGGCTATGCACTTGGATGGCGTTGCACATGAATGGTGGCATCATGGCATGGTGACTTTGGGGCATAATCAGATTACATCTTATGAGGAATTCACCGAAACATTGATTGGGAGATTTGACACTAAGGATCCCGAGTTACATTTCAAGGAGCTAGCACAGTTAAAACAGTCAGGTTCTGTGGATGCTTACATTGCCGAGTTTCAGCGCTTGTCTGTACTTGTTACTGATATCTCTCCTAGGAGATTGGTGGTGTTATTTTGTGATGGTCTTGTTGATCCATTACGAGGTTGGGTGAAGGGACATGATCCACTCACGTTAGCTGAAGCAACTAAAAAGGCACGAGATTTAGCCCCTTCGGTATACAAAGGAAAAAACCATTCAACAGATTCTTCCTACCGCAAGGACAAAGACAAAAAATCATTTCAGAAAGAGTATAGCAAACCCAAAGAAGGATCAAAAGGACTAGACAATGAAACCTTGAATGAACTTCGAAAGAAGAAGCTGTGCTTCCATTGTAGAGAGCCTTGGGACTTATCTCATAAATGTTCTCTCAAGGCTAAGGCAAATCAAATGGAGTATTTTTCAGCAGAAGAGTCAGAGTCAGAAGGGGAGGATCAGCACTCCGATTCAGATGAGGGTAACACTATAGAGGAGAGCAACATTCCTAAGGATGATAGATCGTTGGCACGCTTGACAGGGGCCCAAAAGGCAATCACATTTAAGGTCAGGGGTACTATCCAGGGGCAGAAAGTGATATCTCTTATTGACATTGGGGCTACACATAACTTCATAGATGCACAGTTGGTAGCCAGGAGAGGGTTACAGACAGAGGAGCATGATGGGTTTAGAGTCATGGTGGCTAACGGTGATAAGTTATTATGCACTTGGAAGATATCTAATCTTCGCATCAGGTTTGGAGATGGCTACGAGTTGGAAGATGAGTTCTATGTTGTGGACATGGGAGATTATGATGTCATCCTCGGCATGACATGGATGGCTTCACTAGTTGAGTTCACACTCAATCTAGCGAAATTGGAGATGAGATTCCAGCATGAGGGGAGAACTGTGGTACTTAGAGGGCTTTCAGATGGAGGTTGCAGAATAGTGTCCTTGAGGAGAATGCAGAGACTTTTTCGTCATGATGACATAGAGTGGGCGGCAGAGTGCCACATTATGCCAACTTCACCAGAGCCACAAGGAAAGAGTCATCCACTAGATGTCCAGAAGATACTTGATAGACACGCTAAAGTATTTAGCGATATTCCTCATGGGGTTCCTCCTGACAGAGGGATGGAACATGTTATTGAGCTCGAGGAGGGAGCCAAACCAGTTATGATTACTTCCTATCGTCATCCTAAGAAACACAAGGATGAGATAGAGAAGGCGATTAAGGATTTGTTGGAGATGGGGCATATCAGGCCCAGTAAGAGCCCTTTTGCTTCAGCAGTAGTATTGGTAAGAAGAAGGATGGGACAATGCGCATGTGCATCGATTACAGGGCACTGAATAAGAAAACAATTAAAAACAGGTATCCCATTCCTAGGATTGATGAGCTGATTGATGAGTTGCATGGGGCATGCTTCTTCACCAAAATTGATTTGCGATCCGGATACCATCAGATCAGGATGAGAGCAAAGGACATTGAGAAAACAGCCTTCCGATGTCACTATGGCCACTTTGAGTTCATGGTTATGCCATTTGGTCTAACCAATGCACCTGCTACATTTCAAAGTTGTATGAACCAGGTATTCAGGAAGCAGCTGAGGAGATTTGTCTTGATCTTCTTTGATGACATCTTGGTCTTCAGTAAGACCTGGGAGGAGCACTTACATCATCTGGAGGAGGTGTTATCTATTCTGGAGAGAGAGTCATTGTATGCCAGGGAATCTAAATGTGAGTTTGGCATGACTGAGCTCCTTTACCTGGGGCATATCATTAGTGCAGATGGCGTTCGGGTTGATCCCGAAAAGATTAGAGCTATTGTAGAGTGGCCTACTCCCACAAACCTTACACAGCTTAAGGGATTCTTTGGTTTATGTGGTTTTTATAGAAGGTTTGTTAAGGGATTCTCACAGATTGCTACACCCTTGACAGATCTTACCAGGAAAGGAGCCTTCGTGTGGACAGGGGCAGCACAGAGGTGTTTTGAGCATTTCAAGCAGGTAATGTCTTCATGTCCAGTTGTAGCTCTACCGGATTTCACAAAGCCTTTTGAGCTTCATTGTGATGCATCAGGTGATGGGATTGGAGCAGTATTGATGCAGGAGAAGCATCCCATTGCATTCGAGAGTAGGAAGCTCCGAGGAGTTGAGAAAAGTTATTCTGTCTATGACCGGGAGATGTTGGCCATAATGCATGCATTGGCCAAATTTCGATCATATTTGGTAGGTGGACGTTTTGTGATCAAGACTGATCACAACAGTATTAAATACTTCATGAGCCAGCGTGATCTTAATGACCGGCAACAAAAATGGGTGACTAAATTGCAGGCTTATGACTTTGACATAGAGTTTGTCAAAGGTAAGAAAAATGTGGTGGCTGATGCCTTATCTCGGAGACCTCACTTATGTGCTCTGGCAGAGATTTCAGGAGATTGGAGAGATCTGATTATAGCAGAGTATGTCGGAGATGCTTGGGCTTCTGGATTGATTTCAGGTACCATACAGGATGATCGCTATGAGGTGATAGATGGATTGATCAGAGTTCAGGACAGGGTTTATTTGATTCCGTCATCACATTTGAGAGAGGCGATATTGAAGGCATTTCATGATGCACCCATAGCAGGACATCCGGGGGTCTTCAAGACCTACAGGCAGATCCGAGAGCGGTTTTCATGGAAAGGGCTCAAGGATGATGTTCAGAGGTATGTCAGGGAGTGTATGGTTTGTCAACAGAATAAGGGAGAACACACATTTCCTGCAGGTTTATTACAGCCCTTGCCCATTCCTGATAGGAAATGGGAAAGTATTTCGATGGACTTCATCACTGGTTTACCACGAGTGCAGGGAAGGGATTGCATCTATGTGGTGGTGGACCGCTTGACGAAGTTTGCTCACTTCTTTGCTATTCCGTCCACTTACACAGCAGCACAGGTGGCAGATCTTTTCTTTAAAGAGATATTCAGGTTACATGGGTTGCCCAGATTCATTGTCAGCGACCGGGATAGTAAGTTTATGAGTGTTTTTTGGCAAGAGTTGTTTAGGTTGTGTGGTACAGATCTTACACCTAGCACTAGTTATCATCCGCAAACAGATGGGCAAACAGAGATTGTGAATAAATGGGCGGAAGGATATTTGAGGAACTATGTAACTACACAACAAAAGGCTTGGATCAGATGGTTGCATATGGGAGAGTATTGTTATAACACCACTTATCATATGTCCATCAAGATGACTCCTTTCATGGCACTCTATGGTTATGAAGCACCTAGCTTCATGGATTTAGTTTTGGGGGACAGTAGAGTGCCCAAAGCCAAAAACTTATTGCAGGATAGTCAGGACATCCTGAAAGTGCTCAAAGAGAATATACAACAGGCCCAGAATCAACAGAAATTGTATGCTGATCAGCACCGAATAGAGCGTAGCTTCGAGGTAGGGGATATGGTTTACTTAAGGCTACAACCATATAGACAGTCATCGCTCAAGAAGAGCGGAGCTGAAAAGTTGAAACCTAGATTTTATGGTCCCTACAGGGTGATTCGCAAAGTGGGCAAAGTCGCCTATGAGCTTGAGCTTCCAGAGGGCAATCGAGTGCACAATGTGTTTCATGTGTCTAGGCTTAAGAAAGCCATTGGTCAGAGTGTAGTGCCTTCTGCAGATTTACCCCCTTTGGATGAGGAGGGGAAGCTTGTGTTAGTACCTGAGGCTATTGTGGATACCAGAGAGAGGAAGCTTAGAAACAGGATAGTGAAGGAGTATTTGGTCAAATGGAAAGACCTGCCAGAGGAAGATTCTACATGGGAGAGTGAGCAGGTTATTCAGCAGGCTGGACTGAGGTTGCTTGAGGACAAGCAATTTCAAGGGGGGCGGACTGTAATGTCCCCATTTTAGCAGTTGACCAAGTGTGTGCGCGTTAGCCTTGTTCTACATGGTCCCGAGGGCTAACGAAGGGTTTAATGGGATCTTGGAGTGTTTTGGCCTAGTCATTTCCAGTTTGGGCCAAAACGAAGTTGATTTACTTAGTTTCAGGCATACTTACTATTTTTAGTAAGTCGGCAGGACACAGTGCAAGTCAATTTTGGTGATTGGACTCGATACTCCTCGGTGAGAGCTTTTCGATGAGCTATCACCCGCATTATTCGGAGTCCGATTGCTAATACATTTTAATGCCTGAAGTTTTATTAAAGTAACGTCTAATTTAATTGTAAAATATTAAAGTGTTACTTTAATATATATTTTATGGTGATGTGTACCCAAGGGAGACATAAGGGGTATTTTAATATATGTTTTATATTACACATCTTTATCCCACATTGCCCATATGAGTTGAGCGGACCCGTGGGAATAGAATAAAAGGAAGCATTTGTAGCTTCATTAGACAATGTTGAATATGAGAAGAAATTGGTGTGTGAGTTGCAGCTCCGTTCTTGGCATTTGAGGACGTCTATCCTCTCTTGTAACATTCTAGACGTCATTCCCTTGGGGTTTGGCCTTTGGAATTCTTTCTTATTGGCTTCATTATCAAGCAGTTTAGTTGCATTTCCGGCTACAGGCAGATTTGATATTTTGCTCATATCTTCTTCACTACTTGTCCGACGCTTATGCCGCTTGGAGGGAATGGTATTATGAAGGTGGTGGACTGATTGGAGGACAAAGTATTGTAGCAGCAAGTTCGTAAGCATGGGCTGGAGTATTATGACAATATTGCTAAAGTAATTAGTGAGTTGATAAATCTGCCATGTATTTGGTTTTATGAATTCTGAAAATAACATTTTATTAGCAGCAGTTCATTTTCACTTTGCATATTATTGTAGTTTCTTTCTTGTTTATGTTGTATGATACCAATTCCATGCACGAAACACAACAAACAAATAAACATTTGATTTCCAGAGTTATAAGGGGTTTTAAGAAGTTGAATGCAAACTGTTTGACATAATTCCTTTCAGCAATTTGGTTTAGTTTTTTTGGGGACATCCAGGGGTGCCCATTACAGTAAATTCTATATTGTAGCCGAAGGGTAGAATAGTATCCGAAAGGGTGTGTGACAGTTGAGTCACCCCTCCGGGAAAGTATATGTACACTGTCCGGAAGGGACTTTGGGAAATCATTAACTGTGCAGCCAAGTTCTTATGAAACACAAATGTGGGATATGGTAAATCTTACCTCAGTTATTCAATATTTATTCTTCTTCAACTTGATGGGAACACTGTGGGGTCTTGCCTTATAGATGGCATGGTGTTGATACATATAGAGCTGTCCCAGAAATACATCCCACACATCTAATGGTGCTACATCATAGAAAATTTCAGTCTCATAATAGTGTCAACAGAAATTAAATTATTTTGACTAATGCTATCAACTATGAAATGTAATGGTTTTCAATTTACCCTCATTTGTGAATGAAAGAGTTCATCTACGTCTTTCTAAGGTAAGATTTTAGTAGTAGCCACCATTGCATAGAGATTTGCTTCAATGATCTGTTCACCTTCTTCCTTATTTGTTGTTTGTGCTTTTGCTACCAACGTTGTCATAGCCCTGCAATCCCTAGTACTATGCCGTGTGCTTTGTGTGAATATCACATCACATATCTACATCTTTTGATTCTTCTTGAACAACTTTGAATATTGGTGATTGGGGAAACAACTCTGCAATGATCTGTTTTTTTGGGTACTTTCCAGTGCCTTTTCCCTTCTGTTTCATTTTCTTAATCTTTGTTGCATATTTGTAGGCAGTTCCAAGTGATTCAACATTCAAGAAGGATAGCTCAGTTTGCAGCTCACTGCGGTGTTTCAGATCCTAGGCTTCTCAGAATCTTGGATGCACAACTTTGTTGATGAAGTATGAAAGTTATTGGCATATTTCTGCACTGTTTCATCTCTGTTTCAGGATAATACTTCTGTTTTACGAACTCTACAAAATCCCTGTGTAAGATTGGTATCATTTCCTCTATCCAATTCATCATCATCTTCTACCAAATTATTCTTCTTTGATGCAAATTTTCACATGCTTGCTTCATATGTGCCTCAACTTTATGAAGAGCAAAAGTTATCTTCTCAGCGTTGGAGAGGGTTGAAAGGAAGCCAATGTGCAAAAACGCTTCCAAATGCTAAAACTATCAAGAGAGATGATGCTGAAAAATCTTACAAACCCTTAAGCTATTGTAAACTAGATAAACACATAAGAAATCAGATTTTAGCAAATAAACTCACAACACAAGATATACGTGGGAAAACCCTTGCGGGAAAAAACCCACCCTCCAAAAGCCAGACTCAATCATATTATCAACAACAACAACAGTTACAATACAATCCTTGAGCCAATGCTCATCAAGAGAAATTACAGTAGCAGAGAATTCTAGAGAATATTTGGCACATTAACACTCCTTCGAAGATATCCAAACAACCATACAAAATGCACTAAGGGGCTACATATTTATAGAGCTCAACACAAGTGGATAGAGCCTATGGTTTCCAAAAGCATCTCTAATACCAAAGAGGTATGAGGTGTCAACTCGCTAAACTAATGACACGTTGCACATAGAAACTTTCAAAATATATCAACCATAACAGTCACCATTCCATATGCAACACCTACCTCACACCACTTGTCAATAGTGAACTCCACCATAAATATAAACTGCCAATGATTAACTCTCCATGACTCTTCCACCAAACTAGTAACTGCCATAATCATTATATAGATTCAACATAGAAACTTATGCCACTAGCTCCATAACTTCAGGACTTCTAAAATGGGCTAAAGGAAATAAATAAATAAATAGCATATTTAGACTCAAAGGTTGAGACACCTTTATCCTAACATTCTCCCTCTTGTTGAAGACCTGTCAAGAGTCAAAACTCTGTCACCTGCTCAAGGTCCCAAGGCCCATAGAACCAACACCATTTGAACTTCTCAGTGCTTGCTTGTCAATGCATCTGCAACATTCTCCAAAGTACCATTTTTTTTCTAACTTCACCTTTCCATCTTCCACCATATCACAAACAAAATGATACTGTACATCAATATACTTTGTTCTAGAATGGAAAGTAGCATTCTTTGCTAAACAGATAGTACTCTGGCTGTCACAACAAATACTAATTTGTCCTACATTAGAACCAATATCAGAACACTATCTCTTAAGACAAATTGCCTCTTTAGAAGCATGAGCAACTACCATATACTCTGCTTCCCTAGTGCTCAAAGCAGCTATAGTCTACCACTTACTCATCCAACTAATTGCACCACTAAACATCACGAAAACCTATCCACTGGTGGACCTTCTTCTGTCAAAGTCTCCTACCCAATCTGAATCCATATATCCATGATGCAGACAAAACGCCTATATATAGTAGGATTATTATGAAAACATAAGAAATACTCAGAGGTGCCCCACAGATACTTGAAGACTCTTAATTGCATCCCAATGCACCCTTCTAGCATTAGCTATATACTGACTAAGGACTTCCACTGCTTGGGCAATGTCTGGCCTTGTATAAACCATAGCATATATCAAGCTGTCAACAACACTCACATAAGGTACTCTAGACATGTCCGCCATCTCAGTAGGAGATTTTGGACAATCCTCCATAGAAAGCTTTTTTCTTTGTAACATTTGAAGTGTCTACAAGCTGTCATGCTGAATTTCTTCAACAACGAGTTAAAATACATCCTCTGGCTCATCCAAATCTTTCTACTAGCAATATCTCTAATGATTTTAAGCCCAAGAATATATCTAGTTGCGCCTAGACCTTTCATTTCAAACTGCATTGCTAATTGAGACTTCAAAGTTGAAATCATTCTTTTACCATTCCTAATAAACAACATATCCACATATAGGACTATGATAAGAATGTGACCATTTTTTACATTTATAATATACACAATCGTCAAATTTAGATCTTAGAAATCCCAAGGACAACACATAGGTGTCAAACTTGTTTACCGTATGGGTAAATGAATTAATGCATATTGATAATGAACAAAAACATGTAACAGCCGTACTCTTTTTATTATTACAATGATCTCGGATGGTGTACATATGCTTTCCAAAGGGCCCCGTCGACTACATAACAATTACTGACGACATCAACCAGTCGGCTACATAACATTTATTGACGACATCATCCCCCCAAAAGAAAAAGTTGTCTCCAGACGACAATTACAAAATATCCGAGACAAATTAACAAAATGGAATACATTAATTGACTAACTATAACAAGATAGATATGTTTCCGTCACACCACTTTCACATTCGTCCTGTGCCTACACCAAACTGGTCTCCACGTTGCATCTGTAGCCTCTACTAACACAATACTGTCTCCTTAATCAAGCTGACCTTGATAGCCACCCGTGCTGCTTTCTCTGCGTCCAACTCTTGGGTACCCTAAGCGAAGTGTCGTTGTACTGCCTTCAACTGGATGATCAGCTCCTCACGAGCTCTCTATGCATCCACCAAGACAGCTTCACGTCCAACATCTACTCCAAGTGCCTCAAAGCGTATCACCCCTCTCGAAAGGCTTACTCTAATGCTCTCTCTACCTCTGGTACATAGACACTCCATGCCCATAGCAGCTCCAGGTCTCATCAACTGGTCACACTTCCCATGATTGATAACTGCATCTATTGGGGGTCTAGGGGGCATCGCCCCTACAGGGTCCTGGGGCAGCGCCCTAGGCACGCTCCCTGTCACAATACAGGGTGGGGTCAAGGGGCAGCGCCCTTGCCGCGAAGACCAAATTAGCACTCTCAAAGCCACACAAAAGTCCATGGAATACACCATTTTTGTGATTTTCTTCTAATTCCACACTCTTTTTGGCAACTGCTTATTTTTCCCTTCCCTTTGGCATCATGTGTTACTTATTCTGAACTGTTTCAATCTGTCATTTTTTAAAGAAAATCTCGTCACCTTCTTTTGTATCTGTACAGTGCTCTCTTTGTTATGTTACAACCTCGCTGCCGATGTATAGCTACACAATGGATTGCTTCTGCCATAGTCGTACCGTCTTCCTGCTACCATATGACCTCCCCACTCCGATTGTTACTACCGTATGGTATGGTTCTCGTGCTACCAATGTTCGTACGAGTAAGTCATACTGTCTTTCTCTTTCACCGTACAGTCACCCAACCTCCAAGCAATTTGGTCGTATGGTTGTATGGTGCTCTTACCTTTTCTGCAACTTTCCCAGCCATGGCTATACAGTGTGTCCTGATTTATTCCCTTATGCTCCAAGTCTGTACAACATACCCTACACTAGATGGTTGTATGACGTACCCTCCTTTTTGCTTTCCTTAAGTCGTACTTGTATGGCTGTCGTATGGTGTAATGCTTAGACATGGCTTCCCCTCCATCTGGTTGTCATACTACCGTATGGTACACCTCTTTGGCCATACAATACTTCTCATGTCCGTATGATAGCCATTTACATGGTCGTACAGTGGTGGCTCCTTGTCCATACGATATCCTATCTGGTTCATACGATCCTTTCTTGAATCTGTACGGTTGCTTTGTCTAGACCGTATAGTACTTCCTTGCATGCTTCCAGAAGGTTGTACGGTGGTAGCTCCTTGTCCATATGGAGCCTATAGTCTGAATGGTATTTTCCCTTGCCTTGTGCTTGTCGTATGGTGTACCTCCAAATCTCTTCCTGCAAATTTCCAGCCGTACGGTGTATTCTTCTCTTTTCGGCATGGGTCAAAGCTCTCTCTTCTCCCATTAGTATGTTTTTTGGTTCAATATCATCTCTGAGGTTCATGGTTTGTACTGTGGCCTCTTTATATTTTATCGGCTTATCTTCACTGAACGTATGGGTTGGTGTTTCATCCACTTGTGCTTCTCCTTCCTTTAATTCGCTATATTCCTTCAGGAATTCGTTCCTTCCTTTTTCTTCTTCAACGCCCAACATGTTGCAGCCTGAGAAGAGTTTGTAATCCTCCATCTGCCAGTGAAATAGTCTGTTCACCGAATCTAGGTCATCCTCATTTGACCCTCCTTCCAGTCTTAATACTCCCTCTTCATCAGGTTCCATTTTCTTCTTCCCCTTGTCATCCCCTCTGCCTTCGCCTTCAGAATCTGACAAAACTGCCTCCTCGACTACCATTTGTGTGTGCAGGTCAATTATGAATCTTCTGCCTCCGCGCTCCATTGATAAGGTATTTTGTTTCCAGTCGTGTTTTACTTTTTCTTCTACCAACCAACTCCATCCAAGAATAGTGTCATATCCTCTCCTCTTCAGCAAGATGACGACGAAATCGAATAGGAATGGCTATGTTCCAATAGTTACTGGTTGTGCCATAAGGATGCCGAGAGGTTTAATGCCATTTTGGTCCGCCGTCAGTAACTAGAATGTTGGTGGCCACAGCGTAGGTTGTCCTAACTTTTTCCATACATCTTCTGGTAACACATTCACGCCTGACCCTCTGTCCACAATTGTGTTTGTCAGAACAGTTCTTAGAATGGCCATCTCAACTACTGCCAGATGCCTTCCTGTTGTGAGTGCCAGAAGCATCAGGTTTGCTACCGTCATTCTACTACCGTACCTTCCTGTTTCCTCCGTCGCTTTTGAAAATGGTGTCATATTCAAAATGGTCGTCCGTAACTAGGGCATTGTGAGGTCACTTAATTTGATTGGGACTTCCATTTGCATCACCTGTCTTATTATGTTTCGCTCAGCCCAGTTCCTCGTTGAGTTACAAGTAGTGTCCTTCAGTTGTGATTTCTTTGCCTGCTTGGCTTTCTCGATTTCCGCCCGTGCTTCTTCCAATCTCTTCTTTTCTTCCGTCAGGTCGAGGTACAGTTTTTTTGTTTCCGTGTGATTGCCAAGACTTCTTCGTCTGCGCCAATGCTGATCAAATTCACTCGTGATTTTGGGCACTTGGCATCTTCATGATCTCCAAGACCGCACTATCGACATAACAACTTTGGTGCGTTCGTTGATGTATAGTTTTGTGCAAAGTGGCCCTGCAAATTGCATGCTCAACATTGAACCATTGGGCGGCTGTTTGCATCATACTGAATTCGGCTACGGCTCCCATTATTGTTGGTATTGTTGTTTTTCCCTTTGTTATTATTTCTATACCCACTCGAAGTGGCACCATCAATGTTTGTGTTTCTGTTCCCTCCTGACGTGGAAGTTGCCTGTGTCAGGAGCACTTGTTGATGTCCTTTTGTCTTCATATTGAACGGGCATTCCTTTATGGAATGTCCCATAATTTGGCAGATCTCACAGAACTGGTTCTTCGGACAGGATCCCTTCGTGTGACCTTTTGTCTTGCATTCGATGCACCATAGCTCGTTTCCCTTCGTCTCTTTCTACATATTTTTAAATTCCTTCATCTTTTGATCATATCCTTCTGGAGAGCTCGACCCTTCTTGCTGCCCTTTTCGTCATCATTGCTATCTTCTTCTGAAGATGCGTCATCTGAGTCGGATGAGCTACTCTTTTTTTTGTTTTTTTGTTTTTTGCTCACTTTCTAAGTTCATGATCCGATTGTATGCTTCAGTGTATGATGATGGCAGCACAATCTTCATTTTCTTCCATAACTTCTGGCGTAGTCCTTCAATGAACCATCTTTTTTGCAGCCCATCTGTTGGCTTACTTTCCATTTTATTTATTAAGTTTTTTAATTTCCTGGCATATACTTAAACTATTTCATTTTCCCCTGCTTTGTGTTGTATAACTCTACTACGATCTCATTGTTGTCGCGTAGCAATTGAAATTCGGTGGTAAATTCCTTTTTAATTTCCGCCCAATTGGTTAGTTTTTGGGGATCTGTATTGACAAACCAATCAATTGCTACACCCCTTAGGGTTACCGAAAATTGTCGGACCCATTCATTTGTATTGGTTACGCCATTCGCCATCCAAATTGTTTCGCATGTCTTACAATGTTTGATTGGATCGGCCATTCCATCACCATCAAACTTTGGCAACTTTTCCTTTGGTCCTGCCATTACTATTCGAGGTTGAGGGATTTGTTGTGTAGCTGCGCTGTTTTGCACCCTCATGCTATTCTGCACAACTATGCTATTTTGAACAGTCATTTTATTTCCGACAGCCGTGCTAGATGGTGAGGAAGGGTTTTCGTCAAGCGAAGCTGTTCGTTCCGGAAGTGTATCTCAGATGAAGAGTTCACTCCATGCTCGTGCTCCCTCGGCACTCCGAACCGTGCGAATTAATCCCCTTCTGTCTGGATTCTCTTCCCTTGGCATATGCAGGTTAAGAAATTCCTCCCTTGCTTCTTCCACCAAATCCAACTGCTGTCGAGTCTCTTCCAGCAATTACTTAGTGTTTCGGTGTTCGTTAGCAATTTGCTGAAATCTCTGTCTACGTTCGGCCTGCTATGCCAAAATTAAATTCCCTTGTGCTATGCGTATTTCATCTTTTTCCTTCAGCTTATTTTTATTCAACTGATTCAGCATTAGTCTTCATTCCTCTACCTTCATTCGAGGTCCATCGGGCAACAACGCTAAATGTATACCGCATGGGTAAATGAATTAATGCATATAGACAATGAATAGAAACATGTAACAACCGTACTCCTTTTATTATTCGCATATGCCAAAGACATTACATTATGCTTATGATGATGACTACAATGATCTCGGATGGTGTACATATACTTTCTGAAGAACCTTCCCGAAGGGGTCCATTGGCTACATAACAAGAACCCTCCCGAAGGACCTCGTCGGCTACATAACAATTACCGACGACATCAACCGGTTGGCTACATAACAATTACCGATGACATCAACTCGTTAGCTACATAACATTTACTGATGACAAAACTTTTGATACCACATTCTAGGAGATTGCTTCAAACCATATAGAGATTTCTTCAACTTGCAAACAAGGTTTTCTTTACCTTTTTCAATGAAGTACTTTGCCTGTGACATATAAATGTCCTCCTCCAAATCACTGTGAAGGAATGTTGTCTTCACATCCATTTTCTCAACTTCAAAATCATAAGCTGCTATAAGTGATAACAACAATTGAATGGATGTTAGCTTTGCTACATGAGAGAATATTTCACCATAATCAATTTAATCCACTTGTGAATACCTCTTTATGACCAATTGTGCCTTATACTTCTCAACATTGCCATCTAGACCCCCCAAATTTTTCTTGAACATCCATTTACATCCAATAGGTTTACGTCCTTTTGTTAGCATGAATGTTGATGATACTACATTGGGGGAGTATCCTAAGCATTGGAGAGTATTGACATGTTGCATTCATGACTGTATTTGTCATTGATGTCAACATAGAAGTAAGTCTGTAAAGATTGGCAAAGTAGCAGACAAAGATCTTATTGGTATGGGCAATGGTTTGGTTGTCATGGGATGCACGACTAAGGACATGCTCTACACTGTGTTTTGATGATGTGGTAAAGTGCGCAGAGTCTAAGTTGAAGACATACAAAAGTTGTACCTGATTTACTGAGAGCAGTACATAAGCATAGTGCTTGAGAAAATTGTTCTGATGTTTGTTTGATATCTTTCATTTGAGATGTAATAAGAAGATGTGTAGTCAGCCAATGACAGAAGACAGATGTTGGTGATGTCTGCAAGTGCGCAAGCCCTAGTATCACACGTGTGAGAAGTTGTATAGATTGTGAGCGACACTGCTATTGTAATTGTAATTTAATTAATTATCTTTATTTGTAATGTGTGTTAAGTATTGAGTTGAATGCGAAGTGCGAAAAGGAGCAGAATGTTTACTGAATGTGTGTAAGTGATCCAAGGGATTATTGGATGTGAGTTTTGTGATTTGGCTACAAGATTTGAAGGAGCAGAAGTTTGGTTACAGAACATAGATAGAGGAAGGACATTTCATTTCTATTATTCTACAAGGAATAATACAAAGATCTTTTGGACAATGGGTTCATTGATCTTAACCTTGAAGCTGTTTGGGTAGGGGGTCCAACTTTCTTCCACAACTCCTAATAGGGTTGGAATCTGCTAACAGGGATTTAAAGTCTCCTACCAAGGACTGACATGTACTGAATGTTGTTATAGATTCCTAATAGAGTCCATCCTCTAACAAGGAATATTTATATTAGTGCATCGTCTTGTGGGTACCATCCCCATCGGAGTTTTCCCTTTGATCAAGGGTTTCCCTAGTTAACATATCTAGTGATGTTGTGTATGAGTATCTTGTTGTGGTTTTTGATTATATTGCTCATATGGTTAAAGTTTAATATGGTTGATAATTGTGATATTAGTTGGATAACTGATTCAAACCCCCCCCCCCTCTCATTTATATTGGTGGACTATATATTCTAACACCTTGAGGAAAAGGTACCAGATCCCATTAGCATTCTTCTTCAATGCTTCCGTCTCTTCACTCATGGCTTTCATCCAAGAATCTGCATTAGTCATACCCATAGCCTCTCTAACCATCCTTGGCTCATCAGTTAGCAATAAAGAAAAACATACAATTGGAATCCAACAAAGAATATTCAAACCTTTTAGGTGAATAACCATATCTATTAAGCGCTTCATATCACGAGTAGACCTTCTCAAAGTTTAAGGTTCAGGCCAGAGCTTCTTAAGCTCTCCTCATTCTCAAGTCCATCAGGAGCTCATAGTTCATCCTCCTTAGGGGTACAAGGAATATGAACTACTTCATGTTTCTATTTCTCTCTTTTCTCTGGCTGCAAATCAATTGTGGAAGGTTTCAGCTCACAAAATATTACACTTCTACTATAGAGCACCTTCTCTGCAACTTGATCCTAAAGCTTGTAACCTTTCACATTGACACCATAGCCAATGAAGATACACTTAACTACCTTCTTCTCTACTTTTGATCTTTTCACACTAGGCACATGAACATATGCCTCCCAACCAAAAACTTTGAGATGTCTAAATGAAGGATTCTTGCCTAACCATGCCTCCATGGGTGTTTTCTGAACAAGTGCTGAAGTGGGAGATCTATTAATTAAATAACATGCTATGGCTACAACTTCAGCCTAGAACTTTTGTTCAAGCCCAACACCGCTCAACATCCTCTTAGTCCTCTCCATCAACGTTCTATAATCCTTTATGCAATTCCATTTTGCTATGGAGTGTAAGGAGTTGTCTTATGTCTCTCAATTCCACAATCCTTACAAAACATATCGAATTCTGCTAAACAAAACCCACCACCATTGTCAGTCCTCAAACACTTATTTTTTCTACCATTCTGATTTTCAACCAAGGACTTAAATTCCTTAAACTGACTATAAACTTCAGATTTACTTATGAGGAAATACACAAATTTCCTACTATAATTATGTATGAATGAGACAAAGTACACAGATCTAGACATCAATGGAACATTAACTGGACCAAACACATCTGAATGAATATAATCCAAAACCCTATAAGACTTATGAAAATAAAAAGAGGCATGGTGTTGTTTACCATAAATACAAGGTTCATAGAAGTCAAACTCCAGATTACAATCGCAAAGGCCTTCAATAAGGCTCTTATTTTTTAGGGTTCTAAGACCATTCTCACCAATGTGACCAAGCCTTTGGTGCCATAACATTGTCTTCTCAGCTGGGAGCTTCATCTCCAAAGCATTTGCACCCTTAGGTACCCAGAAAATACGACCACTAGATGTAGAAACATCAGTCTACTTTGCTTGATCTAATGGTGAGTATGAAGAATCCAAAGCCCTTTTCATGGACTTCATAGAAGCACTATTGCACTGAATCATACATGCAACCAGCCTATAAAAGGTGCCAATCCTAACACCCTTAGCAAGCACCATATAGCCTCTTGTCATCTTGCATCCACCACTTGAGAAAACAACTTGTACACGCACATCACCAAGATTGCTAATTGAAAGTAGGGTTTGTGCCAAACCAAGGATATGCAGTACACCATCAATCCCCTTCACTCTACCATCAGGGAATCTGATCTTAATTCTACCACAATCAACAATATTTAGATGAGATTTATCACCCAGATACACCTTCCCACCATTAAACTCTTCATACTTTGAAAACCAATCTTTGTGAGATGTCATGTGGAAAGAAGCACTTGAATCTATCAACCACACATCTTCTGATGCATGTTTCGCCAAGGTTGTGACAAAAGCATCTCTCATCATCTTGAGAGGATTTTTTAGAGTTAGAATAAGAGAAATCCTTATTACCCTTCTTCTTCTCCTTGCACTCTTTTCGAAGATGACTAGGTTTGCCGCAATTCCAACATTTCGCCTTGGACATTTTACTAGGAGATTCAAATTGTTTACTGCTTAGGGTAAACAAGATTAAAACATGCTACAATAACGAGATACAAGACATAACACAAAGATACATGGAATGCTTCAGGAACTAGATATATATTTCATCAATGCTTTAGTGCTTCAAGTACATCATTTGCCAATACACAAGATAGATAGCATGACTAATACTGATTGAATCCTCTCTCCCAATAGAGAGCGTATATAAAGATCCCAAAGGGATGTGACCCAACCATTGTGTCATAACGGAATCCCCTTCGGTTACTAAAAATACCCTTAAGACATGTATTACTAATCCTAATGACAACACAAATTTTCTGACAACATCATCCCCCCTTAAAAGAAAGTCATCTCCGAATGACATGCCAAAATGGAGACAATGCTACTTATACTATACATTAAAACATAGGCTAGGAGGAAGGAGGGTGCATCCCTGGAGGTGTTGATGTTGAAGCCTATAACTGTGCCTGCAATTCTCGGTCCTCTTCTTCAAATCCTCTTCAGCCATTTTCTGGACTCTAGTGCTATCTTCATCATCTCTACAATGTTCCCAAGTTCTGTCTCCTTCACTTCAGACTCCTATAGCAGATTCTTCTCTTGCTTCACTGTATCGAGCTAGGCTATGAATGCTCTCTCCTCTTCTTTTTTCTCTTGCTTCATTGCCTCAAGCAAAGTGATGAGCACTGCCCATTCTGACTCCTAGGCTAACTACTATGTAGCCAAGTGCCCTTCTACTACAACTAATTGGATAGCCATCTCCTCTCAAGCCCTCTCTACTGCTACCTAATCTGCCTTACTCTGTCACAGAGCATAGTAGGTGTCTCGACAGACATGCATTATCTCACGAGTAAGGGTCTCCACTCGGCTTTCCACTACCAACTCTTCAACAATCCAATCCTATCTCATCTCGAGAATCTTTGCGTCAATCCATCCTCATACCTCCATGCATGCAATGAATGCAGTAGGATAACTTGCTCTCATAAACGAGAGAACATGCTCCAACTCGTGAACTAACCCCTCAAGTGCTCGTGTCTGAGAAGAGGTCACCATCACTTGGAGACCTCAAGCTAGTACATCTGCTAGGTAGGCATCAACATCCTCTCCTATGTCCTTGAATGACCCTGATGCTAGCTACTCCTACGTGTCAATCGCCATGTCTACTTCCTCCAACATCCTCTAAGCACTATCTACTAGAGGTGTTTTCTCATCCATAGGGGTGGGGTGGCTCTCTCCATCTGGAAGAGCTATAGGAGGTACAATAAGTTCCCTACCTCAATGTCAAGTACCTCCATCATAGGTGAGAGAATGCTAGACTCTCATGCCACTGGTGTTTTGTTGAACCTCTAACTTGAATTGGCACACAAATCTCGTGTTATACTTGCCCGGTCAATACCCTCTCTCTCTAGGTTGACTAGCAATGCAACATCTATTATGACAACATCTAACTGAACCTATGGCACCCTTGGCTATCATGTGCCTTCTCATGCTCGAGGACCTCTATCACCTCTTCTGACAACAATCTAGCTAGCGAGGGGGGCTCAGCCTCTGGTACAAGAATGGTCTTAGGTACAATTACTACCTCAAGAATCACCTTACTACCTCAAGAATCACCATGGATGCTCTCTTTGCCACTACTACAGCCAGAGTCATGTCGATAGGTTGCCTAATCTGTACGAAAGCTTGTGCATTCCAACACTGGTGGTCAAATGAGTTGTCATAGAGAGAAGCGGTCATGGGAACAATGGTGGTGTCGTCGTGATTACCATGACCTCCTCATCCTTTGTCTGCATGTTGTCCCCCTCATCTATATCATTGACACTTTTGGATGAGGTGTCAAGTTTTCCACTATTCGTGTTCTCATGCTCGAATCTTGAGTATACCTCTTCTTTGTGCCATTTCCTTCCCATTGCCTTTTGTCCACCTGGTGTGTCCAATGGCGCCATTGCATGATGGTAGTGTCTCCTACAGCTAAGGGTCTTGGCTTGATCTCAAGCCTATTAATTGGAATCAATCTTGTTGTGGCATCTAGAAACAATCCAATAACATAGTGTAGCATATAGAATGTTTTATGTTGCAATGTCATAAATTCATACCTACGCTCTAAAAGCAACTTTGCCTAGTCATATACCCTTCCTATCATAATCTTCTTCATCAATGCGACATGCGGAAATGAGATGCCTGAAGCACAATTAAACACTGTAAGTCCGCTTCACCAGATCCATAATGCAGTGCCGTGATCCCTCTCTAATGTCTGATTTCTTCAGCCCTCTTCCTCTAGAATTCCACGTCAGAGCCTATTTTTTTGCATTAGATAGGTCTTTGCACACCATAGTTACTAGTCGCTCCTTTGCCTCCTATTGCATTTTCTTTTCTTTTATATCATCTTTTTGCACCCTTCCGCATATTCGAGTATGCTGAAAACCATGGTAAAATCTTGCACCTTGAAGGAGATTTCTACATCGTGGTCTAGATAGAAAAAGTGCTTGTTATAAGGTATCTATAATTATCCTAAAGGAACCCTCAAAATCTTTAATGCAAAAAAATGACATTTTTATTGCCCATTCTACCTGTGCTCCTCCTTATGCTACCCTTCACCAAATCATCGTCTAGAGTTTTCTACCACCACTTCTGGCACTCTAAGCCATTCAACCATTCAAACTGTATGTTCTGAGGTGCTATAGGAAATGTTGCAGGTGTGTGTAGTTTTGTTCGTACCTTTTTTTTACTATGTCTATGCAACTTTCACTCTTGAAGGTAGTACTTGGGTATTCTTGGACATGGTGTTGCTCAAACTTGAACCGTTGGCCTGTGTCTACAGTTTTGCTCTCCAAGGTCATTTGTTCATAACAATTCTTGATATGTCTTTTGAATGGAAGGAGGAAATAGTTAGGGCTTTTGTCCAATGTGTGGGTTTGACTCTCGTCCTCCCTTGCCCTTTTCCCAAAATTGTATGGCTCTAGCTTGTTCTCAATAAAACTACAAAATGATTGCCGTGAAAAAATATGTGCTGTTCTTGGTTGCTTTTAGTGTTTTGTGGTGCCGTATGTCTGTACGCCATTGTTTCATGATGCCCTAAGGTTGCTCACAGTCTGCCAATGTGCAGTATGGTCACTTATGTTCCATACCCTTCATTACACAATGTTTTGGTGATATACGAATGCCGCATGATGTCTCCCCTTAGTAGTCGTATGATGGTTTTATCCCTCAAAGTGTCGTGGTGTTCCCTTGCTCTTTACTTCTTTCCTACATTATGACTGCGCTTATAGAACCTTCTATCTCTTTTGCATGTGATGGATTCCTTTTTACGCACTTGTATTGCATTTCAATCCTACTGTATGGTAGTCAATTCATTTGCAAGACACGAAAATGCCTTGCCCGTACACTATCCCCTCCATTCACTTTGATGATCGTATGATGTTTATTTGTCTCAAGCATTGTCTTTCAATGGATACTGTACAATGGGTTGTTGTTACTGTGCAACATATGACAATGAATTTTCTGCCTCTGTGCTATATATTGTGATGGTGTATTGCAGTGGGTTACATGTGTACAGTGTCTAATGATGATGAATGGTGTTTGTTTGTTTATGTAGTGCTTACCCCTAGTTTGCTTTTCAGTTATTATTGCTGAACTCTTTTAGGCCAGCTTTATAATTATGTTTGATGTTTAGTGGTATTTGATTTTTAGATTGTTGGATGTTGTTTCATAATCAGTTGATTATATGATGAGATTACTTTGGTACTAGTTATTTCATGTATGCATGATTATGCTTCGATGATGATTGTATATGGGGATTCTAGTTATTTCATGATGATAGTTAGATGGATTATTGATATGCGTTTTCTATGGATACTTACCCCATACTTGCATGTGTATGGTGTACCTGTATGTTTATTTTATGTATGATGTTTCTAATATGGTTGAGGGAGGGAGTCATAGTCACTTGCTAGTTGGGATCTACACGATGCACCACTTCCTGCCATTGTCTGTTTAGTTTATAATATATGTGTATGTACATGCATGGATTTTATGCAGATTGCAGGTATCGGGTATCGACTTCCCTAAATTGCCAGGATGAGCATATCCAATCGCAATATCTCAATGGTAAGAGAGGGGAGATAACTCTGGAGTCCCCATCCTATCCTTAAACCATTTTTCCTAAAAAGTAGGGCATAATCTGAGTGATTTACCTTTTGAATTCAAGTGATGTAAATTCGTGATTTTATAACCCTTGAGTTTGATCTAGTTTTTTGTACTTTATTATGGGTTTTCATTTCAGTCTTGTGGGTTTGTGATTATTTTTTGTTATAATTAAATCAAATTAAAAGAATAATTAATGATTTAATTTAATAAAAATTTATAAGGAAAATTCGATATTTAATTATATTATTTAATTGAGAAATTAATTAAATAAAAGAATTAAATTTAAAGATTTAGTTAAAGTCTAATTTTGGGCATAATAATATTTATTTAATTTAATAATATATTTAGTTCATTTTTAAATAAATGCTAAATATTATTATTACTTAATAAATATTTTTATAAAAAATATCCCAAGAATTAATTAAAGAAAAAATTATTTAATAAAGATATTTTAATTAAATGGCAAAAAGGTTGTGCATGAATATTAAAATATAATTAAATAATAAAGGTAAAGGGCTTTTTGCGTGATTGCACAATCAAAACCCTAAATTAGGGAAACAACTCTTTATTAGCAACTTAAGAGTTCATTTCTCGGGGACTGGGTTTTGGAGGACCAATTTTTCGAGAAGAAGGGTTTTAGAAGGAAAGGGAAATACTTGCATGATCCATGCGTTGTCGTATTAGCATTAGATTCAGGTAGAATCTTGTGGGTTATTTGTGCTGTAGTTTTCCATTCTCCAATTTCCTGTCTTCTTCATGTTTGGATAAATTTGTTTTCAGAATTTTTAGCTTTGTTTGAAAGCCTTGTGTTGAAATTTACTCTTTTTTTTTCTATTCTGGATTACGTCTATGAATGAATGAATTAAATTGAAACCCTTGTTGTGTATTTTAATTGTTCTTCATTCTGAGATTATCTGTATATGAGTGTTGAAAATTTAGGAACCCTTGTTCTGTTAATTTAATAGAACGTTTTTAATCAGGTAGAGTTTGGGAAGAGAAATTGATTTTTAATATGTAAAATTTGAATGGTTATTGAGATTTTCCCTATCAGATCTAATTTCGCATTTTTTATTAAAAAAATGAGAAAGGGGGAGGGCAAGTTGTTTTTTTTTATAAACTTAAAAATAAAAATAAATAAATAAATAAATAAATAAATATATATTTGAGTGGGTGGGGCCACCAACCCCCCACCCACCCATTACCTTTTTACACCCCCCGTGTGCACGATGGCGAGAGTGCTTCCGGTGATCATCGTGGCTGCCGCACAACAGACTTTGCTACCGTGATAGCAGGTACTGCCGTAGGCAGTACTCTACTGTTGCACTAGTAAAGTTGCTGCAACAACATTATAGCCTACGGGCTTTAAAATAAAGGATGGTAAGTTAATTTTTTAAATTTGTTTTTTATTATTATTAATTTTATTAAATTAAATTATTTTAATAACATTTTTTATTGAATGTTAAATTTAATAAATGCTTTAATTATTAAATATTAGATTTAATTTAATAAATGTTTATAGTTATTAAATGTTAAAATTTATTAATATTATTACTATTTTCTTTTAATAATTATTATTTTATTATTAGATTAATAATTACTTTATTAATAATCTAATATAAGTTATTTATTAATAAATCAGTGATTATTATCTTTAGTAACCTAATGATTATTGATTAAAAATTAATAATATTTAATTAAAATTGGAATTAATGTATTATGGAATTGTTTGTGTAAAGTAAATTCGGAAATTGTAAACTTTATCAAACTGAAAACTTACAATGAAATGAAAACATAAACCTTACTCTAAACTCAAACTGTGTTTTCAAAACCAAACAAGACTACAAAACTACATTTCTAGTTGTATGCTTTCTTGTGTGTTGGGTTTGGGGGTTGACTTAGAGTGTTGACTAGTTTTAGGATGTTTGCAAGAGGCCAGGAGTTATTGCTTTTGGTGATGTCATGGATTTGGTTTATGTGCACTTGTTTTTGGATTAGTCTGGTTAGGATGGTCGTATTGGTGAAACCTGTGATTTTTGAATCAGTGATATTTCAATACTTTCCAGTTACTTGTTTAAGAACTGATGTGTATTTTATGGTCGTATGAGACCTACTTTTACTGAGCTTAGGGTAGGCTATCTGTATGTCTTGTTGGGAAGTGGCTTGCAATGGAGGCTGGAGCCCTAAAGAGGCTGCCTGGTTAACCCATTGTAGGTTATTTTAATAAGTGATAACATCACATCAAATGAGAGTAAAATGAATTAACAAGAGTCATTGTTCTTCCTTGTCTATGCCTCGAGGGCTAGTACATACTAGGATGAGACTAGAGAGGATGCTTGGTTGCGACCTTGCTTCGTTAGTATGCCTTATCAGTACGAAAGGATACTAGTGCCACATAGAGTCACTAGGGGGCCGAAGTCCAATCAAGCTGCCAGGGTAACCTTAGAGTTGGCTCATGCGATGACACTTGCCCACTTACATAGTACATTTTCTACGTGTAATTTTTGCCTCTAGTATCTTGAGTTAGATTGCTTTCAGGTTTTTCTTGACCTAGATGTTGATTTTGGCTTTTGGGATTGTTATCTTGTTTGGGACTTGAGACTCTCTCTTCAGCGTGGTGGGAGTGCACCCTTTTCAGGTTACCATGAAGTCGGATGGTAGTGTTTTCTACTTTTACCATTGAGATCCATCAGTTCGATGTCGTGGCTGGAGCTCCCTGTTCTGCATTTCCTTTCATTCTATTCTTGTGTACTATGATGGATGGTTATACTTATTGTATTGTATTTTATTTCATGGATCTTAAGAGATGATGTAATCTATTTTATGATGTATATTCTTTCAACCTTTCATACCCTGTGACCTATACAATGGATGATTCTACATTTTGATTATTGCCAAGTGGAATTAGGGATAATTGTATATTATTTATATGGATTCGTACTTGTAGTTATTCTTTAATATGGATGTGTTATATATTGGTTTTAGTATTAATTAAACTTAAATGTGATTCAATGTCATGGGACCCTTAAGAATTGTAATATGTTTTATGGTATGTGCTTATGTGTATGTTATTACTTCTGCTATATTATTTCTATTGTTAAGTTATTATCTTTAAAATAAAAATGTTTGCCAAACTTAGTGAAACTTTAGGTTAATTTCTTTTGGGTTCCCTGGCGGGGCATTATAGTTTACTTCATCTGCCAACACTGTCGTATGGTACTAGTCTCAATATTGTGCAGTGCTAGTCTCAAGCACCCCGTACAATGCTACCCCCTTTTTCTTTGATGCCTCTTTGGTGAATACTGTATGGTACGGTGGTTGCTTGTGATGCCTCAAAAAAAATACCATACGATGGCTTTGTATCATTTTGTTTTGTGTGTTATTTTTCCTTGGTCATATGGCATTGTCATTTCCTTGGCTGTACGGTATTTCCTCAATGTGGCCATGCAGTTTTTTGATTATAGATATATATTTTAATTATTTTCTAAGTTTAAGTTATTTCTTTGCTAGGTGTGTTAACCATTTTCCGTCCGGTCTTCATTTCGATGGTGGTAGATCATTAACTTCGAGTCTTTGACTGGGTCGACAATCTCTATCCTATCCAAGGTCCATAACTTGATTGTTCCATTATCACCAACCTCCCATACCTTGTACGATCCAAGTTTCCAACCCACTTGACTTTGAACTTGGCTAGTTTAATCTTGTTGTGCCTATTATACTTCAACACAAGTTGATCTGGTGTGAATTTAGTTAGCTTTAGGTGTTTATCATGCCATGCCTTACACTTTAGCTGAAATACTTTGATGGCCCACTATGTCATTAATTTCCATTTGTTGAGCTTGTTTAGATTGTACAACCTTTCTCTAAGACTCTTCATGCCACCTAACCTGTTCTCGAATGCTATCCTCAGACTCGGCACCATGAACTCGACTGACACCACAACCTCCCGACCATACATCAATTGGAACAAGGTTTGTCCCGTCGTAACCTTATAAGTGGTGTAGTAGGCCCATAACACAGATGATAGCTTTTCCTCCAAGTCTTCTCCTTCAACTCTGCAGGACTTATAGATTACTGATGCCAATATCTTATTCGTTGATTCAACATGCTTATTTTCTCTCGGGTAGTACAAGCTAGAGAAGGAACGGCGGATTTTGAACTCCGTTATGAGCAATCAGATGACAAGATTTATGAAGTATCATCCTCGACTACTTGTTAGGTGCATCAAAAAGCCATACCTAGTAGTGATTTGTTCATAGATAAACCTTGCCATACTTAATGTTGAGTTGTCTGGTAGGGTCCATGCCTCTACCCACTTTGTGAGATATTCTATTTCTATGAAGATGTATTGACATCTTCGAGCTTTACTTGCCTTCACAGGTCCAACAAAGTCTATTCCCTATCATTCAAAAAGTTCTTGCACGTGTGAAGGGTTAAGCGACATAAAGTATCTCTTGAGTGGCTTTCCCATTCTCTGGAAAGTATCGTAGCCCACGACCCATTCCCTGGTGTCGTTATACAAGGTAGGCAACCACAACCCTGCCAGACGTATCTTTTGCACTGTTGTGTCAAGACCTATGTATCCGCCTACTGGACCTTCATGTGCTTCTCTTAATATGCTCTGCACTTTCTCTTCCATAACACAACGTCAAAGGATTTAGTTGGGTCCCATCTTATATAGCAACCCATTAATCAATAGAAGTGTTCAGCTCCTCAACACAAGCTTCCTCCTTTCGCTCAGTTGCATTTCTCTTGGGAATTGCCTTGTTGAAAGGTATTCTCCAATGCTTGTATACCAAGATGAAAGTAATGCGATCTGAAACAAGTGTACATCCGAAAAGTCATCATTTACTCCTTCGGGTGGTTCTCTTGACTTGATCCTCAACGGGTGGTCTGCACTCATGTGACTCCTTCTGGGGTGTACAACAATACTAAATGTAAAATCTTGTAAGAGGAGCAACCATCTACTCACTCGCCCTTGAATAATTGGCTTATTCACCAAGTACATAAAAACTTGGTGATCCACATAGAACACGAGTGAAATCGCCAATAAGTAATCCCAAAAATTTTGTACGCTGTACACCATTCCGAGGACTTCCCACTCCGCTATACTATAGCTCTTTATGGATTTTGACAGCAGTCTGCTTGCAAAATAAATAGGGTGATATAATCCATGGTCACCTATCTATGTTAGTGTTGCCCCGATTGCAAAGTTCAATGCATCCATGTGTACATGAAACTCTTTATCCCAGTTCAGGTATGCAAGGATAGGTGCTCCTAGCAGTCACATCTTTAGCTATCCAAATGCCTCATCTTGCTCTATTCTCCATATGTAGAGCTCCCCCTTCCGAGAGTTTATCCAATGGGTAGGACACTTGAGTAAATTTTTTAACAAATCTTCTATAGTACCCAATGTGTCCCAAAAATGACTTTACTCCTGTCACGTCCATTGGAGGTTGCATTTCCACAATTACTCAGACCTTGTCTAGGTTTGTCTTCAAGCCCATTTCACACACAATGTGTCCTAGAAGTTTCCCTCGAGGCATTATGAATCTACACTTTTAAGGGTTCAGTGCTAACCTCGCCTGCCAACATTTCTCCATACACTCCTTGAGGGCTACCAGGTTTGTGTCCTCCACGCTGAAGATTGACCAATCATCCAAGAAAGCCTTAAAGTTCCTGACAGGTGTCTTGTTGAAGATGTGCAAAATGATTCTTTGGAATGTTACTAGAGCGTTGTCTAGTATGAAGGGCATTAGGTTGTATGCATAGACTCCGTCTTCTACTACAAAAGTCATTTTTAACTTGTCTTCTTCTATGATGGATATCCGGTTTTAGCTAGAAAATCTGTTTGTGAATGAATAGATCTCATGTCCAACAACTTCCTCTAGAATACTATAATGTCCCCAATTTTGTCAGCATTAGAGTCTTAGGAATTAGCCTATTATTGTAATCCTCATAGGCTTATTATTGTGGATAGAGGGACTTTTGTGGCAGTGGCTTGGCTTGGGAGGGTCTTATCTTCTCCATATTTCATTAAGCTATAGGTTGGTCTTTGTTTGGCTCAAATCGGACTTCGTTTGGGCTTAGTTTTTTGTACTTCCTATTGTGGTAAGTTGGTGTTGATCAAGATCTATTTTTGGTAACTGTATTTGGTCACATGGAGAAATAATAGGTATGACTCCTATTTCAGATGACATATTTAAATGATGAGTATTTTGGGACTTATCATATGGGCCAAATTATTATTAATTATTAAATGACTTATTATAAAGTTATAATTTAACTTTATAATTTCACTTAAGTTGAGAGTTGAGTTATTATTGGAAACTGTCATTTATTAATTAGTTAAGCCAACTCAAGTGAGAGAATCTAGAGGAAGCTTCTAATTAATGCTGTGTGGTGAAGCTTCTTGAGTGAAGTTACATTTTGGCAACAAAAGGGAATATGGAGGTTATAAATACAAGCCCATTTGTTGAGAAAAGCATGCTTGAATATTTATATGCTTTTGTTGCCTTTGTTGCTTTTCTAAATTCTGATTTTTTATGCCTTTGCTGAAGTATAAGGGTTATTCTGAGAATTATTTTTGCAAATTGTGCTGAAGTATACAATTTTCCATTCTCCTACTGTTTAACTGTGTCTAAAGAGAATTTGCTGCTGTGATTTATCTTTTGATTATCTCTTGTGACGATTTTCTGAGTTGTGAGTTTCCATCCTTACTGTGTTCATCTGTGGCTAGGAGAAGCGTTTGTTAGCTGAGAATTTTAGGATTAATTCTGAAAAATCTGGGAGCAACATTTATATATTACTGACCTGTGTATCCTACTTAGAGCTTGTTGTACATTCTTGAAGGCTGCCATATTCCCCTATAACAGCAACTAGTGTCATTTTTCATGCATGTGATCACTCTTGATAGATGGGAGCCCATGTTGTGCTGAAGTGGGGCTGCATTCAACACTTATAGGTTTGCAATTTGATTTTGGAACTCCACTATCCAATGTGAGGCTCATGTATTAGACATTGGAGGTTGTAATTTGGTTCAGAATTTAATTGGATGCTCTATAACAGGTTCTATGTTTTCAATTGACATAAATAAATGAATCTGAAATTTATTATTGTGTAAAGACACTAAATGAGGAAATTGTTCTTTGTTCATTACTAAATTAGTATCATAATTCAGCCAGTAGAACTTTTGCAAATGAGTTGGAACTAAATTAACAAGATTGCTACTTGGGAGTGTAATTTGTGGATTAGTTCAGCCCATAGCAATTTAAATCATATGCTAGTATTGGAGAATGCTTGCCAAGTGTTTGACAAATTGCTAGATTGCTGATTAATGAAAGAAATTGATGTTTTGTTTAAGCAATAACCAGACAGGGTTATTACAAATACAATTTGTGAATGGTATCAAGAATCAATCTTTAATGGTTACTGTGTTTTGAGAGTGGAAGTCCACACTTATCCTTATCTAGTTGGCCTCCTTCTTTAGTGAAATTACTATCGGAGACACCCATTTGCTTGTTTGTACATGGAATATGATGCCCACATCGAGCATTTTGCAATCTCATCATTAACCCGTGCTGCATAATTTTTGTTCATTTGGTATGGTCGCTTCTACATAGGTACAACCCCTTGCATAAGTGGAATCCGATGGACGCATAGTTTAGGTGGGACCTCTTTTAGATCCTTATAAGTCCAAGCAAATACGTCCTTGTATTCCATAAATATCTTGAATATTGCAGATTTCAACACAGGGTTCCAATCATCGCCGACAAAAATGTTCTTTGGGTTGGCTTCATCCCCTAGGTTTATTGGCTTCACTGAAGGTTCTTGATATGTGATGGGTTTTCCTTGTCAAATGCATGTGCTAATGTTTTGTTCATCCATACCTCTCCTTTATATTCCCCATATTCCCTTGGAAACAAGTTCTTTTCATCCCCTTCATCTCCTTCATCCACCCCTAGCATGTTGCAACTCAGAAACAACATAGTCTTCCATTTGCCAATGGAAGAGTCCATTTAATAAATTGAGCTCATCATTAGAACATCCCTCTAGTTCCAGGATTCACTCTTTTATTAGGTTCCATGCTTCTCTTCCCTTCATCATCTTCTTCTTTGACTTTGGAATAGGACGAGGATGCCACATCTTCACTAACCATTTGCATTCGTAGGTCGATTGTGAACTTACGACCCCTTCTCTCCATCAAAAGAGTATTCCTCTTCCAATCGTGATACATTTTTGCTTGCACAAACCGATCCCTTCCTAGAATTTCATAATATCTTTTCCTCTTTTGTGGGATGACGACAAAATCCAGTACAAAGGGTTGCATTCTGATCATCACTCTCTATGCCATTAGGGTCCCAATAGGTTTAATACTATGTTGGTCAGTGCCTACCAGTTGAAATGTCGGTGGCCACAATGTTGGTTTCCCTGATTTCCTCCATGTTTCATCCAACAATATGTTAACACCAGAACCTCCATCTACAATGGTGTCCATCAAGATAGTCCCAAGGATGCCCATCTCCACCATTGCAGGGTGTCTTCCCGTACTCATCGCAAGTAACATTGGGTCCTACTCTATCCCAAGAAGAGTCTTCATTCTAATGGAGTTTTCCCTTTCACTGCAAGTATTCTTCGCTGGCCCATCTGATGTCTTTGGAGATGGTGTCATGTTTAATATCGTTTTTCTCAATTGTGGCATTTCAAGAAGGTCATTTAGTTTTATGGTTGGGGATTTCAACTTTCATCACATGCCTTATGATGTTTTTCTCTACTTGAGTGCTCAATGAGGTACTCGTAGTATCGTTTGTTTCCTTCCTTTCTGCTACCATTTCTTTCTCAATTTCCACTTCCACTTCCCACATCCTTCTTTTTTTACTTTAGGATTTGGGTACACAACTTTCTTCCCTTGTCCTTGAGTGACCAGTAACACTTCTTCACCATTCTCTTAGATGTTTAGTAGGTTCACCTCTAGATTCAGGCATTTTGACTTGTCATGGTCTCCAGGACCACACCACCTACATAGAAATTGTGGTGCTTCGCTTTTCGTATAGTTTCTGGCAAAGTGGCCCTATTTATTATAGGTGTGGCATTGTATCATCAGCCGGCCACTTCGGTCATATTGTATACGGCTGTGACCTCCATTGTTATTGTTGTTGTTTCTACCTTTTCCTCGTTGGTTGTTCCTATATCCTCCTATTGATACCACATTAGTGTTTGTATTCCCCATTCCTACAATGCTTGAGGTAGGCACATCTTGTGTCATTAAAACTTGTTGGTGGCCTTTCGTTTTCATGTTGAACAAACATTCTTTAGTGAAATGCCTGACTAGCTGGCAAATGTTGCAAAACGGATTTTTGGGGGAAGAGCCCTTTGTGTGGCCTTCTTTACAATCCATACCATAAGTCCTCATTGGTGCTTTGGCCATGGTTTTTCTTCATGTCCTTAAATTCCTTCATCATGTGCAACATGTCTTTTTTAGTGCCTAGATCTTCTTGTTTGATTTTTCATCGCTACCCTCTCCGGAAGAATCATCTGCCTCATTGAATGATCTATTCTTCTTCTTCTTCTTCTTCCCCGTCTAACTTTTTCTTTCGAGATCCATCGCTCTATTATATGCATCAATGTATGATGTTGGGGGTACTATTTTCATTTTCTCCCAAGTGTGGGCTTTAATCTTTCGATGAACTAGTGTTTCTTCAAGCCATTGACTAGTGGGCTTTCCATCTTTTCCACCAACTCCTTCAGTCTCTTCCCATAGCTGCAGACGGTTTCATCCTTTGCCTATTTGGTGTTTTCAATTTCTGCTACAATTTCATTATCATCTCTTAATATCTGAAACTCTACTCCAAACTCCTTCAAGCCTGACCATGTGGCTACCTTTGCTTGATCCATATTAGAGAACCACTCGATCACTACTCCCCTTAGAGTGGTTGGGGACTTTCACACCCAATCATCCTAATCCATTACGCCGTTAGTCATCCATATAGTCTCACATGTTTTACAATGTCACACTAGGTTTTTTGTACCATCACTTGTGAACTTAGGCAGTTTCTACTTTTGTCCTATCATAGTTGGTGGTTGTTGTGTTGGCTGTAGAAGTTGTTTTTGTTGTACCTTGTGCAGGTCAGTGTCTATGTCTACACTTCTGCACCCACGTTGCACTATTGTGTGCTAGGTTCTGAAAATAGGGTTTGGTTACCACACTGTACTCACTCGTTCAGTGTGTGGGGAAAGAACGGAGTGTGGTTACCCCACACTCAAGCTGCTTCAGCACCTCTAGCCACATTGGTTCCCTCTTCACTCTTGCACCGATTCTCCGCCCGTGGTGTACAAGAGAAGTTGATGAACTCCTCCCTTATTTCCTTGATCCAACTTAGTCTTTGTTGTGTCTCTTTTATTAAGTCCTCACTACTTCTCACCTGCCGAAAGTCAGGTGAACCATGTTCTTCGTTAGTCAATGCACCTCTTGTGGCACCGTGGTTACCCTTTGTGACACCACTGTGGTCCCCTTTGGAAAGTTGCTAAGCCTTTGCCTCCGTTCGGCTTGTTGCGCGAAGATTAAACCCTGACATGCAGTGTGTACAACATTATTTTGCATTTTCCTATTTCTATTCTTATGCAATTGGTTTGGCATCAATTGAAAACATCATACATAACAAAGAACACTTTTTATTTATTTATAATCTTTGTACATTATGGGTCATCCATGTGACCTTTAGAGAGTTACAAGTGCTCTTTTCCTTCAACATTCCCAAGGCCTAAGGCTCATGGGTTGCTCATGGGTTGGACCTCCGTCAGGTCTTATCTCATTCCTCTTCTTCACAATGGTTACATTCGGCAAAGTTTCTAGGGTTTGTTGCTGACATTGCTCCCTCTTAGTTTCATCTCTTCGCCTTGCCTGTGTGAGAAATGCTTGAACAAAAAAATGGGGAAATTGATACAAAAGCCAGTTTGCCATGAGACTCACATTCAAGGCATCCCAAATGGTGTCCTCAAGAACTTTTGTGCATATGGCTTCTCTTTGTACGAATGTTTCAATCATTGTTCTAAACAATATTTGGAAGTTTTTCGTGAGCACATGCTCACCTTCAACAACTTGGTCACTCCATCTTCATTAGTTCCGATATTCTCTAGTACAGGCATTGCCATTTATTCTGCATATGCCATTCGTTGCGTTGCTCTTTCTGGATTCAAGCGGGCAATGACATGAAATGTTTACTGCTTAGGGTAAACAGGATTAACACATGCTACAGTAACAACATACAAGGCATAACACGAAGATACATACAATACTTTAGGAACTAGATATATATTTTATTGATGCTTTAGTGCTTCAAGTACATCATATGCCAATACACAAGATAGATAGAAATGACTAATACTAAATGAATCCACTCTCCTAATGGAGAGTGTATATAAAGATCTAGAAAGGGTACGAACCAATTGTTGTGTCATAATAGAATGCCCTTTGGTTACTAACACACACCCTTAACACATGTTTTACTAATCTCGATGACATAACACATTTTTTTCAACAACATAGATCTCCCAAGAGACTTTGATTTTCCCTTCTTGTCCTCGTTGCCTTTCTCCATTGTTCTACCACAAGTAATTAGGGCCCCCTTAGCCATCTCAGAAGATTTTCTTCGCATCTCTTTGGATAATACCAAACCAACCACATCCTCCAATTTGAAAGTGGTTTTTGTGCTTCCAATAGCCATATCCAGGTGATTTTTGAATCTGCAAAGAACATAACAGAACATGCATTTATCTTGATTGTCAATCTTATCACCAATAAAACTCATCTGGACAACTAGCATATTAAATGCATTCAAGTGATCCTTAACTGAGCCTCCTTCCTCCATCTTCAAAGACTACAACATTTTTCTTAGGTTTACGTTGATAAATGTCACCAAGCTTTTTCCAAAGATACGTTGTAGTCTTGTCTTCATGGGCATTCAGGAGCACTAAATCAACCAAACAGAGACCTGTCAAACCTTTGGCCTTTCAATCCATCTTATCCCAATCATCCTGCAATCGAGTTTGAGGTTTCGTTGAAGAAACCGTATCCCATAGATCTCTATCTACAAGCATGTCCATTTTTTCTACAGCTCAAAATTGCTGCCATTAAATTTATCCATCTCTACTCTACTAGATGTGCTTTCCATATCTAACCTGCAATAAGATTATGAAAAATCCCTCTGCAAAACTCCCACTAAAACTATATCAGCACAAAAAACCCGTCTACCCAACAACAATAACAAAGTTGGCCAGGCTTTGATACTAATTGAAAGGAAGCCAAAGTGCAGAAATGCTTCCAAATGCTAAATCTAGTAGGAGAGATGATGCTAAAAAATCTTACAAACCCTTAAGCTATTGCAAACTAGATAAACACATAAGAAATCAGATTTCAACAAATAAACTCACAGCAAAAGATATACGTGGGAAAACCCTTGCAGGATAAAACACACCCTCCAAAAGCCAGACTCAATTGTATTATCAGCAAAAACAATAGTTATAATTTGATCTTTGAGCCAATGCTCATCAAGAGAAATTACAGCAGGAAAGAATTCTAGAGAATATTTGGCACATAAATGCTCTTTAGAAGATATCCAAACAATCATACAAAATGCACTTAGGGGCTACATATTTATAGACTTCAACACAAGTGCAGAGCCCATGCTTTCCAAAACCATCTCTAATAGCAAAGAAGTATGTGGTGTCAACTTGATAAACCAATGACACGTTGTACATAGAAACTTCCAGAATATCTCAACCATAATGGTCACGAACACCATAAATATAAACTGCCAAATATTAATTCTTCACAATTCTTCCATCGAACTAGTAACTGTCATAATCATTACATAGATTCAACATAGCAACTTATGACACTAGCTCCATAACTTTAGGACTTATAAAATGGGTTAAGGAAATAAATAAATAAATAGCATGTTTGGACTCAAAAGTTGAGACATCTTTATCCTGACATACCTCTTAGAATAAATAGCTTGGTTTGCAGCTCACTGCGGTGTTTCAGATCCTATGTTTCTCAGAATCTTGGATGCCCAACTTTGCTGATGAAGTATGAAATTTATTGGTGCATTTCTGCACTGTTTTGTATCTTATTTGTCATAAAAGTTAGAATAAATAGCTTGGTTTGCAGCTCACTGCGGTGTTTCAGATCCTATGTTTCTCAGAATCTTGGATGCCCAACTTTGCTGATGAAGTGTGAAATTTATTGGTTCATTTCTGCACTGTTTTGTATCTTATTTGTCATAAAAGTTGCCACTCCATACATTTTTCCTCATACATGTATTCAAGATAATACTTCTCTTTTACGAATTCTTAAAAATCCCCCCATGTAGGATTGGTATCTTTTCCTCTATCTGATTCTTCATCTTTATCTTCTACAAAATTATTCTTTTTTGGTGCAAACTTTCACATGCTTTCTTCATATGTGCCTCAACTTTGACAAGAGTGAATGTTATCTTCTCAGCGTTGGAAAAGGTATTAAGAAAAAATATCTATTCAATTTTGTTAACCACTCATCTACCATTTGCATTAGTTTTCCTTCAAAATTTAGACTATCAAAACTAACCTATACCTTGTAAGGGGTGTGGCTACTGAGCAATTTTCCTTCCTTGCTTGATGGCTGAATATTTTAAGGAATCTGAGCAATCTGTCTCATCACTTCTTCCCTCTGTTTCTTCAGTGTTTCTTCTACCAAGGCTTTACAAGGGTCTGCATCTTCCATCTTTGATTGGCTGCACCTCACAGGAAAATAAATGATGGGTTTCAGGTGTCTCCAATCCTAAAATCTCTTGACAAAACTGACATACAGAGCATACCCACTCTGATACCACTGATCTGAATTAAACAGAAAATTCAGTTACAATACTAGGTATGCGGAAACCTGTATGTATTGTTAGGAAAAATAGATAATAGAACTCATAGAAGAATTGTACGCAAGAAAAGTTTTCATTGCTCCAAAATGTGTTTGAATGCAAATTTGGAATCCCAGCAATCTTAGGATTTCAGGAAGGTTTGAACTGAAGAGTTTCTAGAGAATAAAATAATAAACAAGATTACAAATATTTTTAAAGCCACAAGAATAGGGTAGCCCAACTTGGCAGGGCAATCACTTTGCACTTGTAGCTTGAAATTTGAAACTGCTTGATTCGTTCCTTAAAACTATGCCTTAAGAAATAGATCTAAGAAACCAGCAGCACTTCTGATGCCTGATTCTGCTTTAAAGAACTTAAAAAATGCAGTTTAAATGAAATGTAGAAAATATTGAAAAATTAGATTTATAAGTTTCTCATCTTTGCATATTCTATCAGATCTTGATGGGTTTGGATAATTCCAAATGGCTTTGGACCATCCTCAAACTGTTTTGTGCATTTTTCATGTTTTACATCTCCTAATTGCTCCCAACATAGATTGGATTCACCTCATGTTGCTTTGGACTATTCCAGACACACTCTGGATCACATGGTGTTCGTCTGCCTATTAAGAGCCACGATGAAGATGATACTGGCTATGATGAATGCATTGATGACGGTTTTTGTGAGTTAACGGAGAAGGTCAAGGTGGAGGAAGTCATTTGAAACAATAAATTCATTGAGCCCCCTCCAAAGGAAAAATTGGTTGCTAATGCCAAAGTTGAATTCATTGTGGAGCCCAAGGAAGAAGTGAAGATTGTGACTACCAAACACCTGTTGCAAAGGAGGTTCTTGAAATGTAAACTTCACCTGAGATGGAGATCCCCCTACATTAGAGGTGCTTGTCACAACCAAGGAAACTGAAGAGCCAAATCCAACTATAGAGGTTGGAGAAGTAAAGATGACTGGGGTGGACAAAAAGTTCAAGCAGGTGTCTTACAAGGTTGTTTGTGAGGATCTAAACATATTAGCATCTAAACATATTTCTATACAAGTTTTGAGAAAACCTGTAGATGATGCCTCCAAGTTTTTGAATGATAAACAATTGCTAAGTAAACTAACTTTGACATGCTTGCAAAAAAAAATTCAAAGTGTTTGTGAACAAAGATTTGAGAAGCTCAAGTTCTTCACAGCTTCTCTAGTCATGGTTATGTAAATAGTGGAAACACTGAGGATATTTATTTTTGTGATTCGTTGGGCTGGACTTAAAGTGGGAGATTGTCAAGAATGTGTAAGTCCAACAGTCATCTGACCTTTCATTTCTCTGTATGTTCATTTCTTTTCTCTATCTTTATATTTGAAGAGTTAAACATTTGTATATAAGAATGTGCAAATTGTGTATTGTGTATCTGCAAATGATGTATAGAAGAAACATTGTATAAAATATTGCTAAGCTGTTGGTTCGGATTTTGGTTCGTATGTGGGTTTCACATTCGCTCAATTTTTTGTTGGGCTGGGTTCTGGTTCTACAAGATTTTTGAAAAAATCATACATTTGTAAAAATATACTGCAGTAATTAAAACACCACTCTGCTAATATTAAAGCCAATCTTAGAATGATAGGATGTACAACAAATCGATAACAAAAAAAATTAAAATTAAAATAACAATATTGAATATAATTATTAAGAAGGGAACGAAATTACAATAGACACATATTATTATTTCTTTCTGGATTCTGTCTATCCGTATCATATCGAGTTGAAATTCCATAATAAAGTAAGCTTAAAATAGTTATTGTATCAAATGTAAATAATAAAAGATTTAGAACTGTATAAATTAAAATTATTAAATTAACAAATAATATACATTTCTTATTTCTACCGTGAATGATCTGTTTTACCATATAAATAAAAGGTTCAATATACATTTGAAAGAATACCTGTGTGGCAGTGTGCTTCAGAATCGAATGTGTCTCTACTGTTTTATAACCTGTAACCTCATTTTTAGTTTTGAGTGCCTCCATGAATGGTCTGTTATGTAGGTTTGAATGGTCGATTGTCATTCCTGACTACAGCAAAAGGAAAAAAGGTAGCAAACAATGTCGTTCCTGGTTTTGGACGCGGAAGGAAAAAAATGGTAGCAATACAAATCTTGGACGCACGATAACATGTTTTCTCAAACGGTAATATGAAAAATGTTTTGTAAAACATAAAACCAAGAAAATTCAATGTCATTTCAGTGTTGGAATTTAAAAAATGTCAAAAAAGTTTGAAAAGTCAATAGCGACCAAAGTCGCTGGTCATTCACTCCAGGTTCCGTATGGGATTAACTTGCTTTGTCCCCATTCGCTGCACAATTGCCACAGAGTCGTCCAGGTTTCTTTCCTGCAAATTTGCATCGAATTTAGTAGTCTGTGGTCGAATTTGCACCGAATTCAAACCAAATTCGAATTTGTAACGAGTCGACTTCCGAATTTGGGGTTGTAGGGATGAATATGGTAACTTAGAAATATTGTCTTGCTTGAAGGGTGGATGTAGCTATATTTGTGAACCACTTTAAATTTAATTCTGTTTTTCTAATTGTTTTATCTACTCTCTCCTATTTCAACGTTAGGAAGCCCAGAGGCAGCAATATTGGTGGTCATATCCAGTAAGGTCAAGGTGGCACTTTAGGCTCGAATATCTTATATCTGTTTCAATTTCTACCTTGCCAAAAAGCTTCAATGGTCAGGGATTGTCAATCACCATACCCCTTTAGAAGTTCCCATTCCATGAACATATTCAATATTTTCTATATATCACCCCTTTCCAAATTTGCATGGTAAGGGTATCGATAAGAGAAAGTCCAAACTAATTAACCAGATCGGAAGCCTTCATCTAAAACATGCTCTATACATGCATTGTGTTGAATAAATTACTTAGCTAGTCACTAAAATTCTTCGCTACATACCAAGACTACCTTAAAATAACAAAAAAAAGCATTTCTTTCCCTTATCTCTTGTCCTACAAAAAATGAATAGGAAATGTCTCCTAGACCTTGATGGTAAGACTGAAACATCGTATGAATGTTGGCAAAGGTCTAAAAAAAACACATTCAAATGTAAAGATCTAAAGAGGAAACTATCTATAAGGGGAAAAAAAGAACCAAGACATGGATGATTTTTCTTGATTCAATGATTTTACAACTTGTGATATTTGATCCCTCCAATTAGAATTCTAAATACTACACCTTGTCACTATTTGAAATAAAGAAAAAGTGTAGAATACGATCCCTAGACTAATCAATGAGATAAGGCATGGAAAAATCCCTATCTCTCTGAGCTCCCTAATCATCCGAGCAAAGGAAAAAATTAAGGAAACTATCCAGATTCTAAAAGGAGAAAAAAATTGATTTGGATGTTTTTTCTTGATTCAAAGCTATTATAACTCGTGGTATTTTCTATCCCTTTATATACAATTCTAAATTCTACACCTTTGCACTCGTTGAAATGAAGCAGAGGTGTAGACTATGATCTTTAGACTAATCTATGGGCTAAGTTATGGACAAATTATGGTAATTCATCATCTCCAACTAGAGGTATTCTCACTGATGATGGAGTGGATTCTGGGATCCTCCTTTTAGGAAAGATAATTCCCTTGAAGATAACCTCCTAACAATATGGGAATAAAGACATCGTACCCTTACGTAATTTAAAGAGTTGAACAATCTATGAGATAAATGGGATTGATATAGATCCTCCCAATGGAAAAGTTGACTAAGGTGACATTTAGTACAATCCTCCTTTTGTTGCTACAGTTGTCAAAACCTATGTTCCACGAGGATGCATCCCTTTCCTTTTTAGGTTTGTCCCTATACTGGATAGGAAATGAGGATATGGGTATCGCTTTTCCCTATACCTTGTGGTGTCCCTAAAAGGTGAAAAGGGGTATCATACCTGAAATGCCAAATAAAATGCCAGGAAACAAGGGTACAAAAATTCATACTAGGGACTCCATTCTCGTCCCTCGACCATCCCCCTTTCCAAATGTTGTCCCCTTTTTCTAGAATAGCAACGTCTTGGAAAAAGGCAAAAAAAATAGTTTTTATTATTTTCTCACCTCCTCTCGGGCCCCACATGGACGTTGGCGAATAATAAAATAATGAAACCCTATTGCGGCTTTAAAAATCAAAGGGTTGAAGTGTTTTGTTCATTTGGAGTTGTTTTCAAGTTGTGAAAAGGAAGAGGAAAACAATGACACAAGAGGAGTGCATTTTTGAGGTGCAAAAGGAGGTTTTTCCTTCATTTCTTCTTTATTCCAAATTTGTTTCTTATTTTCTTTTTGTTTGATTCAAATTTTATTGTTGTTTGTTGCCTGTTTTCATTTTTTTTATGACATAAAGAGGGCATGTTGAATGGGACATTGAATTTTTTTTCCATAACTTGTAGCAGTATAATATATTATAAAATACAAAGGCAAAAATATGAGCAACAATAAGAATGAGGGAAGTGGTGATAGCATGGATGTTGCTATGCAAAAAACTCAAGTGTCACATTTAAAAACATGAAGAAAAATACCTACAGAAGCCATGGATGATTCTTCAATTGAGCCTGATATAGACGTCCCTATGGAAGATGCAATGTCTAATCCATTTGAGCGCCCTTCCAAAATCTTAAAAAAATATGTTGATGGCCCATTCAACCCTAAGAAACCTCTCTTACAATTTACCACAAAAGTAGACAACAATAAGAAAAACAATTCGGGGGGTAGTAGGGAATGGGAGTGCCATATATGTAAGAAAAAATATTTTGGGAGCTAAAACTAAGTGTATTATCATCTTTTATGGATAGGTGGGCAAGGGATGAGGGTTGCAAAAAAATTAAAGCTGAAGAAAAACTCGAGGCCAATAGGTTGCATGTGGGAGGGGGGTCCAATAGGTACCACACCCACACTCACGCCCATTCCCACTAGAACTAAAAGTAAAGGAAAGGGACATGCCAAGAGAGATACCAATGTGGCTAATTTATTTAACATACAAGCAAAAGAGAGAGCTAGAGTCCATTGGCAGATTTCTTTTTTCTCATGGCATACCATTCCATGTTTCTCATTCCTCATTCTATAAAAAAAGTGCAAAGATATATATGTTGTTGGTCCCTCACTTATACCACCAAGAGAGTAAATTACGTATCACTATCTTTGATGAGGAGTAAGTTCAAATATAAATATTTTGATGGAGGATATGAGACAAACATGGATGAGTGAGGGATGCTCTATCATCATAAATGGGTGGACCGATATCAAACATTAGTCACTCATCAATCTTATTGTCAATAGTACATCAGGGGTTTATTTTCTTAGAACTATTGATTGTTCAGGAAAAAGGAAGAATGCATCCTTCCAATTTCAGATTTTGAAAGATAGATGAGGTAGGGGCTTCAAATGCTATGCAAGTAGTGACTGATTCAGCCTGGGTGTGTAAATCAGCTGAATTGATAGTAGAGAACATCTATAGACGCATTTTTTGGACCCCATGTTGTGTACATGCATTGAATAACACCTTGAATGACTTTGGGAAAATTGATTGGATAAAGGCTATAACATCCTAGACTAGAGATGTGCAAATGTTTATTTGCAATTATCACACTTATCTTGCACTATTTAGGACATTTTCCAAGAAAGAATTCCTCAAGGTCATGGACACTAGATATGCCAAGTACTTAATTTTTTTGGAGAGGATTCTTGAGGTTGAAAAGGCCTTAGAATCCATGGCGGTCAATGCAGATTGGAATAGATGGCCTAAATCAAGCACCTTGGATGAAACACTTGTGAAACAAAGAATCTTGGATGAGAACTGGTGGACCACAAGGAGGTAAGAAACTTAAATAATTCGCATCATAATTGTTATTCTTCATTTAATAAAAATATTTTTGAATAAAAAACTTATTGATTTTTAAAATATTATGATGTTTCTCACTTGCAATTTTCTTGCATTTGTAGATACATTTGCTCCTTCACTAAACCTATTGTGTAGGTCATTAGATATGATGATATTGACTTTCCTAGCCTTGAAGACATTTATGAGACCTTTGATAGCATGCTTGGGTAGGTCAAACAAGTTATTGAAGACAAGGAACCTACTTTGGAGTTCTATGAAGAGCATCTTAAACCCATTGAGACAAAAAAATGGAACACTATGAACACCCTACTTCATATGGCAACCCATGTAGTCAATCCAAAATGGTATACCCCTATTAGAGTAATAACATATTGCCTTATTAATTAAATCATTTTGATTTAACTATTATGTCACTTATTATCTCTAGTTTACTTAGGCTAAACTTTAGGTATATAATAATTAATTCTTTTATTAATTATTATTATGCAACCTAGGTTACTTACCTGTTAGGGGTTTGATCTCCTTTTATAAGGATTGATCTTTTTGTAATTTATTAATTCACTTTTGATAATAGCAATTTCTCTTTTTGCTCATCAAGAATGTCTCATCTGTGGATTTGGAAATTCTAGCCTGCATAGCTTTTGCTTCTCTCTTTCTGTGATAGATGTTTGCATGTAGGTGATTCTTGGGAGCTGTGGGGTTAAGCTTTCATCAACTTCAACATGGTATTAGAGCTCTAGATCTTCATGCCCTTGTTCTATTTATGAGAAGTTTGGTTTGATTTTCAAATATGTGCTTTTTCTTTTAGAGGGTTTTATTTTTCAGAGTTATTTTGTGTTGAATCTGGGGGGTCACTGATTTTTGGGTCACTTTGAGCCCAAATAGACATCATTGTTAAGCTCATAGTTGCCAAAAACCCCTATGTTCATATAAAATTTGTTCAATTTGGACGCAATTGAAATTTGAGGCTATAAAAATTTCTTTCCAGACTGGGCACTTTCTTGAGGTAGAGATTTTATGATTTTTTGCATTTTCTGAGGCAATAATTTTATGAATTTTGCATGCAAATCAAGATTTTTGTCACACAGATAAATTTTTTTTGGGCATGTAGATCAAGATAGCTATTGTACGAATCCAACATGCTTCTCGAGGTAATTTATGAAATTGGTGGGTACACTTTTTGAGCCATTTTGACATAGATCCTAAGGTGGTGAATTTTTTTATTTTGCCCTTCTAGCACTTTTTTGACCTACATGTGGTTTTTCGACCGTAACTTGCTCATGCGGACTCTGTTTTTCGAAAACGAGATATCGCCAGAAAGTTGGTTTCGATCCCATCGTGAGGGTGTAGTTTATTTGGACTTTTGATGCCGTGCTTTGGTTTCTAGTTTATGTAGTCAAAGTCAGAAGTTCTATTGTGCACTTCGGGAGACATACTTTGAGACATTCTATTTTTCAGATTTTGCTCTAGGAACATCCCATTTTGTTTTTAGTTTTTTTGCATTCTGGTGGATATCTTGGTTGTTTCAGGTTCAAAGATTGATTTTGTTTCTCAAGATGATTTTTATAAGTTGTACTATCTCTTGTATCAACCTTATGTCTCTTTTGATCTTTGTTGACATCCTTTTGTAGTATTTTTGCAAATGCCCTAAGATAAAGTGTCACTCTAATGCATTTTGGGATCTTGCACATCTTTGTATTTTTCTATACTTGCACTACATTATAAAGTGCCTTGGGGTTTTCATGTTGGCCATATTTGCCATCTTTCTTTGTCAAGTGAGTGTTCCTTTCGACATTAGCCTCATGATGTGTCGATGACATTTGCCACTATAGGTGTTTGTACTTTTTTTACACTCTCAATGTCTTGAATCTTCTTTTTGTAGGAGATATTGCATTCAGTTTCAGTGTTCATGTCTTACCTCTCAGCACTATAGGGGGGTTATGTTGGTTCTATTGCTTTCTTTGTTCGATGGAGTGAGCTATGTATTTAGTATTTGATCCTATATACTAGGTGATTGCAATGGCTAGATAGCTATGCATTTTGGTGAGATAGATCATTTACCACGTAGACATTCTTTCATTTCTATTTTTGGAGGCCACGAAGATACCTTCCATCTTCGATTGATAAGCTCTTCAGACTTAGTCTTCTCTACTTGGTCATGTTCTATACAATGGAGTTTCTTCAGATTAGTAGTTTGGTAGTGTATGCAGCTTCATGCTTTAGAGGTGTTCTTCATGATCATATTTTTTGGGACATTCCCTAGTTTAGAGGCTTGTTTAGTCCTTCACTAGTTCTTTTCATCAAAATTTTCATCTCTTTTTGGAGTAGGGTTTTTCTCATGTGGTTTTCTCTATTTCTCCTCTTTTTAGAGATTTGGTTGTGCTTGGGTACCTCATTAGGCCTTTGTTGCTGGGATGCAATTCTTCTTTCAGCAGTAGTTTCTAAGTTTTTAGCTACTCTTTAAGTTTATCTTAAGGGGGGGTGTCAAATTAATAAGATATTGTGTTATTAATTAAATCATTTTGATTTAATTATTAAGTCACTTATTATCTCTAGTTTACTTAAACTAAAATTTAGACATATGATAACTAATTCTTTTATTAATTATTATTATGCAACCTAAGTTACTTACCTATTAGGGTTTTGATCTCCTTTTATAAAGATTGATCTTTTTGTAATTTGTTAATTCACTTTTGATAATAGCAATTTCTCTTTTTGCTCATCAAGAATGTCTCATCTATGGATCTGGAAATTTCAGCCTCCATAGCTTTTGCTTCTCTCTTTTTGTGACAGGTGTTTGCATGTAGGTGATTCTTGAGAGCTGTGGAGTTGATCTTTCATCAACTTCAACAACCCCAAGGCCTGGAAGAGTGCCTCTCTTTGCTGATGAGGAAGTGAGTTTTATTTATGTTCAAATTTTAAGTTTTTCACTTTATAATATATTTTTAAAATTTTGGTGAATGAGAGCTTCATCAAAGCCTTTTTAAAAATGTATAATGTAGAGGATGCTACAAAAATTCAGGGGCAATGGCTTGACTTTTTCAATCTTCATGGCTCAACTTTTGGTATACTAGAGCTGAGGATTGATAGAGCTACATTAGCTCAAAGGGACTCGATTGGATGATAGACATGGCATGGTAGAAATGCACTTGAGCTGAACGGTCTTGCCATACGTCTTCTTTTACAAATTGCAAGTTCTTTTTTTTGCAGAGAGAAATTAGTCTACATATAGCTTCATCCAATCAGTCAAGAGGAACAACCTTACCTCTAGATGATTGAAGAAGTTTGTGGCTATTCACAATGTATCACGACTACAAGAGCGATAGAGTCTTGAGTATTGGTGAACTCCACCACTATGTTGGGATGTTAATCCCAAAGATGCATTGTTGATTGATGAGGATGACACACCTCTAGCGTTGCCTGGCATTTCATTGAATGAGGACCCTCTGCCTACCCCTACTAGTGATTTGGAAGAGGCTGGTGCTGATTTTGATTTGGATACAAATTTAGATTCCTAGATGACAGCTAAATATTTGGCTTTCCGCTTTGAGATACCTAGATACATTATTGTTGTTGATTATTATGGAGTTTGAACATCTCATTTACACTTGTAGTATTTACTCTATGTCATTTTGATTTCACACATGATGACAATACATTGATACTTGGAGCCTTTGGGCAATTTTGTTATATGTATGTGATATTCAGATATTCACATATCATATTGTCATTTGAATCTTGATAGTTTCAATTTCCATGTATTGAGCTTTTTAAATATGTATGACTCTATGGTGAATGATTTATCAATGTTATGATATGCATATTTGAATTTTGTTTCTCTATATTAAAAATAACCCAATGTTTTTTAAACATCGTCTCCTAAAATTTGGCTTCAACCCTGCTCCGGAAACACGTCCCTGTCCCGTAAAACGTTCCTGCCCCGAAAACCCCGTGGAGCATAGGTCAAAACAGCTTTACCGGTTGGTTTCAACCTAATAATCTGATTTCAGCATTTGTTTTGGTGCCATAGGACATAGAATTTGTTCTTTTTTTATTCATATAGTTCTAACAAACTTTCTCGAGATTAATATCTGATAAATAATCATTAATATGGCTAACATTTTCTTGTAGTAAATGCCCATAAGGAGTGTCATGGCGTGTGATCCCTGTCTGCCCGTTTCTATTACAATAAGTTGTAATTATTCCTTTTATCACCAAGTGGCATAATCTACCATTTCAATTAGAAACATCAGAAGTGATATATTTCTCTAGTACCAGGAACCTAACAAGACGCTCTTAATGTCCATGGAAAAATATGTTGATGCAAAAGGTAATTGCATTAAGAGCCTAAATATAACATTATTTATTATTGAGGTATCTGACAAATTATATATATTTATATATTCCTATGTCCACAGAGGTTTGTGAGAGATACCTGTACAAAGGCATCAAAGAAGCGCAATCCAAGACTTCGCCATACTTCTCCACTTGGAATCTGGATTTCCTCAAAGTGGAGCTCTACACTGTAAATGCCATTCTCAAGACCAAGCCCATAGTATCTCAGAGAAAGGGGAGAAAGACGTGCTGTCTGATATATTGATGGATTCTGATTGGCATTTGCTGTGTATGTATATTGATTACTTCTTTCGATGCTTAAACCTGAATCATTTACAAAAAATCCTACAGTACTAACTCCCCAACTCTCTGCAGAACTCATGAAGAATGATGCGGCACTTAGTGTTTCATTGTCATTCTCAAAAGTGACTCTTGTTGAAGAGTCAATCAACTCCGAACCTCCACAATTGATGGCCAAGGAAGAAACTGTCAGGAAAGAGATAACAAGTTTAATTATATAATGTGCAGAGGTGCCAACCAATAATCCATATATCACTGTTTGAGGCGAGACAATTACACAATACAAGAAAATAGAGCACAGAAGCGATCTGCATCATAAATTAAACTGTTATTGAAACGAAATTAATCAAAGGTGACGTAATATTGTGTATTGTAATTTTCTAGGAAGCGTACATTCCGATTAAAGCATTGCTGCCTCAAATTCCTGTCGTGGTTGACAATGGTAACTTAATCTATTATCTTAATGTTCGTAGGAAGATTATACAAATAATCTTAAGTTTGATTCAACATACTATAGCAGGCAAAGCAACACATGAAAAACTAAAATAATCATTTATTCATAGAAATTAGGTGGATGATCTCAACGATGTTTCAAGAGTAATTTTAATAGTTGGTAGCATCTGGCAAAGTCAACATAATAAATTATTTTTCCACAATCTCAATATATAGGCAAACACAGTAGAAGATGCCGCAAATAGTATTGCAAACCATTTATTTTAATACCATGGGCCAAAAATAAGTGCCTAAATGGCAAGATCACATCTCTCACACGTGGAATCTTTAAGAATAAATGTACATGCTGTCATAATTCACCATTCATTATCCATCCAATGACATTCTCATGTCCAAATTAATTTTCCCTTTTTCAGAGAATACACACATCAATTACTGTTGAATAAAAAAAATGTACACATGCACAAAAAATGGTAGGACACAAGGTCAAAAGGTCAATCATCATCATACTCAAGGGAATGCCTAAAAAGCAATGATAAAGCTTTTAAGTGGTGAGAGCAATGCCATCGGGAGGCGAAGAGGGCTCATAGTTATTCGGTTGAGCACATGTACATCAAAGAGGTTTTGGGTGACATGAGACATAGACCACCACTCATCTATTTCAACTTCTTCCTCCTTTCTATCTTTATCTTCATTCCTTATAGGTGAAATTGCTAGAGCCATTTGAGGGAGTCATTTTTGATGAATTTGGCCAGCTACCACACCTATGTGCATTTGAACTTGAATTTAAATCTTAACATTATTACAAATAGAGGCTTCAATGTTAAGAAAACTAATCGTATCGACAAAGGTATGAGAAATAATAACATTTCTATCTTCCCATAAAGAAAAAATAATTTCTACCCTAAAAGCATGCTAGATTTGACAATGCTTGAAATGAATATGAGCTCAATTCCCCAAAAGAGCCATACACTAGGAAAAAGGGGTTTTGGTTGAAAGGTATTAAAAGTCATGAATTCATGAGCTCAATCCCTAGAAGAGCCATACACTAGGAAAAAAGGGGTCTGGTTGAAAGGCACAAAAAATCACAAATCCAACTTGAAAGTTGCTACTTGCATCAAGACAAAACTAGAAGAGATATTTGAAGACTTAGGTTGAGCACAAAGTGGACAAAAAGGGTTTGGAATAACCATGTTCTAAAGGCAAGAGCCCATAGGTAAGCCTTCAAAAAGAGTACACTAGGCAAGTGAGCTTACGTTTAACAACAATTAGACAAATATTGTGAGATTGATGTTGCCAAACAATCAAAAGTGTCTGCAAATACCACCATAAGTTTAAGAAAGACACCATTAGAAGATGTGGAGAGAACCATCGATAATCCAAATGCAACTTGTAATTATAGAAAGTAGTGTTGGGACACCAACATTAGTCCTTCCACCAATATTTGACAATGTGAATGTCAATCTTATGAATCATTTCCAAAGGAAGATACAACATGAAACTGTCAAATGTCTCTCACTCTGGCCTAGAGTGTCACAAGTAGATTTTTCAACTATTCTAGGAATAAAGACTCATGGCGGAACTGGAGAACAATTCTTGGGGAGTTCAAACACCCTTTTTGCAAAATGTCACACTTGAACACATGGATAATGAGACAAAGGGGGTCTTTGAACTTGAATAGGTTGAGACCATTAAAGGTTATGCTAGTGAAAAGACAACTGGTCTCAAACTAGAACCAATCCACTAAATTTAGGAATTGTTGGATTCCTAGGCATGCCATATGTTTTTGACAACAAAAGTGTCCTTGAGACAAACTTGACATTCCATGAAAAGAAGAATTTGAAAATCAGCCCCATTCCAAGCAGGTTGGTTGGCTAAAATGTTGGACGAAATGCAACTAATCATAACATCCTTAAAAATAATCTTTCTATAATAGACCACTACAATGGCATCTTAAACAAATACTCAAGGCACCAACCTTTGGGAAAATATATAACTCAAATCATGTCCTTTTTAGTAGAGCACAATTATTTACTGACATACATTATAAAGCCTGTCAAATAATTATGAAAAAAAGTTAAATAATGAATAATACTATTAATAAGTTTGATTCTTTGGAGTATCTATGAACTTTATAAGTGAGGATGATGTTACTTCAAAAATTCCTAATTATTCTTTAGAGATGATTGGTGTACCTCCATCTTCATTGGTTCCTTGAGTAGAGTTGAATTGATTGAAACTTCCACCATTCTTGTTCACTACGACCACTTTATCTTAAAAATTTGGAGGATAGATTTTAGGGATTAACACTCTTCTAAATGATGAAATCCTATCTAAATGAAAATGTAGACTTGATTGGATTGTGAAATGTTCATCTTTCATGGACAAGGAGACACATAGGAAGTTTTTAGATTCACTTGTATTTTTTGCTCATGCTTCCATCTTTCAATTCCTACCCTACATGGGAAGCATTCCAATATTTTATTTCATTTTGTTTCTTCCTAAGGGGATAAGATTTTTGTAAGCATTGGATCATTTCTTTTCTTCAAACAATTAGGGGTTTTGCAAGAGATTATTTGTCATGGGGTGATACATAGTCACTCTCTTTCTCTGTTCTAGGGGGAATATTCGATTGTATCTTGATTAGATCAATTATATGTGGGATTATGGAACATTGAATGTAGTTCTTGGGGAACACTAATGCAACCTCCATGCATCACTCATTAGATCAATTATATATGGTCTTATTTTACATTCTCTCTTTTGGGGACAAGTTTTCTTGTAAGAATTTGGTATAGCTATGATACCATGAAGAATTTGCCTTAGGAAAAAATAACGCCAAGATCAAGAAGCACAAGACTAGCACAATATGGACCAAATAGTGTATGATCATAAAAAAATGAGAATGAATATCTAATTATCTTTGGATATCAAATTATTCAATGATAGATAATTGATGTATGACTAATGTTGTACATGTACACTAGAAGTGCCTGAATATAAAGGCCTCTAGAATGCTTCTAGAATGACTAGGAGTTAGCAATATGATAAGCCTCACAACTAAGCACACGTCCACCAAGAGTGGATTATCCTTCATTAAACACAGGAATTAGTGTGATGATGAGAGGATAAACTTACATAGGCATGTCATGTAAAATTATGTTGTAGACACCATGTGCTTAATTAAGAGTGCAAACAACTGTGTTGTCTACATGATAACTTAGTTAATTATGCAAACTCCAGTGTTGTAGACACCATGTGCTAAAATAGAGTTGCTAACTCTTGTGTTGTCAACATGACAACTCACATGAGTACACAAACTCCTAGGTGTCTAACCTAATAAGTAATAAAATAATGCATTTTATCCTAAGTAAACTTAAATAAAGTGTAAATAATAATTATTTACACTAACATTTCTCCCAAGTGAAATTTCTTCTTGTCTCCATTTATGAGATATCATTGTATATGAGTACCTAACATGTCTTAGTAGCCATGAATATTCTTTCTATGTTACATAATTTTAATAGTAATCTACTCCTAAGTCACACTTAAGTGGGTTTGTGTTAGAATTAATATTATGTTGTATTACCTAGTGAGAAAACATATTCACATGTTAATAATGTTGCCTATTTCTTGGGATTCTACGTACACAACTATCTAATATGTCTTCTATATCTTCATTTTCCAGAGGTGTTGGAATATCCTAGCACTTTTTCTATTTCACATTCAATTCCTCCATGATACTCTATAAAATTTGAAATATTAAAAAAAAATTAAAAATTATTATATTTGGCACCTAGTCTACCTGAAAAAATGCTTCCTTAGGATTCTACACGGCCCAAATTTATTCATTAACTTATTATATGTCCTCATTAGAAACCTCTTTGTTCTTAGGTGAATAATGACTTCACTTCTAATATGAAATTCTTTAAATCTCCTCTTCTAATGTCTTAGTCTCGTTTCGAGCATTCATCTTATTAATATGCTTCCTCACCTCTTAGTGTACAATTTTCAAGTGCTCTAAAAATGCTTTAGCTTTGACACTTCCATTTTCTCCTTTTTCCATCTTCCTTAGCTCTAAGGTATTTATTGAACTACTTCCATATGCAATCTAGCATGGTTATTTATTAGTTCTCACATTGATATAAAATTACACCCATGGTAAATTAGATCCCATCAATTGGGTTTATCTCTTATTGAGAATCTCAATGGATTACCCAAACTCCTATTCAATGTTTTTTCTTACCATCAATTTGTGGATGATGTCTAAAACTTAAATTCAAATCTATCATCAACTTGTTCTACAATGTCCTCCATGTTAATACCGATAAACTTAGTATCTAAATTTACAAATATGCTGCTTGGTATAACATGTAGTCTCACTTCCTCTAAAAAATAAGTCTACAACACAAATACCATAACTAGTCTAATTACAAGGGATAAAATATGTCATCTTTGATATTACCACCACTACAAAGTGGAATCAAGCTCTCTCTATGTCCTTGGTAAACTAAGAACAAAATCCACACTATTATCCCATGGTTTCTCTAGTATAGGTAATGGTTGATATAGCCCTATATTTTGACTTGTTTCATTTTCCATCTTATATAATGTATAGGGGGGAATGTGAAGCAAGGAAGTAAACCTTAGTTCATCACATAACCTAAAATCTTAAAGGAGAATTGTGGAAATCGATCCTTTTGATTCCAATTCTAAGGTAACTAGATCTAAGAAGATTAGTGCCAACCAAGAGATAAAGGAACAATAATGCAAAAAAATATCTAATAATTATAGAATTAGAGAAAGAATGCAAGACCATCAAAACCCTAGTGTAGAAAGTGTAGACACCTAAAAATCCTTTAGAAAATAAAGTATTTTTATTTTTTGAAAAAGTCCCTGATGACATCATCATTTATTAATTAATTAATTTATTTTTATGCCATTAAATCCCTTTATCTTAATTAAAAATATTTAATTAAGGAATCCCTCCCAAAAATGTTTAAATCTTATTTAAACATTATTTCTTTATTAATTAATTAATTGACCAAAAATCCCAAAATAAATAATTAATTTATCTTTTGCCCAAAACTTGGCCAATTTCCTTAAGACCACTAACCTCTTCCAAAATCTTCTAATCCTTCTTTAATTTCGATCAAAGGCCAATCCCATCATTTCCTATCCCTAATCCCAACTCAAAATATTTAATTAAGATTAAATATTAATCCTCATGTTTATTAAAAATGTTTTAATAAATATCTCCTCAACCCAAACCCTTGAAATAAATAAAACTTTATTTATTTTCTAATTTTTTTTTTGTCCTCATCCTAGGAAGTTCTAGACTCTTCTAGAAAGTCTTCATCCTCATCCAAAGCCTAGACTCTTCTAGAAGATGTCAATCTTTATGTTTAATCCTAATCCTAATCCTCTCCTAACCTTGTCACATTCTTTAAACATGGGTTAAGACTTGCTAACCCAAGCCAAAGTTAACAAATATCTCCTCCTTCACCCACCCTCATTTATTGCCATCCACTTGCCTATCCCTAAGCTAATCCTAAACCATTCTAATCCATCCTCTAATCATTTGCACAATCCTAAGCAAGCTTAAAACCTTCCTAATCCAACCCAAGTCGAAATTCCTCACCCTCCAACATAAATGACCCTCAAATATCTCTTACACTCTCTTTCAATGCTCTTACAAAGCACTTATGAAGGGTCTTTATGAAGATATTATCCCTTGAGCCTCTTTTGTTGACTCATCCTTTCCCTTTCCTCCATCCTCTCACCCTGTGACATGTGTCACTCCCTGATTGGCTGTAAGGAAGCAAAATCCATGTGCTCTCCTCTCATTCAATTTGAGCCCTCCATAAGCTTTCTCCTTTCCTTCCATCTTAGCCCTCCATCCTTCAAGCCTCTTGCCTATTAATTGGATCCTTCCCCTTTGCAAACACAACACAATCTAGAAAGTAAAGCCATAATGCCATTTTGAGAATTCATTTTTACATCAAATCCATTCACCAAAATCTATCAAAAATCCTCCATTGAAGCCCATTTGAGCATTTGAGCATACATACGTAATCAAGCCATCTTAGCTATTAGACACACCTCTACATCAAGTGATCATCCTTATTGAGAGAGCCTATCCATGGCTCATATTCTCATTTGAGGACTTCACTTTGTCTCTCATGACATTATGTTAAATTAGTATCCTAATGCTTTTTGATTGTTTTAATTTAGTGTTTCTAACATACTAAAGTAGCATATACATTTTGGCACGCCCGGTGGGACCTCGCATGGGTCATCTTCATTAGCTTTTTTAGTCAAGTTTTGTATGTCATTTGCTAATTTTGGCTAATTTTGCTTATTTTTGTGATTCTTAGGATTGTATAAATTGATTTTGTAGGTCCACATGAGCATGAAGAAGACAAAGGAACTCATAGTCTATCTCATAGTGTTTTCAGTTTTTTCAAGCTTATATGTGGATGGAGAACTTGGAATTCTTCTTCCTCTTCTTGTCTATATTCTTCTTCTATTCCATCTACTTCTTTTTCTTCTTGTTGAGGGATCTTGGTCTTTTTTTTTTTAAGGAAGCAAAAATCATACACACTTTTTTTTAAGTGCTTAAATGAAGCCCCAAATCATACTTAAATCCATTAAAAACTAAAAAATTGCAAAAAAAGAAAAAGAAAAAAATCTTTTAACAAGTGAAACTAAACCAATCCAATCATTTGCATCCTTGCAACATCAAGGTTTTAGATGCATTCATGCAAAGTTAGGAACACTTCATTTTTGGAAATTTAAAAAGAACTTCAAGTTTCCATTTCAAAAGGTTCAAAATCAACACTAAGTGAACACTAAAATCTAAATCAAACTCAAAGCATCAATCAAGGATAAAATGAACCTCATTTGCAAATATTTTAAAGTTCTTTTAAAAATCTCATGAAAACTAAGAGTCCTAAATGGTTGCCAAAATTGTCCTAAAAGCTTTGTTATTTGTTCCAAACAAATGTCTTGTTGCAAAATCTTGAATGTTTCCTAGGTTTTTCATGCATCAAAACAATCTAGGAATATCATTTTTTTAGGCTTAAAACATGCAAACTAGAACAAAAAATCTTTAATAAAAATCAAAGTCCAAAGAGTCATTTTCACTTTTGAGTCCAAAAGAATCTTGAATGATCTAAGGTTAAAACAAAGCACTTCAAAGTTCTTAAAACAACACGCAAAATCTCAAATCTTGAATGCTCAAAGGAAAAAACTTGAATGTTTAATCACTTGTCTTTGAATGCATATTGCTAAAATCACTCTTGAGTGCCATGGATTTCAATCAAGTTTTTTTTTTTTTTTAATGAATGCATGATTAAAACAACAAATCCAATCTTGAATGCCATAGATAAAATAATCATCTTTTGGGGCATAAAAAGAATCCACATTTTAGAAATTTTTAAAGTTATAAAAACAAATAAAGACACTTTGAGTGAATTTTTTGTTGGACTCACCCTCTTTAATCACCCATCATTCTAACCATTGGTTGCAATATCAATGCCATATATGGGGATGGGTCTACCTAAGAAGGTGTTAAGTGCTTCACAAAAATCAAATTCCACTCACTTGAGTTTTTATTGGTTTTTCTAAGATAGAAAATTTCTTGAATGCACATTAGTCTTGCTAACACTTCATTTGGGCATAAAAATTGAACAAATCTTGACGTGGAGGGCCTCCAGGCACGTGCTTGAAATCAAGCTTTACACACATCTTTGTTTTGGGCTTAAAACAAACTCACACTCAATCTTGAATGCCTTAAAGAAAATTAATTGATACTTGATGTGGAGGGCCTCTGGGCGCACGAGTTTACTTTTTGTTGACCCTAAATCTTCTTGGTGTATTCATTCTTCGATCACTTCTCTTTTGTTGGTGCATTTCAAATTAGAATTGAACCTTTGCATCTTAAATCATGTGTGTTTTCAAAAGGTCTAGATCAGAAAACTTAAAGCGTCGGGTGGAAAAGAACTCTATCTTTTAGCCCAAGATCATCCAAGTCTTCTCTCCCCTTGTCATCTTTCGAGGCCATCTTGGGTGCATAAGATTAGGATCCAAAATCTTGTCTTAGATTTTAGGAGGCCTACTTGGGGATTTCATCACCCCTTGGGATGACCTCAACTCTAGCATTCTAGCAAAGTATAAAGATTAGGAGGTGAATCGAAAGACACCTCTCTTGGGATCAAGATTCTGTCACTCAGGCTAAGCCTCAAGGAACTTTATACCTTTGAGAAGTGAAAGAGGAGAAGTGGGTTACCGCTCCTCTCGGCTGTGTGGCATTGTTTTGGTTTCATTTATGGATTTGGGCCTCACGTACCTTGGGTATATTGAGGACTCCCTAGCTAAACCAACTGTCAGCCTTGTAGACAATCATCTAGGATGTTAATGTGTTTGAAGTGACTGATCGAAACATTTGTAGAATATACACATGCCATAGTGCAGTTACTATCTTTTGAGAGTCAAAACTTCTATCTGGTTGTTCCTATCTATTCCTTGATATTTTACTTGTTGAATGAATGTTTGCAAAACTTGGTCAATCCTAGCTTAGGGCACACTTAGCGTAGTCACTGCCTATTTCAGAAGTTGAACAAAGTTGAAGCAAAACAACCATGATCTCTCAAAGCCAAAAAGATTCAAGAATTTATGTCAAAACAACTCAAACCCAAATAGAAGTTTCACAAAGCCAAACTCAAGCCATCTCAGGTGTACCAAGAAATTTCAGCCAAGAGAAAGGAAGTAACACCAAGCCCTCAAATTACTAAACTCCACAAAGCAGAAGACAAAGATGCCAACGAAGCCCTTCAAGATGCCTAGTTAGATCGCACTATCAGATTTAGCAAACATCCAAGAGTTACCCTGCTTATGTCTTACCAACTAGGCATGATTTCTATGATTAGGCCCCCTTGTTTCTCCACATATTCTTGCATAAGTTTCAATTTAGAGTCATCTTTGTAGGAAAGCCAGCCATTCTAGGTTATCCCTTTAAGCATTTTAGCTCATCCATGTCATCTAGTTCCTTGCCTTAGAACCAAACCATCTAGCCAGCAATCAAAAAGTTCACATCCAAGCCTTCAAAATTGTTGTGACATTGCCAGAACTTGCTTTTCCTATCATCTTGCAAATCCACTAGTCTCACCAAGGTTATCCCTCTGATAGAGATTTGTCTAGGGTAATCTAGCCTTGTCACTTGTCATCCCTCATCACCTTGAGCTAAAGGTTGGGATCCGCAAGTGGTCAATCTTGTGTTTTTTCTAAGGGATCATCAGTCTATCCTTAAGTTGACACAATCACCACCAAGCTTGCACATAGGAAAGCAAACCTTTCATGCTTTGGCAACATATCTTTGAAGTTAGAATCCCCAACCCAGTCTTCCTTAGGTTTGTCATATAGCTTTGCCTTAGCCTAGGAAATCATTTGAATAGAAAAGCCTCCCCCCTTTGCATCCATCAAAATTGTTGCACCTCATCTCTAGGAACATTTTCATGCCACCTGTCACTCGCTTAGCCAAGAAGAAGAAGGAAACAATGGAGCCCTTTTATTTGGATCAGACAGCATCACTCCCCTTGAGCACTCAACCATCTTTCAGCCCAGAGAATGCTATACCATCACCTACTGACATTGAAGCTTTCATGAACCAACCAGGAAATGCAGTATTGGTGAATGCCATTATAGACAAGAACAATGAAAAAATCACGGCAAACTTTCAGAGGGACAACGTAGGAGCCTTCGATTTTGGAAGTACTCCTCCCTTATTAGATCCTTCTCACCCTCTGTTTGGGTAGCTGCCACCACCCATAGGCTCTTACAATCCAAATCATCCTTTGTATATACCAAAAGAAGAGCCTCAACCCACCTCATATGATCCAACAGACCCAAACATACCAGCCTCCACTCAAGTTCAAATCTCCATTCCGTAAGCCAATCCAGCTACCACCACTCCACCATTGGTCCATACCACTCCATCCCAAACCCCCTTCACCCAAAACACCTCATCATTCACTCCCTTCACTATTGCTGCTGCTGCTCTCCAACCTAGCCTTCCAAATTCACCCATCTCCCAAATCAGTGCTAGCATCTTTGGCCAACCTCAACAATATACAACCAGGATGCCACCCATGGGGCCAAGTAATCAACCTTTCATCACCCCCAGCTTGTTTACCTTAGCTCAGAGCACAATTCCATCATTTCCACTAGGTCCTTGGAGCTCAGTGCCATCAGCCACAAATCCACAAGCTACTGTCCTCACTCCACAAAGCTATCAAACCCCACAAGCTACTACCAATGTTCTGCCAAGCTCTCAAGTGACCCAAGCTCTTGCAACCACTCTACCAAGCTTACAAATCCAGCCACCAAGCTATCAAACCCCATCAGTTCCATTTCCAAGCTTTCAATTCCCACCACATCCACCACCAACTAATCCATTACTTCTTATTACTAACTATTTTTCTATGCCACTTCTAGGAGGAAATCCACCACCACCAACCACCAATTACTTGGCCTCTTTTGCCATGCAGATACCCTCCCAAATGGGGGCACAACCCACATATATTGGTCAAACTCCTCAAATCTAAAGTCAAGTTCCACAAGCTCCTCGATCCTTTCCCCAAGCTTCACAACCATCTTATACCTTACCTCCACAAAGCAATGCATTTATCCCATAGCTAGCTTATGTTCCTCAATCCCAACCTCAAATCCAATATCAACAGCAAGCCTCACAACACATGCATCAATATGTGCCACCTCCACCTCAGCAACCCATCATCCACCATTCAGTTGCCCAAGCCATGTACAATCCATACCAGCCCATACCTCAAAGCCATCCATATTCAATTGCACCATTCAGTGCATATCTCCCTCAGAGTGCTCCTACAGTAGAGGCACCATAGCCATCACCCATTAATTTAGAATGGGAAGCCACGAAGACAGCTTTGAAGAACATCTAGGAGGGAAATGACCCAAAAACCTTCAAGTTTGAGAATGCGTGTCCTTACCCATTTGACAAAGCCATTACCATGACACCATTTCCCAAACACTTTGAGATACCCAAGTTTGACAAGTTTAGAGGAAAACGAGACCCTGTCACACATATCAAAGAATTTTACATGCATTGCCAAGAAGTGGCATACAATGATGTCTTCCTTTTTTGCCTCTTCCCCAAAAGTTTGGCTGGACCAGCTCTTGAATGGCTTTATAGAATCCCATATGGCACAATAAAAAACTTTGCTGAATTGTCAGAGGCATTTGTAGCCCAATATGCCCATCTTGTTGAGACAGAATTATCAGTGGTTGATCTTGTCCACACCAAGCAAAAAGGTGGAGAAAGTCTTGGTGAATATCTACAAAGATGGCAAACCCTTACCACCCACATATCTTGCACCCTACCAGAGCACCATTTGGTGAAAATGTTTATTGATAATGCCCATCCCAGCTTAGCTCACCACATGACCATGAACTGTTTGCAGACCTACAAAGATATCAAAGAAAAAGGAATGATACTTGAGAAAGGACTCATTAAAGATGGTGTGGTCAAGATTTACAAGGAAGCCAACCAAAATCTAACACATTCAAATGACAAGTCTAGGTATTGGAACAAAAACAAGCATGTTGCAATAGATGGGGTCACTGACACCAGACATGTGAATATTGTTGGTACTTCCCAAAATTAGTCCAACCCACCCTATCAACTAAACAATCAACAAGATATCAACAATCAACAACAGAATCAACAAAGCTTTCAAAGCCACAATCCAAAGCCCAAATTTCAAGGGTCTAACAATCAAGCTAATGCCATCAATGTAGCTGCAAGACCAAAGCCCAAGTTCCAACATGTACCTCAAAACTATACACCCCTTGGTGAGCCATTGGATGTCATTTTTGAGAAATTAGTCAAGGAAAACCTCATCAAATTTCTTCCTACCCAACAAATCGACCCAGACCAATCCAAAGCTGCATGGTATAGAGACAATGAGTATTGCAAGTTTCATAGGGTGAAAGGGCACACCATCCTTAGATGCATGAAGATGAAAGATTATGTACAGGACCTCATTGATCAGAAAGAAATCACAGTTGGAGCAGAAACCTCTCCCAATGCAGGCTTGTAGATCTATCAAAATGCTTTTCCTCCTCACAACAACCAAAATCCTGGAAAAGCACCCATCCAAACCAACAACAAAAACACCAACAACCGCCAGCCAAACCAACAACATGGGAAAAATAATGACCACACTTCATCCTACATAGACAATGGTAGCCTCATAGGTTGTATATCTGAGAAAGAGTCTTATGTTAATGTTATCAATATCCAAGGCCCAAACAATGAGTGTGCAGTCATCACTCAAAGAGCGTGATTGAACATCACAGCCCCATCAGTCCCATACGCACTATCAACCCTAGCAACATCATCAACTCCATCAAAAAGCTAATACAATATCTTGGAACACCTTGGGAACATGCTAGCCCAAATCTCCATTTTAGACCTTCTCCGCACTAGTCCTGTGTACAAAGACATCCTTGATAGTGCTCTCATAGAATCTCGTGTCCTTCAGATATCAATGCAACTAATTTTTGTAATCTTGTTGGACACCTTTCATGCTCATGTGCCTTATCATTCAAGCCCACTAACATACCCATGGTCGAGCCAGATCACACCCTTCCACTTTGCATAGCCATTATGGTATCCAATTTTGCCGTAAAAAGAGTAATGATAGATAATGGATCAGCCTTGAATATTTGCACCCTAAAATTCATAAAACAAGCTGGGTATACTGAGGTAGATATCGTCAATGAAGTTATCACCATTAAAGCTTATGATAATCTGGAGAGAACCACAGAGGGAACAATTTTGCTACCCATCAAGGTTGGGCCGGTCATCCAGGAAATAATTTTCCATGTTGTTGATCTAAACCTACCATTTAACATCCTCCTTGGATGCCCATGGATCCATGCCATGAAGGCCGTTCCATCCACATATCATCAGTGCCTCAAATTTTTACATCAGGGCACTAAAGTGACCATCCATGCCAATCTAGAACCCTTTTCTTATTGCAATGCAGTTGAAGCCTCATATACAAACCATTGCCCTATCATCAAAATCGGCCAATCCATTGCCAGTTCATCTAACACCTGTAATGACCCGTAAACCATCCTCGCCTCCACCCTATCTACCCTAAAGATCAACAACAAAGGTTGTGGAGAGTATAGCCTGTCTGATGCATTTGCAGTTGGTGCATTACCACTTGATCCACACACCCATGGACAACCCACATATCATAGAGCCAATGAGACTCCACCTCCTTGATACACACAACTTGGCCCAACAACCTTTGTATCCCCAAGAATCCCTCTTCATGAGGAGCTCACTCCGGATATCAACAATTGGTTACATAAGGATGCACCTCCAAGAAATCAAGCACGCCTTGATCACTTTAGCCAAAAGTATCCCCAAGCACATAAGTTCATCACTGAAAAATGGAACTATCAAGGTGGTGGTCTAGGACCAGAGGAAAGAGGCATGCAGTGTCCCATCGAAGCACACAAATGGGAAAAGAAGTTAGGTCTAGGCTTTGGCATACCCACAATTGGGGGCACCAATACAGACGGTCATGCTTTTTTGAACATCCACTATGACCTTGTAGAAATCAAAGAAATTCCAAAGGAAGTTGAAAAGAGAGCCTACGACGATATTCGAGACCAAATCTCCTTGGGAGACTCTGTTCTCCAAGAACTATCCATCCATTTCATCAACCTACCACTCACTCACCTTGAACTCATAGACTGGGACCAACCAAGCATCATACACATTGATGAGTTCACATCAGAGGAAGTGCTTCTAAGATTCATGGGAACCGAAACTCCTCACAAGAAAACAAAGCCAGATTCTACCTATATCTATAAGCTAGATCCCAAGGGGTATTTTGGAGAAAATCCCCAACCTAGTTTCGATACAGCCAAAACTAGAACTAAGGTGAATTTGAGAGTAGCTCAAGTAGCGAAGAGAGCCCCTTAGTGAGAAAATCCAGATTCACAAGTAGAACATGAGGATTTAGCATTGCCTCCTCAAGATAATCGACCAGAGGTGTCTTCTATTCTAATTGAGGATACTAGGGAAGTCAACATCGGTTCTTTAGAGATCCCCAAACTTGTTCACATTGCTGCATCCCTATTGCAAGACCAAGCTGATCTCCTCTTTGAGGTCTTAAGAGAGAACATTGGCCAATTTTCATGGTCATATCAGGACGTGCTAGGTCTTGATCCAAAGCTTGTAGTTCATCATCTTGCAGTCGATCCAAAGATCAAGCCCGTCAGACAAAAGCTTAGAAAAATGCACCCCAAGGTGGCATTACTAGTCAAAGCTGAATTAGAAAGAATGTTAGCTACTAAGGTTATCCGACCTATCGACTACTCAGAGTGGATCTCCAACATGGTCCCCGTCACTAAGACTTCTGGTAACATCAGAATCTGCACTAATTTTAGAGATCTTAACAAAGCTTGTCCAAAAAATATTTTCCCTTACCCAACATAGATATGATTGTAGACCTTACAGCTGGACATGAAATTCTGTCCCTCATGGATGGATTTTCTGGGTATAATCAAATCAAGATTGTAGAAGAGGATTAGCATAAGACAACATTCACTACCCCTTGGGGAACCTTTTGCTACAACATGATGCCTTTTGGCCTAAAGAATGCTAGGGCTACCTATTAACGAGGTATGATAGCCATTTTCCATGATCTTATCTATAGCATTTTGGAGGATTATGTGGATGATATCTTGGTTAAATCTCACACCTTCATGGATCATCTTGTTGACTTGGAGAAAGTCTTTGATAGGTTAGCCAAATATCATCTCATGCCGAATCCCAAGAAATGTGTCTTTGGGGTCACATCTGGCAAGCTTCTAGGCTTTATAGTTTCTAAATGAGGTATCGAGATCGACCCCGAGAAGGTCAAGGCTATCTAAGACATGCCTCCTCCCCAGACACTAGGACAGCTTTGTACTCTTTAGGGAAAGCTTCAATCCATCCGACGCTTCATCTCCCAACTTGCAGATAAGTGTACGCCATTTGCACATCTACTAAAGAAAGATGATAACTTCAAGTGGGATTCTTTATGTCAACGCAGCTTCGATCAGCTCAAGTAGTATCTTGCCAATCCCCCTATCTTGGTTCCACCAGTTCCTGGTCACCCCTTCATCTTGTACATATCAGGAATGCCTATTGCTCTAGGGGCACTTCTAGCACAACACAATGACTACGACAGAGAAAGAGCCATCTACTATATTAGTAGAACCCTAGTTGGTTATGAACTCAATTACACTCCTATGGAAAAAGCTTGTTTGGTAGTTGTTTTCTCAACTCAAAAGCTTTGCCACTATATGCTAAGTCATACCGTCCAGCTAGTATCCAAAATTGATCCTCTCAAGTATATGCTCTCTAGAATAGCACTTACAGGCCGTTTGGCCAAATGGGTTATGCTCCTTAGCAAATTTGACATCCAGTATATGGACAGAAAGGCAATCAAAGGGCAAGCTATAGAAAATCACCTAGCTGATGCACCTCTAGTAGATACATATCCTTTGATCATAGAATTTTCAGATGAACATATCTATCTAATTGAAGAACAACCCCCATGGAAACTTTATTTTGATGGCTCATACGCATCTCATGGATCAGGGGCAGGAATATTGTTGGTCACACCTCAAGGAGATTACATTCCAAAATTTTTAAGCTACAATTCCCTAGCACCAACAATATAGCTAACTATGAGGCTCTCATAGCAAGATTAAAGATAGCCACAGAATGGAACATCATTGAGTTACAAATCTTTAGTGATTCTTAGCTCATCATCAAGAAAGTCCTAAATGAATATCAAATCAAAGATGAAAAGCTATTACCCTACAAAGAGCTAGTTGATCAGCTAACCCAGCATTTTACAAAGCTTTAGTTTATACAAGTGCCTCGAATGTAGAAGCAAGCAGCGGACACTATGGCTACTATTGGCTCGCTCTTGGAAATTCCCCAAGCAGCTACGCAGTATGAGTTTTTAGTTGAGTAGCTCCTCACACCTGCCTATGCGAATGAGGATTCAAATCATGTTTGCATCTTGGTTGGTCCTCAATCGCCTCGGTACCATGAAATCCATGCTTACCTTAAAGATGGTATCATATCCCCTCACCTCACACAAACCCAATGCCAAAACCTCATTTGAAAATCATCCCGCTATGTCATCATAGCCAATACCCTATATCATCGGGGTTATCATGATACTCTCTCTAGGTGTTTAGACACAAACGAGGCCATGATGGCGTTAAAAGAAGTACATTCTGGACTTTGTGGTGCCCACATGAGTGGTATTGTCCTAGTGTGACAAATCCTTAGAGAAGGCTACTATTGGCATACCATCGAAGAAGACTCCTGTGACTTTGTCAGAAAATGTCTCCCATGTTAGCAGGACACCAATCTTGTGCATGCTCCAACACAATATCTACAACCTATTGCACCACCTTGGCCCTTTGCATGTTGGGGCCTTGATCTAGTTGGAACTATCACACCTCTCTCATCTGATGGACATAAGTGGATAACAACAGCTACAAACTATTTCACTAAATGGGTGGAGGCAGTCCCCCTAGTCTCAGCTACAAGAGTTCAGGTCTCCAAGTTCATCTTGTACCACATTTTTTGCCCCTTCGACATCCCATCCACCATCTTCACCGACCACAGAGGTAACTTTGAAAATCTCAACATGGAAAAACTATGCACTTCCCTTCGTATCTATTACCGCTTTTCTAGCCCATATTTCCCACAAGGTAACAACCAGGCAGAGGCAACTAACAAAACCCTCCTCAAAATCCTAAAGAAAGTTGTCAATGATTTCGACTGTGATTGGCACCTACAAATAAATCCAACCCTATGGGCCTATCAAACTTCCTTCTGTACATCCAAAGGAACAACTCCATACTCCCTAGTCTATGGTGCTGAAGCGGTACTATCCATAGAGGTTGAACTTCCCTCCTTGCACATATCTTTGCGAGGGCAAATATCAGATGAAGAATACAGAGTAGCTCGACTCACCCAACTAGATCTCCTAGATGAGAAGTGACAACACGCCTATGATCACCTCACAGTCTATCAATCTCGTCTCAAAAGGAACTTCAATAAGAAGGTGCTTCTGCGACACTTTCAGCTAGGCAACATGGTCCTCAAAGAAAATATGAAAGTCCAAGCCGATCAAGAAAAGAAAAGCAAGTTTGAACCTACATGGCTTGGTCCTTATGTTGTCACTGCCTTCTTTGGCTTCGGAGCCTATCAACTATCTACACTAGAAGGAGAACTCTTGAATGATCCTACTAACACCATTCATCTCAAGAAGTTCTATGCTTGAAGATCCTTGGTATACCCAGCTTTTGAAAAATACAAAAAAAATAGCAAAGAGAAATAAGCGTCCAATGGTGAAAACTTGGCAATTCAAGCGCCTTGGATAGGTACCTTGGTGAAAATTTGGTAATTTAGGTGCCTTGTGTACTAAGACTAATCCATTATCTATCACTATCCTATCCCTCATCCATCCACTCACCATACCATAAAATACCTGCTTGTTCCCTTGGTGTTCCAACCAAATATCCAACATCTAATGAAGCTCGTAAATACCTCTTGTACAGCTTGTAAATCTTGTACCTCAGCTTGTAAATCTTGTACCAAAGCTTGTATCATGCCTTGTAAATCTTGTATCATCCCTTGTATCATAGCTTGTATATCCAAGTCTTGTCCAAAACTTGTACCATATTCTAGCTTGTAAATAATCTTGTATCCTAGTTTGTATCCTATCACATGCACAAAAAGAATCCCATTTTCCTTAAGCTTTTCAAAAAACCATCAAATTATCCAACTATCCATCCAACACACTCTAAAACATTTCCATCTCACAAAACCCAAACATGAACAACCTTGTACATTTGTAACATATCTTGGTCTGTCAACTTGTACATCCTCTTTAGCTTAGTACATTGTATCTATTAGTACCATTGTATCTATCCAGCTTTCGTGTTAGTTCATCCTTGATCAACATCTTGTACACATCACACAACCCTTGGTTAGTTATTCCAATGCATCCTTTAGCTAGATCTCCTATCACCAAAGTGTTATCCTTTTTAGTTCAGCTTGCCAGACGCATCACTCATCCAGATCCATCAGCTTAGGTGCTCTCCGATAGATCCTTGTAGGACATAGCTTTTCTCATGTCTGATCTTGGTCCGTTTCCAATTCTAAGGTAACTAGATCTAAGAAGATTAGTGCCAACCAAGAGATAAAGGAATAATAATGCAAAAAAAAATCCAATAATTATAGAATTAGAGAAAGAATGCAAGACCATCAAAACCCTAGTGTAGAAAGTGCAGACACCTAAAAATCCCTTCCAAAAATGTTTAAATCTTATTTAAACATTATTTCCTTATTAATTAATAAATTGACCAAAAATCCCAAAATAAATAATTAATTTAATTTTTGCCCAAAACTTGGCCAATTTCCTTAAGACCACTAACCTCTTCCAAAATTTTATAATCCTTCTTTAATTTTGATTAAAGGCTAATTCCATCATTTCCTATCCCTAATCCCAACTCAAAATATTTAATTAAGATTAAATATTAATCCTCATGTTTATTAAAAATGTTTTAATAAATATCTCCTCAACCCAAACCCTTGAAATAAATAAAACTTTATTTATTTTCTAAATTTTTTTTTTATCCTCATCCTAGGAAGTTCTAGACTCTTCTAAAAAGTCTTCATCCTCATCCAAAGCCTAGACTCTTCTAGAAGATGTCAATCCTTATCTTTAATCCTAATCCTAATCCCCTCCTAACCTTGTCACATTCCCTAAACATGGGTTAAGACTTGCTAACCCAAGCCAAAGTTAACAAATATCTCTTCCTTCACCCACCCTCATTTATTCCCATCCACTTGCCTATCCCTAAGCTAATCCTAAACCATCCTAATCCATCCTCTAATCATTTGCACAATCCTAAGCAAGCTTAAAACCTTCCTAATCCAACCCAAGTCAAAATTCCTCACCCTCCAACATAAATGATCCTCAAATATCTCTTACACTCTCCTTCAATGCTCTTACAAAGCACTTATGAAGGGTCTTTATGAAGATATTATCCTTTGAGCCTCCTTTGTTGACTCATCCTTGCCCTTTCCTCCATCCTCTCACCCTATGACATGTGTCACTCCCTGATTGGTTGTAAGGAAACACTATCCATGTGCTCTCCTCTCATTCAATTTGAGCCCTCCATAAGCTTTCTCCTTTCCTTCCATCTTAGCCCTCCATCCCTCAAGCCTCTCTCCTATAAATTGGATCCTTCCCCTTTGTAAACACAACAAAATCTAGAAAGTAAAGCCATAATGCCATTTTGAGAAGCCATTTTTACATCAAATCCATTCACCAAAATCTATAAAAAATCCTCCATTGAAGGCCATTTGAGCATTTGAGCATACATACATAATCAAGCCATCTTAGCTATTAGACACACCTCTACATCAAGTGATCATCCTCATTGAGAGAGCCTATCCATGACTCATATTCTCATTTGAGGACTTCACTTTGTCTCCCATGAAGTTATGTTAAATTAGTATGCAAATGCTTTTTGATTGTTTTAATTTAGTGTTTCTAACATACTAAAGTAACATATACAGAAAGAGCTATGAAAGAAAATAGATTTATAGTAAACATTTTTAAATAAAGAAAGTAATTAAACAAATCACCTTGAAAATGAAGAGGAATATTAGATCTAATTTTTTGATGTTTGCGCAACTCCAATTAGTGTATGGTCCAAGCCTCGAACAATTCAAGAGGATGAGAATGTAGAAATATGAATGTAGAAGGCCTTCCTTGATGGAAAAGTCCACTATCGTCAATGGAGGAAGTTAGATATTGAAAGGTTGTGACATGAGTACAAAAGATTGATGATGAAGCCTTCAAATAAACTCCTTGAAGCTCCTTGAAAGAACCTTGAATTTTTTTTCCTATAGTCCACTCAATTTTTTTTTGAATATCCTATCATTGTTTTATTGAGGGGTACACCTATACTACTAAGAGTTTCATTAGATTTGTATCAAAATTTGCCAAACCATGAAAAAGATCTCACCTCATTAGTACTCCTTTGGGAGAGAAATTCAAATTTATCCCTCACCTTCTCTAGGTCTACTCTAAGACCATTTTCTAAGATAGAAACCTCAATGCCAACTCCTTCACAAAACTACACTTTTTAAGGTCAATAAAATAATTCTCTTAACTTATTAAAGACTTCAAATATACATTAAATTATCCTTCAATGTCTAATTGAAAATCAAAATATCATCCATGTAAACAATACAAAATTTAAGAAAAAACTCTTTGAATAGACCATTTATAAGTCGCTTGAATGCACTCATTGTATTAGTTATCCCATAAGGCATTACTAAGCCCTTGTACAACCCATCCTTTCTTTTTAAGTTTTTCTTCCACACATCTCCTTCTCTAATCTAGATCTAATGATATATTCTATTATAATTTATCTTGGTGAATTATTAAATCCACTCAAAACATCCATAATATCACCTACCCTTGGTAAGGTAAATCTATGCTTGATAGTAATCTTGTTGATGGATGGAAAGTATGTACACATCCTCTAGTCTCCATCCTTTTTCAATGCTACTATTGTAATAACTACACAAGGACTTAGAAATATCTTGTATCACTCGTTTTACTAATAATTTTTGCACTTGTATTACTCTTTATTCTTTATTGATCCATTCTATAGGCTTCCTTATTTAGCACTATCTCTAAGAATAAAATCCAATTGCTGACTAATATTTCTTTAGACACATTTTTATACACAACACCATGAAACTCATCAAGAAAATATGAAACATCTATAGGTATATACTTATTATCTTATCTATGAATTCTCTGAATCAAAGCATCACACATATGAGCTCATGCTTTACACCTTCCAAACTTTTTCTTCCATCAGCTAATAAAGTTTTGGCATTAGTACATATTTTCTCCTCCACATGGTTTAGGGAATTTAACTTATGAAAAACACCATCATTTTTCAAGGAATAAGTTTCAACATGTTCATAGAATACCTCATGTTGACCAAATTGACATGATCTTTGTAACATAATCACAAAATATATCATCATTGATAATTTCCAATCTTGAAATTTACAAGGCATTATTTATTGACCAAAGCTTTTTGGTCCTTCTACAAATAATAAATCCAAAATGGATTTAGATCACTTCATCTCTCTAAATATAACTTACTAAACATTTATACTAAAACAAGTTTATCAATACCACCCACCTAAATAATCACATTGCACACTTCACCTTCACACTTACATCTTTTGAAAAGTGAATTCTTCCTCTAATTTGGTTCATACTCTTCATTCAAAAAGTTTCTTTTGGTAACAAGAACCTCTCATCTTGTGGAATATTTAGAATGTGAGGACATAAAATCCTCACATACATGTACAATTCATGCATTACCCGCAAGTCTTCTATTTGTACTCCTTTGATGTTGGGGACCCATATGCTTAATGTACTTCTCTCCACATAGGAAATAGGTTCCATATAAGCCTCATCTTCTAAATACCCATCTAGATCTTAATCTCCCTCTTTAATTACTATTATTTTGGTCATAAGGTTGAAGTTACTAAAGGTCCTTTTTGGTTCTAGATATTACTAGATTCTTTAATCTTCTTTTTGTCTCTGTATGGTTTGCCACCAATTTTTCCTTCACAACCTATTCCCTTTTGATTTCTCTCAAATATTCTATTAAGCCACCATTCAAACTTCAAATAAAAGTGATAGGCATCCTTACAAGTATCCATTATAACTATAATTAACTTCTCTTGATACTTTTCTTCAAGCTACTATCTCCTTGGTGGCCTTGGAATGGTACATTCTAATCAAGACTCTAGAGAACTCTTTAGTATTGTTATATAGATTTCCATACTTGCCTCCAACCTTGCACATTTTTCAAAAACATGCCTTGTGACCAAAAGGATTAACTTATTCTTTTAACATAAGTTGATCATGGAAATAAATAAAGAATTTGTCAAAGCTAAACAAACACTGAAAACATGAAAAATACAACTAGTAGGGAAAATGGTGGGATTGGGTAATACTAAAAATATTTTATTAAGGGAGTTACCATCTAGAAAACAAAATTTGGGATAGATAAGACATATTTTTTTGCAAAGCATCCATTAATAAGATGACATTTGTACACAAGAAGAAAGTTATTAACAAGAAGGAATGCATCATCAACAAAGCATCCATCAATTTTTTCTCTATCACAAGGCATCCATCACGAATAACAGGTTATTAGATATCCACCATTTCCAATTAGGACTACAATAACACAAAATTTATGTTTTTAAAAACTTTTTACTAAACCATTTGTTAGTTTTTAAGTCATCTCGTGATTATTTACACATGTGGATATAATTTTAATCATCAATTGTTATATTAATACTCATTTTATAAATGCGTATAATAAATAGTATAGATATTTTAAGTATATCCATTTAAAAGATGTTAGTGCTATCAATCATTAATCTATATGTATCCTTTCTCACTTTGAGATGACACCAAGATGTATATAAATGTCTATTAAGGAATATATTATGAACAATACTTAATCTTTATATGTATATAATTTCCTACTATTTAGATGAGTATAATTTCCTACTAAGAGATATATTGTAAAAAAGACTTACTCTTTGGTTTTCCTTTATGACATGGAAAACTTCGTTGTAGAGAAGCTAATGATCTACAAGAAAGAAAAACAAGAAGTTTCCTTTAAATGATTTCAATCAATAAAAATACTCTATTTTCTCTATTAAGTCATGATAAAATAGACTATAGTGTTGAGAAAATCTCAAAATAGGAGTAACTAGAATGGATGCATCAATGATTTACCTTTGATTCGTTCCATTGCTCTCCAATAAATTTCCAATCAAGTTTCTATAAGTTGAATAAGAAGTGGATATATTAATTATACTACCAATTTGTGTATAAGAATGAAGAGATGTTCTCTAGAATCCAAGATAAAAAGAAACAATGTTTCTTTGAAGGTAGAAGATAAATCAATTATAGATTAATTCTTTTAAAAAAAGACATTGACAACCTTTCTATCTATAGTTCCTTCCAAAAATTGCATATAATTCAAGATGGATATGATTCCCTTTAATGTTTTAAAAGAAAATCATTTATAAAGTAGAGATAAGTTTTTACATGCTTAGATTATGACCATTAAGCCATGTTGGAATTGATCCTGAAAAGTTGTTGTATGACAAATCTCTGGAGGAAAATGTAATCATAGTTAATCAATTGAAAGAAATAAATATTGATCATGCTTAGTGATGACCATTTATAATTTACATGAATTGGGGCTTGAATGTATTATTCATATTTCCATAAGGAGGAGCATATCACATCCCTAGCATACATATTATATTAATGCCCTTTATAGACTCAAAAATTCACTATCAATAATAAAGAAGTACAAAATAGCCAATGAAGATGATACAACAAAATATAAAAATATATATTGAATTTTCACTACCATTAGATATTTCTTTGTATATATCTTGATGATAACTTTTACCCCAACACACATCATGCTAATTAATGAGAATCTTAAAAAATAAACATACTAAACAAGATGATTATGAAAATATCAAAGAATGAAAATATCATTATTATCCATATAATACCATTAACGACTATAATATATAATTAATACCATGGTTTTAGGGAGACTTGCGTTCATTACGTAGGACACATTTTAAGGACAACACACAATTCCCATTTCCCATATTGGAAACATGTGATGAGATACCCCACCAACATTTACTTAATTTTTCATTTCCAAAGGAAGAAAGAACTCTATGTTTTGACTTTCCATGATAAAATAAAATAAATGAAATAGGAAAACTTGAAAACTTTTCTTGAGGTCATTTTGTAAGGTTTTGAGAAGATGTGACATGACACCCAATCATTTTGAAGAGTTTTACACAAATGTTATATGGTGTTCCCTAGCAAGACATAACTCTTTTACCAATTTTAAATGTGAGAAAATTCAATTTTAATAGATAAAATGGTACAACATAAAAATCTATTGAATCTATCACACCATCAAATTATTTATTTCAAAATGATGGTAATTATTTTTGGAGTTATTGCTACTTCAAGAGAAATAACAACTCTCATTTATTTCCAAAGGAAATGTAGCCATCGACAAATACATGGCTAATTCTACGATTTTGAAACATTGCACATCACATTTTCCACATTTTTGAAATCAATTAAGAAATCAAAATATGATTATTCTTAAGAAAACCCTACAACATAAAATGTATCCATTCATTGTCAATCCTAGAAATCTAATAGCCTTTGCACATACAAATTTTCTCCACTTTTTATTTTATTTTATTTATAGAAGAGGAATAGTTCAAATATATGATTCTATTCTAAATTTCTAACATTTTTTTTTTTGAATGAATTTAATGATTTAATTTTTTATTTCTCATTTAGGATCATAGCTGGGAGAAAATAGATCTTGCACCAAATGTGAAAATTTAGTGATTATGGTTAGGGCCGAGGGGGCCATGTGGTATATCCACCATATCATGTAAGATTTATGAAATTGCATGGAAATGTACTTGCATGATAATTATGGCTCATTTCCTTCACATAATTGGAAAATATGTCAATCCTTGACTAGAGGAGGAGTAATGGTGTAATGCTAGTAGGGATCAAGAAATGACTAATGCTAGTGTTTATTTGAGATTTCACACTTCAGTGACAAAGGAAAAAACTTATAACTCAAACTAAAAATAAAGAGTTAAGAGTTGTATGTTACAAAAGAAAAAGCATTGCCACATATTGGCAATTCAAATCCCATTTGAAGACTATGTGATGTGCAAGTTTAAGAAATGATTGATGTAGCAATTGCATGCTTCTTTTATGAAAACAAAATACTATTTATCTTTTCTTGCTTACTTTTCTATTGGGAGATTGTCCAAGCTATAAATAATGCACTAAATAGGTATAAACCACTTGGGTATGAAAAGTTTCACACAAATCTAATTGATAAACAACAATTTGATTAGACCAAAAAATCAAAACAATGAAATGAGTATAGTATATAGAATGATGCAATATAGTAATAAATGGATGCATGATTGCAAAAATCCTCAACTACTTAATATCACAATAACATGTACAAAATGACATTTTTTTTGAAGGTAATAAATTATTTAGGGAAAGGAAAAAAAAAACACAAAGTTACTTCACAATCAACTATATGATGACATTATGAAAGCTATGGCATTTCCTCCAATTTGTTATAGATGGTTCCCCTATTTTTAAAGAAGTAGACATGTTAATGTAAATAAATGCACATACGTATTTTAGACATCATGTTTTTTGCATTTGTGTTATAATACACTCACTGATATTAGCAAGTTCTAGTAGATTTCAAAACTAACTGAAAATGAAAAAATAAATATAGGGAATGCATGCTTTGAGCTCGACTAGGGTTTTGGGTTGTGTACTACTAATCTAAAAAAACCTTCCATTTGTATGTGTGAAACTACATTTACAACATGATTCATACGGTTTATTATGGCTCCAACTAAATTTGTCCGAACACTTGATGTTGGTGTTAGCATTGTTGGATAGAAGCTCATGGCACCCCAAAATAAACACCCTCACAAATTTTCCTCGAAGGTATTTCATGAGGTATGTGCTAACTTGTTGTCATGCTTCCTATTTAAGATTTTGATAATGTATGTTAATGGCTAGAGAAATGTACTTTGATAGTTTATTTTGTGGGTCCCTCCTGAAAGCATGCTACAAGAATGGATCACCAAATCCTAGTGTCCTCATGGAGTCCAACTTGATGCACACATTCAAATTCTCTCTAAGGGATTTTTTGTTTTCTTTTTCAAACTCTACCCATGTTGAGGCTATCCTCTCGCATGGGTTGTGAATTGTTTGGTCTTCTCTTTGGGTTTTACAATGTTAGTCTTAAGACTTCACTGTCTTAGATGAAAAAAAGCTACTAGTCTTTGTGTGGGTTGAGTTCCTTGGTCTCCCTTTTTCTTGTTTACCTTTCATTCAAACCATTTCTCAGTCTATTAACAAGGGGATTTTCTTGAACTTGACTATTTTTCAATGCTCATCATCAAAATAAGTTTTGAGTTAAGGTTGACTTGGCTCACAAAATCAAAGAAAGTATTGATATCTAGGTGGGTGGAAAAACCTTCACCTAGAAGGTGCTCTAGTTGAATGTATCCAACACCTATTATAGGTGTCAATCAAATGAGCATAAGATCATGGACTATCCTTTGCTTGCACCAAGGATGAAATCCCCTCCTAAGGAGCCTAGATCTTTCCCCATGGAGGGAGAAAATAAGGATAGGGATGGGCCACTATGGCTTGGAAAGGAAATAACTCTTTTACTTCGGCTCACAAGAAAGCTATTAGTTTTATTGGTCAATTGAAAATGGAGACTCCTCCCTAGGTGGTCTCTACATTATCTATTCCTAATTCAAATCCTAGCCAACATGAGAAGGGTTCAACAAAGAGTTCTTCCCATCTTAGTTGGGTTCACACTCCTTAGGTTGTGACAATTATTTTGGTCCCACATGTTAGGATAAACCACGAACATAAATAAAAAACTACATGCAAATATAACCAATAATAGAAAATAATAGATCACACAGAAATGAACACAAGGCACCAATATTTAACATGGTTCACCCAATCCCTGGGCTATGTCCACCAAACAACAAGTCTGATCTTATTACAATCCAGTGATTACAACTTGATTACAATCCGTAATCCCTTACAGCTCAATACCGCCGCAAGAACCAATTTTACATCACAACATAATGAAAATACCTAACCCTAAACCCTTTTATACAAGTACTTTCCTAATCAATCACCATAATATAACAATCTCTGATTTAGGGACTGATCAGGCTCCACGCTAAACAACAATCTCCCACTTGGAGACTGATCCTGTAGCAATACCACTACCACATGGGGCTCCCACTGGATCAAACCACCCTGGACTCTGATGTTCTTTGATTCATGTTCAGTCTAAAAGACCAACTGAAGCTGAAGAGGAGTTTAGCTTATCCCTTGTTACAACCTTTGTCAACATATCTACTGGATTTTCATTTGTATGGATCTTCTCCAGCTTTAACTGTCCATCCTCCAAAACTGACTGAATGAAATGGTACCACAACTATATGTGTTTGGTCTTAGAATGCAGAGCTGAATTCTTTGCAAGATGAATGGCACTCTGACTATTTGTGAACAAATTATTATCCTTCAGAGGATGTCCCAATTCTTCCAAGAAGAATTGAAGCCATATCATCTCCTTGGCTGCCTCTGTAGTAGCAACATATTCTGCCTCTGTAGTGGATAGAGCATTAATCTTCTGTAACCGAGAAACCTAGCTCATGGCTGCCCCACCAACAGTAAAGACATAACTTGTAGTACTCCACCTGGTATCGACATCCCATGCCAAATTTGAGTCAACATAGCCCTGTAAACCAGTAGTAGAGCCCCCAAAGTGTAAACACTTATTGGATGTTCCTCTCAAATATCTGAGAATCCACTTGACAGCATTCCAATGCTCAAATCCTGGATGACTCATATACCTGCTAATGACTCCCACTGCATGTGCAATATCTGGCCTAGTACATGCCATAACATACATTAAGCTTCCTACAACTGAAGCATAGGGTACCTTTGACATCTTATCCTCCTCTTCCTGTGTCTTAGGACACATCTCCTTAGTCAACTTCAAATGACTAGGTAAAGGTGTGCTGACAGCTTTAGCATTCTCCATAGAGAATCATTGCTTAGCCTGAGATAGCGTTAATGTTCTATTCTTCCTATCTCTGCAAATCTTCATACCAAGGATTTGTTTTGCTGCCCCCAAATCCTTCATAGAAAATGCATGTGCTAACTGGCATTTTAGCCCCTTAATATGATCCATGTTAGACCCAGCTACAAGCATATCATCAACATATAAACATAAAATAATGTAGCTATCATCATCCAACCTCTTAAAATAAACACAGTAATCTAAATGACACCTATTATATCCATGCTCATGCATAAAACTGTCAAATTTCAGATACCATTGCCGAGGTGCTTGCTTCAAGCCATATAAACTTTTCTTCAATTTGCACACTAAGTTCTCCTTACCTTTGACCTCAAAACCCTGTGCCTGAGCCATATATATTTCTTCATCCAAATCACCATGAAGAAAGGTTGTTTTAACATCCAATTTATCTAAATGCAAATCTTCAGTAGCCACAAGACTTAAAATAGTACGAATAAAAGTCATTTTAACAACAGGAGAAAATATCTCATCAAAATCAATTCCCTTTTTTTGTGCAAATCCTTTTACAAATAACCTGGCCTTAAATCTTTTCTGACCTCCTTCCTCTTCTTTCAACCTGTAAACCCACTTATTCTGTAAATCCTTTTTACTTGCAGGAAACTTTCATAGATCCCATGTCTTATTCTTTAGCAAAGAGTCCATTTCATCTTTCATTGCAGACTCCCACTGAATCTTAGTATCCACCTACACAGCTTCATCATAACTTTCAAGTTCACTAGCATCAGTAAGTAAAATAGAATACAAAGAGGGAGAAAATCTTTGTGGAGGTCTAATTTGCCTCATTAACCATCTAACATTCACTGGTGTGTGTGGTATTTTTTGTTGCAGTTGTTGCACATCATGAGGAATGGCTGGCACATCAGCTTTTAGTGTATCATCTAGCACTACATAATCATCTTCTTTCTTCTCATGTTGCTGCAATAGATCTTTGTACAACACTTTCTCATTGAATATGACATCCCAACTTCTTACAATTTTATGATTTTCAAAATCCCAAAGCCTATAACCAAATTCATTAATGCCATATCCAACAAAGACACATTTCGTTGATTTAGCTTCTAGCTTGGTTCTATTTTTAGAGTCTATATGAGCAAAAGCTTCACAACTGAAAGTCTTGAGAAAAGAATAACTTACCTTCTTATTAGTCCATTCTTCCTCTAGAATACCATAGCCCAAAGGAGTAGAGGGACCTCTATTAATCAAATATACTACATTATTGATAGCCTCCACCCACATGTGTAAGCGCAACCCAACATGCAACCTCATGCTCCTTCCGCGCTCCATTATAGTCCTATTCATGTGTTCAGCCACTCCATTTTCCTATGGAGTCCTTGGAACAATTTTCTATCTACGAATACCATTAGTGGAGCAATAATCTTCAAATTCATGACTGCAATACTCACCACCATTATAAGATCTAAGACATTTTAATTTCTTACCAGTCTGATTTTCAACCAAGCATTTCCATTTCTTAAAAGTTTGAAATACATCAGATTTATGTCTAAGGAAATAAACCCATACTTTTCTAGTTGTGTCATCAATAAATGTAACATAATAATGAGAGCCACCAAGGGAAGATACCTGAGCTGGTCCCCATACATCTGTATGCACAAGCTCTAATTTCTCCTTTTTGTTTTCCTTCCCAATCTTTACAAAACTCACTCTCTTTTGTTTTCCATACACACAACTTTCATAGAAATCCGTATTAACACATTTCAGACCTGGTAAAATTTTTTTTGAATGAAGTACTTTCATACCTTTCTCACTCATGTGCCCCAATCTATTGTGCCACATTGTTGTATCAGAATCTACAACAACTATTTGTTCTCCCTACTTAACTGCAACAATTGTTCCTAAACATTCATTTTTCTCTAAAACAATCAAACTAGAAGGAACAATATGACCTATACAAAGATATAAGGTGCCTACTTTCACACCTTTTGCTACTATGAGGGAACCTTTTGAAACCTTCCAATTTTTATCAGTAAAAGTAACTACACAACACTCATCACCAAGTTGCCCCGCTGAAATTAAATTCCTACTCAACCTTGGAACATGTCTTACCTCATGTAGTAGCCAATGATTCCCATTCTGCAACTTAATCTTAATTTTTCCCTTTTCAACAATTTGACAAGGTTCATTATCCCCCAAATAAACAAGCCCAAAATCCCCTTGGACATAATCAATGAAATAACCTCTATGAGGTGTAGCATGAAATGAAGCACCAGAATCTAAAACCCATGAATCATCAACACTTTCTAAAGACAGAAGCAAAGCATCCTCATCAGATTTGTCACTTACCACATTTGCCTCCTTGTCTCCATCTAATTTATCTCCTTCATTTTTCTCTCGATTCCAGCAATCTTTCTTTTTGTGCCCTGGTTTCCCACAGTACCAGCAATCATTTGGTCCTCTCGATTGAGACCTCTTCCCCTTTGACTTTCCTCTTGATTTTCCATGATTTCTAGAGTTACTTCCTCTCTTAGTCATTTTGCCCCTACTTTGTGCATTCAAAGAACTTCTTGATGTAGATCCACCTGAGGATTTCATACGAGTTTCCTCACTCAAAACAACACCGATCACATCATCATATTTTAGGGTACTAGATCCAGGAATAGAATTACTCATAGCCATTACCAAGCCATTCCAGCTTTCAGGCAAAGAACAAAAAATCAAGAGAGCCCTAATTTCTTCATCAAAATTTATACCCACAGAAGATAACTGACTAGTAATTGTATTAAACTCATTTAAATGATCTGTTACAGATCCACGTTCTTCCATTTTCATATTAAATAAATGCTTCATGAGAAATACCTTGTTTGAAGCGGAGGGCTTTTCATACAGTGTCACTAGGGTTTTCATCAAATCTTTTGTCATCTTTGGTTTTGTAATATTAAATGCCACCGATGGTGCCAAGCATAACCGAATGCTTTTGAGTGCCTTTCTGTCCAAAATATCCCATTCAGCTTCTAACATAGTTCCCTGATTCTTGGCTTTGCCTTCCAACAGCTTCCATAAATCCTTCTGATATAGATAATATTCCATTTGCATCTTCCATAACTAGAAGTTCTGCCCATTAAACCTATCAACCCTCAGCTTACCCTCATCTGCCATTGCTCCCACTCAACTATGAGACTCCCACTTAATCGTGAGACTTTCTTGCAGAGGATAACTAAAAGAAAACCTTGCTCTGATACCACTTGTTAGGATAAACCATAGAAAAAAATAAAAAACTACATGCAAATATAACCAATAACAAAAAATAATAGATCACATAGAAATGAACACAAGGCAACAAGATTTAACATGGTTCACCCAATCCCTGGGCTACGACCACCAAATAGCAAGTCCGATCTTATTACAATCTAGTGATTACAACCTGATTATAGTCCGTAATCCCTTACAGCTCAATACCGCTACAAGAACCAATTTTTCATCACAACATAATGAAAATACCTAACCCTAAACCCTTTTATACAAGTACTTTCCTGATCAATCACCATAATGTAACACCACATATACCACACCATTCTTGCAACCTTTCTAGGCATGCTAAGAATGTCAAGGGTAGCTCTAAGAAATAAATTTTTATCTTGGGAGAAGATTTTTGGCATAATAGTTTCCCCTCTCTTGGGGACAAGGATGATATGCAATATTTTATTTCACGAGTCACATCTCATAGGATTTTCAAGGTCTTATAGACCTACATAGTAAGTATTATGTTAGAGATGTTTGTCAAGCTATTTCTAGCCTAGATGTTCTTTGCCTTCATGAGTTTAAAATTTATGGTTTCATTCTTAGTATTGCATGACACATTATTTTCCTAGATAGTCTCATTTTTTTTCTCAGTATGATGTTGGTCAAGGTGGAGTCAATACTCTCATTTCTCCTTGATGACATGCTTCTATTATCAATCAAAGTTCTAACCCCATGAAAAGAAATGTATGGATTTTTCTATCCATAGACACTCAATCCTTTGGGATTGTTAATGCTTACACTCCCAATAATACTATAGATAGATCAAACTTGTGGTTTTAGAAAATGGATTCTTCACCACCTGCAACATGGGTTATGTGTGGCAACTCAATATTGTTGAGATGACATTTGATAAGGATGGGATTTTATATCTTCATTGGGAAACCACAAGGAGACAATCATGGTATTACATGCAAAATAAATTGAGTCTTTTCATCCAAATACCAAACCCCATTATCCTAATGATAGGGTCTAACACACTTGTTCTAATTATAAAGATAGCTCTAACATGGTTTTTAAAAGGCTTGATCATCATGATCATAACACAATATTTCTTCTCTTTTTTTTCCTCCAAAAACTAGGAGCTATCTATTTTCCCTCTTGTTGATGTGATAAGTTTTGAGACCACTATCACTTTACATTTTGTATTGAATAAAAAACAACTAGGATGTATCCTTCCAAGATATAGTAACCAAAAAAAATTATAAATATATATTTTCTTCTAGAGGATCTTTGATCAAAGATAAAATCCGTTAGCTTAATACTTTTTTTCTCTGAGATCTCATTATACCTCTATAGGATCAAGAGAATTAATGATAGATAACCAACTCTCATTGGGATTCCTAACATTCTTAAATATTTTGTCTGACACTATGAGAAGGTTTTCAATGTGTAGGGAAATTATCATATTAGAGACCAAGGTTTGAAATATTTCTTACCACTCATGCCTAAAAATATTTCATAGGAACAAGAGATATTTTGCAATCAAATTCTTACTGTTAAGGTCCTCAAGAAAGCTATCTTTTCCATGGAGAATGAGAAGACTCCTAGATGTGATGGCTTTCCTTCATAAAGTCTTCCTTGAATTCTTTTTCTCCTAGTCTCTAGGATAAATCATCAAAAAGGGAAACATCAAATTTATTCCTAAGTCTAGAGACCTAGAGGATATGTACAATTGAAGGCCCATTGCCTTGTTCAATCTCTCATACAAGATCAATTCCAAAGATTTGGCTCTCAAAGTTCATCATATACCATCTCTTAATGCTATATCAGAGAATATTTTATTTATCAATTCTAAATTCATCCTTGACAACATTAATGGTGTTTGGGAAGGTATGTAGTGGGCTATATGCTCTAAGAAGAGATCCATTTTTCTCAAGATTGATTTTTCTAAGGCTAATTATTTCCTTTAGTGGCCTTTCATTCTTTCCATGCTTAAAGCAATTGAATTTGATTTTGGATTCCTATAGTATGCTCATATGATTTTTGGGGATGCTTCTTCTTGCATTACAATTAATGGAAATCAATTTAATTCATTTGGATTATTCAGATCCATTTACAAGGCTATACTTTGGCTCCTTCCCTATATGTTCTTGTTATTGAAGAATTTGGATATTTTCTTGCTAGCACAATATCTTATGGTTGAGTTATGAGACTTTCCATGCATGAGTCATCTATGAAACTTGTCAATGGAAATTTTGTAGATGACCCCATTCTAACTCTCATTAAGGAGGAAGTAAATATTTAGATATATCTTCAATGTCTTTACATCTTTTTTTCCCTTTGGTTCTTCCATACAATGTCACAAAAATTAATGCTACAAAATATCTTTCCTTCCAAACCAAGCCTAGAATCTCTAGCATGGATAGAAGTGGATAGAGAACAGTAAGATTTTTCTAGTTTTTGGACATTCCTCTTTCCTTTCAAGCTTCACCTGTGGACCCATAGAATGTGATGTTATATAGGATTAATTTTTTTTATCTCACTAGATTACTAAGCCTCTTTCTATGTCTGGAAAGTTCCAAATTGTCCCTATGGTATTGGCTTTTACTTATGTGTAATATTTGAAGGGGACACTTGATTTTGGGTTGTGGTATGAAAAATAAAATGAATTTACCCTATGTGCATTTAATGATGTGGATTAGGCAAGAAGTATGGATGACAAAAAGAGTACAACTGGTGGAGTATTTTTATTAGGAGGGATTACTTTCTTAGCGAAGATAGAAACAAGATTGCATTTCAAAAAGCATAACAAATGTAGAGTATGTAGTAGCAACAAATAATTGCAATTAGATTATGTGGATGAAGTAGATGTTGAAGGACATTGTAGTTGAGTTTGTAGAGCTTGTTGTCATATATTGTGATAACATAAGTATAGTGAGTATGTCTAAGAATCCTAGTTTAGGTTCTAAGACAAAACACATATCTATCAAGTATCATGTTTTGAGAGAGAAGGCTACAAAGAAAGAGATTAGACTAGAGTATGTTAGTATAAAGAAGTAGATAGAAGATAAATTTACTAAGCCTTTACCAAAGGACACATTTGAGTATTTGAGAGGCATGCTTGGGGTTATGCCCCTACCTACTTTAGAGTAGATGATGCAAAGACTACATCAATTTAGTGGTACAAAGCGCTATTGTTTATCTAGACCAGATGATGATGCTTCCTCTATGGGGGACATATTTGTGTTGGAGCTCAGTCATGAAGGAGTCTTGGTAGTTGGTATTTAATAATGTCTTTGGAAACTTGAGCTTGATCAAGACATTCTTACAAAAAATTGACAAAATGATGCATTTGTCATTGATATTAATGGGGGAGAAGAGTACATGAAAAACATCTCCTAAATATGGGTGAGAGTTGGAGAAAATATTGATGTAACGAGAAAGTATATCAATGGGGAAGCTGCAACACTTATGGAGAGTTGTTCCTACGAGAGATTGATTTGATTGATGAAGAGGTTTTGAAAAGTAGAGTAGTTGCAACATAGTGGTATGTTTTGTATTCTTGGAACTTAAATGTTTTTCATCTATGTCATAATCAATGCCAAAGGGGGAGATTGTTAGCATGAATGTCGATGATATTCCTATGGGGGAGTATCCTAGCATTGATGGAGCATGTTGGATGTTGTTGATGTGATCATATGTTGCATTCTTGACAATGTTTGTCATTGATGTTGGCATACTTAAGACTAATAGAGAAAAAGACAATGATTAAGACCGTATAGTTCAAGGAGTGAAGATGAGATCAAGCATAGTTGGGTACATTTTCTATAGAGTGTCTTGATGATGTGGTTAAGAGTGCATGCAAAAATTGGTGACAGTTATTCGATATTTATAGAACATAGTATATAGACCGAGTTCCTAAGAAGTGGATTTTGATAATCAAGTCATATCTCTTTGGGATAAACTCTAGTTGATGGCAGTTAGATAGAGGAAGAAGACATGATGATGATGATGATGTTATTGAGTGCATGAAGTCTGAGGTTGCACATGTGAATATTTTTAAAATTTATGAGTCAACAGTGTTATGTAATCATGGAAAGATGCAATGTAATGTGTATATTTTTATCTTAATGAGGTTTTAATTGTAATTGTAAATTGAGAAAGTTTGAGGGTTGACTCAATAAATTATTTTGAGAACTTGGTATAAAGGAAATTTTTTTTCCTTGCGATTAAGTGTGAGATTGATAAGATTTGATTAGATACAAGAGATCTAAGGGATTCATGTGATGCACGGTAGCCAATCTAGTATTGGGATCTGAGAGGTGTTTTGTGTAGCAAATACATATTGAATGATCACAATGATTATATTTGTTAGAGTGCTAGTAGATAATTGATCATTTTGTATTTTTATAAATGGAATAATATAGAGGCCAATTGGATGGTTAATTTTGTGGTCTACCCTTAAGCTATTTGGACAATGGGTCCTTTTGCCTTCCACAACTCTTAACAGTGTTGGCACAATCCCTATTAGAGTTTGAATCTCCTCAGAGGGATTCAAAGTCTCCTAATAGGGACTGATATGTACTAAATGTATTTAATTGGCTCTTAACATAGTCCATATTCTTGCAAGGAATTTATATTTTAGTACATAATTTTGTGGGTGCAATCTCCATTGAGCTTTTCCTTTAGATCAATGGTTTCCCTAGTTAACAAAGATGGTGTTATCGTGTTTAATTATCTTCTGGTTATTGCACTTGTTGAGTACAAGTTTCAGATTTAATAAGGGTAAAAAAAAGGTTGTTTTGATTGCATAATTGATCTGCACCCCACCCCCCTCTCATTTATCTTGGTGGAATTTACTTTCTAACAAATGGTATTAGAGCATCTTGTCCTTGAAGGAAAATCCTACCAACTTAAGGAGATCTATGGAGAGTCATTTTAGAAAGGATTGTCCAAAGTTTGATGGAACCAACAATGACAATTGGATGGAGATCAAGATGAAGAAATTTTTTTTATGCATGGGTTTAGGATATTGGTTGATCACTAAGAATGATAAAGAAGTGATTGAAGAAGAAAAGCTTGAAGACTATGTTGAAAGACATAGAGTTGTTCATGTGTAACATGCTTTCCAGAGAAGCACTTTTGTCAGCCCTTCCTAAAAATGAATATTGTCAGGTAAAATATTTTAGATTTTCATATGGAATTTGGAAAAATTTGGAATCTACTAATGATGGTGATAAGCATTATAAGAAGGTTAAATTACAGAATTGAATATGTTTGTTTCATGAAGCTAAAATGATTAAAGATGAATCTGTAAGAAGATATCTTTGTAGGATATCAAAAATTGTTGCAAAAAATTAGGACTTTTGATGAGAAGAAGGATGAAGATGAAATTTTATTGAAGATCTTGAAAACTTTGACACCTACATATCAATGGAAAATGTAGTTGATTGAACAAGTTATACCCTATGTAGAAAATTTCACAAGAGAGAATCTTCTTGGAAGATTGGAAGCAATAGAGATAAGTTTGAGATAGAGTGGAGATTTCCTAGAATTGAGACAAAATTAAATGAATTGAATGTTATACCTACATTGGCAAGGAAGAACTAAAGAAGATAGAAAGATTGAAGAAGGAATTGCCTTGTGAAAAGAGAACCCAAAGGTAAGAAAATCTTAAAATTTTGGATTTGTAATGAATTTTGTCATTATGCTTCTAAATGTCCTAAGAGAGTAAAGAATTACAAGAGGAATTTTAAGCCTAGGAGATCTAGAAAATGTCTTTATTCAAATGATGAATATTTGGAAGCTAGTGTGGAAATATTCTTGAGTGAAAGTGATAATGATAGTGATGAACTAGGATTTGTTGCTATTAAATAAGAAAAGGCATTAGCGTCACAAGTTGAAAAGAAGAAATATGATAGGATCATAGATAATGATTGTTCACATCATATGACTGGTGATATGAATAATTTTTTTGAGTTCAACAATCGTGATGGAGGAATTGTTAGAATTGGAAACAATGTAGCTTGTCATATAAAGGGAATAGGATCCATTACTCTTGATGTTAAAACTAACACATATGATGTTTGTTTTTTTGATGGTTTGAAACATAATCTTCTAAGTGTTAGAAAGTTGGTTGATAAGGGATATCAATTGTAGTTTATGGAGAAGACATATATTATCAAGGATATGAATGGTAAGATGATTGGTATTGACACATGATCAAGAGGTAATGTTTTCTAGCTAAATCCTATAGAGATGACATGCTTTTCTAAAGTTGATAATAGTTTGTTATGGAACAAAAGGTTTTTTCATATAAATTTTAATAATTTGTGAAGGTAATAAATACACATGTTGTTAGAGAATTTCCCAAAATAGTGAAGCCTATTAACATAGTATCTAAGGAATGTGTTATGGAAAAGTACAAGAAAAACTCTTTTTTAGGCAAGAAGTTTAGAACATTAGCAAAGTGAGAGACAAAGCACACAAACTTGAGTGGTCCTACTAAAACAAGAGCATTCTATGGTGAAAGGTATTTTATGATTCTTGTTGATGATCTTACTAGAATGATGTGGGAAGCCTTTCTTAGAGAGAAATATGAAGCATTTGGGAAGTTTAAGGTGTTTAAGAACATCATTGAAAATGAATCTGGATGAAATATTAAGTGTCTAAGATCAGATAGAGGTGGTTAATTTACTTCAAATGAGTTTAATAGTTTTTGTGAAGAAAATGGTAATAAAAGACAACTTCCAGCCCCTAAGACACTTGAGCAGAATGGTATATCAGAAAGAGGAACAAATCAATAATAGAGGAAGTAAGAGCTATGATGTTTGAGAATAATGTCTCAAAGAAATTTTGGAGAGAAGAAATTAACAAAACAATATATATAATGAATAGGCTATAGCTTAGATAAGGTACTGGTAAGACCCCTTACTAGCTTTGGTTTGGACATGCACCTGCAGTTAAGTATTTTAGAATTTTTTGAAGTAAGTGTTAGATTAAGAGAGAAGATGAAATTGGAAAGTTTTATGCAAGAAGTGATGAAGGTATGTTTCTAGGTGATTTATTGAAAATTAAAGCATACAAATTTTTTAATCAAAGAACTAAGACTATTTTTGAGAGCACAAATGTTAGAGTTGATGAGAAGTCTCAAATTCAGGAAAGAATACTTGACTATGATTTTGATGATGAAAATAATCCAAAATATAGGCAAGAGAATGTTGATTTTTTTTTATGAAACTGAGACAAAATTGTAGAACAATATACATATTGTGGAATAGAGAGAAGAACCAAGGAGCAAACCTAGAGCTGAAATAAGATTAGAGATAGTGAGATCTAATAAGAACCTAATAAAGAATCATCCTACGGATTAGATTATTTGTAGCAAGGACAAAGATGTGATGACAATAAATAAGTTGCAAAGAGAAGAACTACGCTTGATTTCTCAAGTAGAGCCCAAAAGTACAGATGAAGCTAGTAAAGATGACTTTTGGATTCAAGCTATAATAGAAGAATTAGATTAGATTAAGAAGAATGATACATGGGAATTCATTACTAGACCTAAGGGTAAGAATGTTATAACTAAGTGGGTTTTTAGAAATAAGATGAATGAAAAAGGTGAAATTGTGAGAAATAAATAAAATTTATTATGTAAAGGATATTTACAGCAAGAAGGTATTGATTATGAGGAAAAATTTGCACCTTTTGCTAGAATAGAAACAATTAGAATGTTTTTGGCTTATGCAACTAACAAGAAATTCAAAGTGTATTAGATGGATGTGAAGTCAACATTTTTGAATGGAGAACTTGAAGAAGAAGTTTACATTAAGAATCCTAAAGGATTTCCTTTTACAAATGAAGGAGATATGGTCTTCAAGTTAAGAAAGCATTATATGGTTTGAAATAAGCTCCTAGAACTTGGTATGCAAGGTTGGAAAAATATTTAGAAAATTTAGGATTTGCTAAAAGAACTAGAGATAGTAACTTGTATTTGAATGAAATTGAGAATGATTTTCTGATTATTGAAGTAATTGTTAGAGTAAAGTGTTGATTTAATTTCATTTATTAAATTTGCTTTATTCCCTTCTTAAGATTTTATTTTATGCACTTTTTGCATCTCTATTTAATAATTAATTAGTAATTATTAAATAGATTTTCCTTTTTAGGTTACCCTTTTTTGGGTTTTGATCTCCTTTTATAAGGATTGATCTTTTGCAATTTTTTTAAATTTATTTTCTGAGAGCAAAAATGTATTCTGAGTTATGAAAATAAAATACAAAAGTTCAACCTTTTAAGGTGAACGAAACCCTAAAGGAAAGAAAGCTAGATTTGCACATTATAATTAATATAAAATATTAATTATATGCACCTAAGAGAGCTAAAGCACCTAGAGTAAAAAATGACTTACTCTAACACCCCCCCTTAAGCAAAGCTTTGGAGGAAGCCAACCTAGCAAAGCTATGAAAGTAAAAAAATATTTCATCTTCTCAAACAAGCCCATGCAAGTATTCGAAGGCTTTGTGGATTTGTGTTGATCAAATCCTTTAGTAATTGTGTATAAAATAATCTTTGGAGGAGATGATAAAGAAAGTAAAGCATTTTCTAGTGAAATGAAGGAGTTTGAGATGAGCATGATTCATGAGATAAAGCATTTATTGAGTTTATAGATTGTACAGAATAGTGAAGGTATCTTGTAATCATAGAATAAGTAATTGAAGGACTTATTGAAAATATTTGGTTTGAAATGATGTAAACCTATTGGTACACCTATGGTAACTAGTCATAAGTACTCTAGAAAAGATGACACACCTACTATTGAATAGAAGAAGGACAAATCCATGATTGGAGGTTTGTAATATTTGCCACCTATAAGACTAGACATAGCTAATGTAGTTGACATTGTTGTAAGATTTCAAGATGATCCTAAAGAAGCACATTATGTAGTAGTAAAGAGAATATTTAGATATTTGAAGGGTACACTTGATTTTGGGTTGTGGTGTGATAGATCAAATGGCTTTACCCTATGTGCATATACTGTTGTAGATTGGGAAAGAAGTATGGATGACATAAATAGTACAAGTGGTGCAGCATTTTTCTTAGGAGGAAGATTTCTTTCTTGGCTAAGCTAGAAACAAGATTTCATTTCACAAAGCATAAAAAAAGTAGAGTATGTAGCAGAAACAAATAATTGCAATCAGATTATGTGGATGAAGCAGATGTTGAAAGATATTGGAGTTAATTTTATAGAGCCTATTGTCATAAATTGTGATAACATAAGTATAGTGAGTACATCTAAGAATCCAGTGTTACATTCTAAGACAAAATGCATATCTATCAAGTATCATGTTTTGAGAGAGAAGTTTGTAGAGAAATAAATCAGACTAGAGTATGTCAATATAAATGAGCAGATATTAGATATATTTACTAAGTCTTTACCAAAGGACACATTTGAGTATTTGAGAGGTATGCTTGGGGTTATGCTCCTACCTACTTTAGAGTAGACGGTGCAAAGCTACATTAGTTCAGTGTTACACAACACTATTGTTTATCTAGAACAGATGATGATGCTTCCTCTATGGGGGAGTATCTATGTTTGAGCTCAGTCATAAAGGACTCTTGGTAGATGGTATTTAACAATGTCTTTGGACACTTGATCTCAATCAATATATTCTTACAAAAAATTGACACAATGATGCCTTTGTCATTGATGTCAATGGGGTAGAAGAGTACATGAAAACCATCTCCTGAATATGGGGGAGAGTTGGAGAAAATATCAATGTCATGGGGAAGTATGTCAATGGGGGAGTTGCAACATTGATGGAGAGTTGTTCCAATGAGAGATTGATTTGATTGATGAAGAGGATTTAAAAAGAAGATGACTACAAAAGAAGAGCAGTTGCATCAGAGTGGTATGTTTGGTATTCTTGGAACTTAAATGTTTTTCAATATCTATGTTGCCATCAATGTCAAAGGGGGAGATTTTTAGCATGAATAATGAAGATATTCCTATGGGGGAGTATCCTAAAATTGTTAAAGCATGTGGTAGATTGTTAATGTGCTCATATATTGCATTTTTGACAATGTTCATCATTGATGTCAACATATTGAAGACTCACATAGCAACAAATAGTGATTGAGACTATATGGTTCAAGGAGTGAAGATGAGATCAAACATAGCTGGGGACATGTTCTATAAAGTGTCCTAATGTTCTAGATAAGAGCACATGAAAAAAGTCAAAGACCAATGATAGTGATTTTAGATTTAAAGAAGACAATATATAGATAGAGTTCTTAAGAAGTGGTTTCTGGTAATCGGGTTATATCTCCTAATTGGGATAAAATCTAGTTAAGCATAGTTAGGCAAAGGAAGTAGATATCATGATGATGATGTCAATGAGTGTGCAAAGTTTGAGGTTGTACATGTGCAAATTTGTAAAAAATGTGAACCCAAAGTGTTATGTAATTATGGAAAGATGTAACATAATGTGCATAATTTTATCTTAAAGAGGTCCTATTGTAATTCTAAATTGAGAAACATGAAGTGCAACTCTATAAATTATTTTGAGAATTTGGTATAAAGGAAAGTTATTTTCCTTGTGATTAAGTGTGAGAGTGATAATATTTGATTAAATGCGAGTAAGCGATCAAAGGGATTAATGTGATGTGAGGTTGTAGATCTAGTATTGAGATATGAGAAGTGTTTGGTACAGTAGAGGCAAAGTTAATGAGAAAAGTGATTATATTTGGAAGAGAATGCTAGTAGATAGTTGACCATTTTGTATTGTTTTGAAAGGAATAATATAGAGGCCAGTTGGACAATGAGTTTGGTGGTTTGCTTCTGAAGTTGTTTGGACAGTGGGTCCTTCTACCTTTTACAAATCCCAACAAGGTTGGAATCTCCTCATAGGGATTCAAAGTCTCTTAACTGGGACTGATATGTACTAAATGTATTTCATTGGCTCTTAATGGAGTCCATCATCTTGTAAGGAATTCATTTATTAGTACATCATTTTTTGGGTACAATCCCCACTGAGATTTTCCATATGATCAAAGGTGTCCCTAGTTAACAAATTTGGTGTTATTGTGTATGATTATCTTCTTGTGATTATTTCTCTTACTGATTACATGTTTCAAATTTAATATAGATAATTTTTTTTTTTTTGATTGCATAACTAATTCACCCACTCACCCCCCGCCCCCCAAAATTATCTTGGTGGAATTTACTTTCTAAGATTACATGAAGCTAGAAAATATTTTGTGATATTTTCCAAGAATTCTAGAGATGATTACTATGGGTTTCACATAGTTTCTTAGGAGTATTATTGTCTTCCCAAAGGGTTTGGAGGACCAAGCCTTCTTCCTTCCTAAACATAGGGTGACTCTCTATGGAAAATGGGTCATCTAAGCCTTAATTATTGATGAGGCTTGGGATATTATTCTCTAACATCGTATTGCTTTAGGATTTCTAGTCAATAGACCTACCCAAGAGGGGATTACTTTTCAAATCCTTCTCATTATGAAAGACATAGCTCAAACCTAGGGCACCTTTGTTGTCAAAATTATATGGGGAGCCTGGGAAGCTACTAAGCCTTTAATTGAATGGGTTGGAGATGGGTTTCATGATAGGCTATCCGTGAAGCAACATTATATCTAGGGATCACCATTATTTCATTATGTTGGTTTACAAATTTATCACCTACCTCTATCTTCTAACACCTATATAAGATGATAAATATAACCATAGATGAACTAACCAAATAATAACCACTTATAACTAGTTCTCTAGTTATTTTAAGATGTGACAACTACCTTCTTATAATTAATGCTAAAGAAATAACTTTAGTGGTTTCTTTCAACTTTAAAGTGATAAGTGGGATTTTTACCTAAAAACTCATAAAGATGATTGATGCTTTCAAAGGGAAAAGACTAAAATCTAAAGGTTTCAAAACATTTAATTAATCTAAAGGAATCCATTCACAAATTAATCTCCCACATCTTATAGATAAAAACAAGAATAACTTCAATGTATTCATCTAATGTCTATCTTCTCACATGAAGATTATTCACACCATTTGATTCACTGATTAGACATGTTGAACTTCAATATGATAACATCATTCAATTTTTTTTAAAACCAACAACATATGAAAGAAAAACATAAATTCAAAAAATATTCTAATGAGTTAGTTCACTCCAAAGATACTAAATTCTTTTGTGACCACATATATAAACAATATCTATTAACAATTTTGAGAATCATTACTAATAACTAGTCCTTTTAAAATTAACACAAAATAAAGTATTTTAAAATGAAAGCCACAAAAGTCTCAAAGAGTTTCCTTCTCTCCCATATTTCAAGCTTTGAACATCTATCAAACCAACTATTGCAGTTCCCTTCGCCACTTCAACTTCCCTTACTCTCTGGTGACACTCTAGGTACTCATTAATATATAATTTAATGGTTTCACAGTTAGGGATAGTAGTGAATTTCAACTTAGTTCTTCTCTTAGCCAATTTATTTTTTTCATCCTAGACCTCATCTAGAACAATTGTGTCACATACTTGAGATCTCCAAGGACTGAATGTAGGTTGTTGAGTTAGTCTAGCACCTTTGTGTCACCTTCCTTTAACTTTTCAACCTTTTCTGACAATAACTCATTTATATTATTTCTTCACTTCTTCCATCTCAATAACCTTTTCTTCAAACTCACCATTTAAATCTACATCTAGGTAATTAAATTCACTATTGATATCAATTAGAAAATGAGCATATTCATTAAGGATCTAGATGATAAAATCATTGTGCAAGGAAAGCTTCCATTCTGTACAGTATTTCCATGAAGACTTATTTTTAGGGAGCTTATCTACTACTTTCTTGATTACTAATAATGTGGGATTCAAATCCAATATGCTCCTTAGATTCCCAACAAGAAAATACTAGCTACTATGGTCTTTTCTTGTTTTATGCAACTCTATAATTAGAGCTTGCCTTTCACTCATAATACTTATATGTAGGTTCCTAAGAGAAGTTAGGTATACAATTCCCTATTCTTGTTTTTGTTCTATCCATTACACCAAAGAGAGAATCTTACCAATTCCATCCATGAATTATTGAAGGAGTTATGTGTCCTCAATGGATAGAGAAGGGGTTACAACTTCATCTTTGAGAGATTTTATGATAGAAGTCACCAATTCTCTATAAGGTTGAACCTGTACCAGACGATCCAATAGCTCACAATTTTTCTTCTTCGATTCCTATGATTTATCAGTCAATAATTTAAAATGAAATTTTTCATAAGCCTCACTCTCCAATTTGGTAGGACCCATATTGACATATGCAACATTGTAGTCAATATCTATGAAAACATCCATATTTGCACCTCTAATGGGATCGACTATCTCTAAGAAATGACATCTTGTGTTAGCATTTGCAACAACTATAGACACAATTTTAACCATTTTTGGCTTCTTTAACTTCTAAAAGATCAAGGTAAACATGTCTAATTTATCATTACTTGGGCTGACCATTTCTCCCTTCTTTCTCTACTTCTTGAGTTAATTAGACAAGGGAGGAAAGATTGGCTTTGGTACTACCTACTCTTAATGAATATGGGAGGGTTATGTGAGTGGTAGGTGTAGGAGAGGAAAGGATATCCATTATGGAGGTTATGGTATCATCCTACATAATCTATTGGTATACTGCATTGGGACCGTCATCACTTTTTTTTTTGTTTTATAGGGGTAAGCTCTTCATCTAGTTCATAAGAACTCTTAATCCAAACCCTATTTTTATCTAGCTACTCTCCATATCCTCTTATTTGGGTATCCCCTTTAGAAGGTTCAAAAATTATATTTTCATCAATCACCATAGGAGTAATAGGGGTCTCACCTTGGGCTAAAAGACTAGTAGGTTCCCCCTCACCAACATGTGCAACATTTTTTCCTCCATTTTTCTTCTAGCCAATCTATTGTTCTTTTAATCAAAAGAGTTGTGCATTTTTCTAAATTAAAGGCCTCTATTTTACTCCAGTCTATCTTGAGAATACCTTTATCCTTTAGATCTTAAAATCCAAGATCAATGACTATATCCTCCTCATGTTCTCTAAAAGGGATGTTTAGATTGAACCTGAAGGATCAAATTTGATGCAGAGTGAGCCTAGTAAAATTATTATTAAGCATTTCCACTTCATCAATAAAATCCATTAAAAATTCATCTAATGTGGCTTGTGGATATAAGTTCTAACACCATACAAATTCATTCTATTAAACCCCTTTCTATTGAACTAAATTCTTTCAGCTGGGGTGGGAAAATGATACCTTTCCAAGATTTTCTCAATACCTTTAGTAGCCACAATATTTTTACACAAATAAAAGGACATAGAGACAAGAAAAGTAAAACCTTTCTTTTCCACACTATAATATTTTATATTCATGTCGTCCAATTGGAAAAATACTTCCATGAACACAAGAAGGTCATAGGGGAATCTAGGTAGTCACAAAGGATCTTTCTTAAAGTTCCCTATTCTCAAGTAGGTAAATTGCCTGAATTGAGTGAACACCCTACCAAACCCTAGGACAAAACCTACATCTTCCTTAGAAAATATCATATAGGGTATTCCCTCCAATTCTCTAACTTCCTCATAAAGACATCATTCACCAAGGTGAAACATGAGTTGCCTTTTCATACAATGAATTGAGGGTATGACTTATAAATGGGGGTTCAAATAGACTGTATAGGATATGGAGTCAAACCCTTCCAAAAAAATTTATAATTTACAATGATATATATCAAAATAGAATTAAAATAGAACTCTTTCTTTTGAGAAAAGCCCTACTTAGTATGGAGGTGGGAACTTATAAGACCATCCTAGTGAATATAGTTTTTCTTCCCACAAACCCACAAAATGAATTTACACATCCAAAAATCAAAGCTTAGAGAATTAGGGTTACCAACCACCTAGTGTAACAATATAATCATGTTACCAATAAGATCTTTAAAATGAAATTTCTTCAATTTTCTAGGCAGCTAATACTTACCTTTGCCTTTCTATCTTAAGGAAATGCTTATTAACATTGAGGTATAAATACTTGTGATCTTCAAAATATTCATGCCTAGATTCAATGATAAGCCTCTCCATTATGTGATCACAAGCCAGAGTCTGTACAATGCTTTCCAAATTGATCTTTGCCAACACTTTTCTATTGCACATTAAATTTTTTGGACAAAGGGTGATAATGTCTTGCATAGGTGGCTACATCCTAAATACACTAGACCACTCTAGAGTAGCAGGGTATTCCTAGGAGTTCTAGTCTTTATTATCTCCGTATCTCTCCAAAAATTGATCAAAACATCCATACTCAATTTTTGTGTCATTTAACTTGGCCAATTGATTCTGAACATCAAACTGCATGTTGAGAATGAAGACATAGAAAATAACATGCTAAAGCTATTAAAGAGAAATGCTTGCAAATCCCATAGCCAAAAGATATATTAACTTTAGACAAGACATATATTGAATGAGCAATCATTTCAATTTGAAAAACATGTAAATATCCATGCTAGGCTACAAATACAATGCATGTGAACTATCATGGAAAAGGGAAGGACATCTATAGTAGAGTTACAACTATATCTTGTGATCACTGCTTTCTTGATTTCTTACTATCCTAAACTAACAACTAGCAATTGGGGCTTTCAGGCTTGCAAACACCTATGAGAGTGATTGGTAACACATAATGATAGGGTGTAGGTGGTTTAAAGAAGTGTTTAACTTCACAACTACTTTGGAAAGGCTATTTCACAATAGATAGATAGAAGCTAGACAAGTCAAGTAAGCTTTCTTTATAAATACACATTCCCAAAGTGAGAGTAAAAATGGAGGTTGGTATTAAATTCTCAAGGGCTCTCTCTTGCTAAGATCCTTGGCATTTGTGCTCTAAATTTTCACAAATGATGTTTCAAAATGCATAAGGATCTACTTTTTAGAACTATTATGAGTGTCAATTCATGGGATGACCTTAAAGCCTAGTGTCATCTATCTCATCTAGATCGAAAAACTTATGACCTAGTCTAGGCTTTTCCCTCACACATGTTGCATAATTTCGGTGTTCATTCTAACAAGACATGGTGGGAGAATTAGAAATCTCATCCTTGGACTCCTCTTTTTGGTTACAAATAGATATGAGTTATCACTAGTTGGTTCCCCATTTACCAATGGTGATCATTCTCAACTAGTGCTAGCATTTTCAATCTTCTTAGAAAGATTGGAGACTTTCATTTCTTAGTGTTTGGTCCACTATCATAGAACCAAATGTTTCACACTTTAATTGGTGCATTATTTTTTAGGGGTCACCTTTGGGTACCAAAATCAAATACTTGGGGGTTCAAGACACCAAATGCCCTTTTTATGGGAAATAAATTTTTTTTCTCCGTATACTATAGTTTTGTAGATGATCTCAATATTATTGGAGCTAGATTCATGAGTTTTTATGCCTAGAACATTACCCTTTTCATGACATATGGCCTTACTAGGTGATTCACCCAAGATCCCTTTCAAGATCTCATAGATTTGGATTGCTTTCAAGATGGAGATCTTATTCACACTATGAAATGATATAAATTCATTTTTATCCACTCACAAAATTTTGGATATAAATGTTTCTATGTACATTACGTCGTGTATTTTTTATAATGTAATAATTGAAATTTAGATGTAAGAAAATAAAGTGAATTTAGAGGTGCTCCACCTAAAAGAGCTACTTCAACATTGGGCCATGCCCCTTGTACAGTGGCCAAAGTTCTACTAGATTATTCTTCTACATAGTAGATTCTTCCCTATGGTCATAATTCTTCAACTCACCACTCTTAGAACTCATCATCCAAAGCACTTCCCCACTCTTCTAGTGGAGGATATAATGCATGGAGGTGCCTCTTTACCTATTCGCTACATCATGGTTGTGTTGGGTCAGCCTATTACTACTCCCGCTTGCTTAGTTTTTGGTGGATATAGCTAGCCTAATGCCAAAGGTGATTTTTCCTAGCCTAGAACACCTTCCTCTAAGTAGTTTCCTCGTATGGACCTAGCTATCTTGTCCTCCAAGAGGGAGGCATGATAAGAAAAAGAGAAGAAGAAATATAAATATGGGTGGAGCTCTACATATGCAATCCCTATTCCTATAGATATACAAGGAAGAAAAGTGTAGTGCCTACCCTCGTTCACATCTTTTCTAGACTTATTGTTGCTATTATTATCAGACTTTGATGGACTAGTATTATGTTGATGGATTAGTGGTATTGTTTTGAGACTATCAGAGATTATGATAGGGATTCAGTTGATATATGATGAGATCATTTAGGCTTTACATTTCATGTATGTATGATGATCATTACATCATTTTTAGTTATTAATGATGATTAGTTAGATGGTTTATTATCTCATATGTTTTATTATGGTTACTTACCCCATACTTGCATGTGTATGGTGTGCATGTTTTCTTATTGTATGGCATTTCTGATGTGGTTAAGGAAGGGAGTCGTATTCACTTGCTTAGTCAGGATCTACACGATGCACCACTTCTTGCCATTGTCTATTTAGCTTAGCATTATATATTGTATGTACATGCATGGTTTTTCTCCAGGTTGTAGGTACCGGGTATCGACTTTCCAAAATTGCTAGGATGAGTGTACCCTATTATACTATCTCAATGATAAGAGTAGGGAGATAAATTCTCAAGTCCAAATCCCAAACCTAAAAACCATTTGTCCTAGTGAGTTAGGACAAGTATCAAAGTTGAATACCCACCGAATGTGTCGGATGACATATTTCGTGATTTTTAACCCTTTAGATTTATTTTGTATGATTTGTTCTATGATGGGTTTTCATATTTTATCTTGGAGGTCTATGGTGAATTTTCCATTAATTAAGTCTTAATAAATAGATTTAATTATTTATTTGAAAAAATTAATAAAATATCATGATCTTTGATATTTTGATTGTAATTAATTAAATGTGAATTATTGGAAAAAAATAATTAAATAAAAGAAAACTAGAAATTAAAATTAATAATAAGTGTAAAATAATAATAAAGTAAAAAATAAAATAATAATAATAAAAGTTATAAAAATTAAAATGAAAGTTATAAAATTTAAATAGAAATTATTGGAGTTATAAGCTTGCATGGGAATTAACGCACTTTTCTATTTCTCATGTGTCAACAACACGAGGGTTAGTGCATCAATTAAGCACATGGTGTCTACAACTCTATGACTCATCAAAAAGGTTGGAAAAGACCCATACTTAGTTGGTGACACCTTTCAGCGGTTTCAAGAAGCATTCCAAAGGTTTATTGAGAGCTTTTTATATTCAGGCATTCATAGAAGCTTAGAGAGAGGGTGGAGAGCAATTGGAGCATTGGAGGACTCAAGAACTCTGAAGAAGGGAGCTTGCTCTATGGGTTTTCTGAGGAAGAGCAAATTAGCATCAGAATCTGGGTAGATTCTTGTGATTTTTCTTATTCTATTTCCACATCTTGCATTCCCTGTGTTCTTCGTGTCTTCGATATGTCTTCTGAGGAATTTCATATTTTTATGCATTTTCAATATGGGCAATTAAATTTATTTGAGAATTTTTTTTGCATAGATCTGAAAGGAAGATGGGGCTAGGGTTTTAAATTGTGGCCAAATCTATTAGATTAATATTTGGATAATTTTGTGATTTAAAAAATTATAGGAAAATTCTGAGAACTAAAATTTATATATATATATATATATATATATATATATATATATATATATATATATATATATATATATATATATATATATATATATATATATATATATATATTTCCAAATTTGAATACATATATATATATATATATATATATATATATGTCTATAAACTGTGATATTTGATTAAATTCTGTATATATATATACACACACACATATATATATACATATATACTTTAATATACATATATACATATACATATGCATATATACATATATATATATATTTCATTAAAAATCTGAATGTCACATATTTCATAGTGAGCGAATGACGCATCGCGATCGAGGAAGGCATTTTAATAAAATGCAACATTTAAAAAATATAATTTAAAATGTGAATGGGCGGAGGCGACGTGATTTTTTTTCACCCCCGCCGGCGGCAATGCCAAACGGATTGCGGTACTGCAGAGTACCTGCGGTCTGCAGTGTACCTACGACTGCAGTGTACCCTGCAATCCGTGGGTCACGTATATATGCTTGTTTAAAAGTTCTCTAAGCATTTGATATAAATGAAATTGTAATCGGTTTTCATATGTTATTTCATTTTAATCAAATTCGATGTTATTCGATTTTATAAAATGCGATAATAATAAATATCGATGTTATTCGATAATAATAAATATTTATATATTATATATGTATGTATATATATATATATATATATATATATATATATATATATATATATATATATATATATATATATATATATATATATATATATATATATATATATATATATATATGTATATATGTAATATGTAAATATGTTATTAATAAATTTAAAATTATTTGATAAAAGATTTAAGAATTCTTTTTTATAATAATGAATAATTTTGTAATTTTATAATTTAGCTATTAAAATTTAATTAATAGTTTTAAATTATAAAATATATAAAGTATATGAAATTTAATTAAAAGTTGGTGGGGAACGATTTCAACAGAATATTGTAATTGGAAATTGGATTTTAGACTTATAAAGGAAATTTTTTATCCATCCAAAAACAATACATGGAAAAATGTACAAAATGTTCCTCTAATTCTTTCTCTAAACTTGGAAACGTAAACTGAGACTTTTGCATTTGAATTCAAATTTGAAAACTTAGCAAAACCAAAGCATGTGTTTACATTGTGTATTCTTTATGCTATTGTTTTGGGTTTTGGGTTGACTAGTGTTGACCAGTTATAGGACGTCTACCAGAGGCTTGGGGGTTTTGTGATTGTGATGTCATGATGATGTTTTAATCTTGATCTTTATAAACCCAACCATGGTTATGTGATGGAATGCTCTATGTATTGGATGTGATTACTAATTGTATAGTTGAGATTCTTGTGTATGAGACACTTGACCTAACCATTATTTTGGTCATCGATCAGTTATCCTTGGTTATTTTCTAGTCGCCATGATGGGATTGAAATGTGGATTTATTCTTGATGATGTCATGTTGTGACATGTTTGACTCAACCATTTTTGGAGTCTTCGATCAGTGTGTTTGAGATATATTTTGGTTATTAAGAACCATTGGATACTTTTGATTATCAGTGATGCTTCAGTTGCCAATAGAGAGCTGTTGTGGTCATGATTTTCTATGGATGTTTGCTCATGGATATTTGATGCTTTTATGCATATTTGATGATTTTATTATGGATTATTTTTGTGATTTTGAGATTTATGATTCTATGAGCATTAGGGTAGGATATTTGCATGTAGTGACGGGAAGTGGCTTGCAATGGGGGCCAGGGCCCTAAGAGGCTGCTAGGGTAACTCATTGTAAGTTATATCTATAAGTGATAATATTCACACCTAATACTAACTGAATGAACCTAAAAAGATAAGTGTTTTGTTCTTGCCCATGCCTTGAGTGCTTGTACAGGCTAGGATGGGAGTAGTGAGATGCATGGTTGCGACCTTGCATTCCATAGTATGCCTTGTCAGTATGAGAGGATACTAGTGGCTGCATGAGATCAGTATGGACCCATGGAGTTTAGTTAACTGCCAGGGTAACTTGTACGTGATAAATGCGATGACACTTTCTTGCTTGCACAGTAGGTTCCTACATGTCATTGTGTGCCTCTGGGAAGTAGATGTCAGTTTTGTGATTGGAACCTTTGAGTTAGTATACTTTTAGGATTCCTGAACTATAGAGATTTGTGCTATGTGTTATGGATAGCTTGTTTGGGACTTGAGATTATCTCCTCAGCACAGTGGGAGTGGACCACTTAGGTACCACGCAGTCGAGTGGTAGTGTATTTTTGACTCTTATCATTTGAGATTCATTGAGAGATCATGGCTGATGCGTCCTTCATGATGGTGGATATGTATCCTTTCATTTATGATTAGCATATGTTAGATGATGTTATCTTATGCTTATATTTTCATGTTAGATTACTTTCTACATATGATGTTGTATATGTTAGGAGTGACATTCCTACTATGTTAATACCGATGATCTCTTCGATGATTTGGGATGTTATGCACAGAGGGATGGCTAGGGCCCATGATGGTCTAATGATGCTATTAACGGTTGGAAGAAACCGTGCACTTAGTTTATTTTGTTTGATCTTTATGATGGATGTATATGTCTTCTATGATGATGTATCATGTGATTATCTCTACTTTGATGTATCATGGATTGGAATAGGATGATGTACCTTATTCTACATATGTATATTCTTTAAGCTTGTCATACCCTCTGACATGTACAGATGATGATTGAGCATTTGGAAATGTAATGTTTAAACATTGGACTTATCATTATTATTTCATGAGGATATTGTACTACATGGATTCTTGTATGTAATTCAATGTTAGGGGATCTTTAAAGAATGTAATCTGTTATGTATGTTATGTTTACTTTCAGATGGACATTGCTATTGCTTCCGTTATCATGAATAATTTATGTATGGTATTTACTTTCATGTTAAAAAAAAAAAAAAGTGTTACCAAACTTAGTGAAACTCTAGGTTAATTCTTTGGATCCCTTGGCGGGACGTTACATTTGGTATCAGAGCCTGAGTTTCTACATTGGGAGCTTTGGGTATTTTGGAACAACTAGAACTATGAACTATTAAGTGTATCTCTTCAACTTGAGCTAGGATGGTGTCTGGGACCGAGTCTTCTGTTAGAGGCCAAGGAAGAGGCCATGGTCGTGGCAGAGCTATCAGGGCCCATGAGTCTGCCTATGAGGGATCGGCTCATGTAGAGAGCAGGGAAGAGCACTCTAATAGGCAGCAGGAAGAGAGCCGTAGAGAGGACCAAGCTGAGTCTGAAGAGGTTGGTTTGAGACAGATGATGCAGACTATTTTAGAACGTCTACCTCCTATTCAAGAACAACCTAAAGTGCATCATACAGAACAAGAGCATAGACCCAGATCTAGAAGTCCTCAGAAGGATCATCAGAGGTCCATTGTGTCCACTCAGATGAAGGATCTTTCAAGATCCAAGGTCAAGCCTTTCAATGGGCAAGGTTCTGTTTATGTGGCCGAGCAGTGGTTGATTTCCCTTGAGAGGATTTTTCCATGCAGGATTTTGATAGCAATGTTAAGGCAAGATTTGCGATCAGTAATTTAGAGAATTTTGGGGTCACTTGGTGGACGATTGAGGAGAAGAAGTTGGGAATCGATATGAGCAGTGTCACGTGGGAACTATTCTTAGAGAGTTTCCGTGAATGATTCCTACCAGAGGAATGGAAACTACAAATGGCAGATGAGTTTCATAATCTCAAGCAGTACACTATGTCAGTGATTGAGTATGAGCGTAAGTTTTATGAGCTTATGCCTTTTTCAGGGTTCAGTGAAAATTCAGCTCAGTTGACACAACACTTTATTAGGGGTTTGAATAACCGTATAATTGGGGGTGTCAAGGTATTTGAGCCAAAAAATCTCAAGGATGCGGTACATCAAGCAATCCTTGTTGAGAAAAGTGTCAACCTTGGTCAAGGTGGTTTTATAGGAGCACCAGTAGCATCAGGATCTAAAGGCAACTTCAATTCAGGTGGTAACAAGAAGCCTTTCTTTTCTAAGGGAAAACAGTATCAGCAGCAGTCTCAGTAGACGCAGCAGTAGAAGGGATCAAATTCTCAGGCTCAAGGTGGTGGCAAAGGTTCTAACTTTAAGAACAACTGTAATGCTCAATGCAATAAACAAAATCAGTCCAATCAACCAGCTCAGAGTAGCCAGTCTTTTGTAAGCAGGAATAGTCACCAGCAATCTAATGTACCACCTATGGGAAGAGGATCTGGCAGGAATACAGAATGCTTTTCATGTGGTCAGATTGGACATTATGTAGCTCAGTGTCCACAGTGAGCACCTCAGTTTTTAGGACCTAGGCCTACAGCTTCAGAACCCATAGTTGGTGATGCAGGGAGAGCTCATAGTGTTTTTGCAGCAGTTGATCAGTGTCAGTCAGAACATCAGGGAATAGTGGTTGAGACCATAGGTGCTATTCGAGGTATATCTCTTTCAGTATTGTTTGATTCAGGAGCTATAGATTCATTTATTTCACCATCTATAGTTTCTAAGTGTAAGCTGGATGTGGTGAAGCAAGATCATGGTTGGCAAGTGGAACTAGCTTCAGGGATTAAGGTCTCCATGGATTTTGTAGTTCATAAGTGTGGGCTTAGATTAGGAAGCTTTGATACTATAGTGGATCTTTGAGTCATCTTGATGAGGAAGATCCTATGAGGAAGACTTTAGATCACCCGATTTTACAGGAGTACGCAGATGTCTTTCCAAGTGAGATTCCAGGCATGCCTCCAAAGAGGGACATTGATTTTAGCATTAATCTAATTCTTGGAGCGGAGCCTATCTCTAAAGCTCCTTATCATATGACTACTCAGGAACTGGGTGAGCTACGTCTTTAGCTAGAGAAACTTTTGGCCAAAGCGAGCATTCGACCTAGTGTATCACCATGGGAAGCTCCAGTTGTCTTTGTGAAGAAGAAAGACGATTCTTTGCGCCTTTGTATTGACTATAGACAGTTGAACAAGGTGACTATTAAGAATAGGTATCCTTTGCCTAGGATTGATGACTTATTTGATCAGATCAAGGGAGCTACAGTATTCTCCAAGATTGACCTTAAGTCAAGATACCACCAGCTTCATATTAAGGAAGCAGATATTCACAAGACCGCTTTTCGAATGCGCTATGGACATTATGAGTTCACAGTGGTACCTTTTGGGTTGACTAATGCTCCATCAATGTTCATGAGTTTGATGAATGGTATTTTTCGATCATATCTTGACAGGTTTGTTCTTGTGTTTCTTGATGACATATTGATATTTTCTAAGACTCAGAAGGAGCATGAGGAACACCTGCGGTTGGTTTTGCAGTGTTTGAGAGGCAATCAGCTTTATGCCAATGCCGCTAAGTGTGAATTATTCAAATCGAAGATTTAGTATTTAGGGTATGTTATCTCAGGTGATGGTATTTTAGTAGATCCTACAAAGATTCAGGCGATAATAGATTGGCCTACCTCGACTAATGTGTCAGAGATTCGCAGTTTTATGGGTTTAGCTGCTTATTATCACAGATTTGTCCAGAACTTCTCTAGGATAGCACATCCTATCACTTCTCTTCAGAGGAAAGGTAAGAAGTTTTCGTGGATAGAATGTGAGGAAGCATTTCAGAGGCTCAAGGAGCTTTTGACTAGTGCACCGATTTTAGCTGTACCTGATCCAAAAGGTGATTTCATGGTGTATACAGATGCTTCTCTTGAAGGAATTGGAGCAGTGTTGATGCAGAATGGACGAGTGATTGAATATGAATCACACAAGCTCAAGGATCATGAGTTAAATTACCCTACACATGATCTTGAGTTAACAGCAGTAGTTCATGCTTTGACAAGGTGGAGACATTTCTTGTTGGGGCACATATTTGAGCTACATTGAGATCATCGTAGTCTTCAATACATTTTTACTCAGCCTAATTTGAATGCTCGCCAGAGACAATGGATGGAATTTTTATGCGAGTATGATTTTGAGGTTAAGTACATTCAGGGTAAGGAGAATGTGGTGGCAGATGCTTTGAGTCGCAAGAGACATGTGGTAACATCGATGAATCTTAGTGTGGATTTGAGGAGTCGAATTCTTTAGGCACTTCCTACGGATTCTTGGTATCAAGAAGTGTGCAGAGAGATAGATTCAGGAAGACCCTTGGAAGGTAAGTTTGCAGGTTACGTTCAAGAATTAGATGGTCTTTTGAGACATTTGGGGAGGATTTATGTGCCATTATTGGATGAGCTTCACACCTTGATTCTGATAGAAGCTCATCGTACACCTTACTCAGCACATCCAGGTGTCAAGAAGATGCATGCTGATTTGAGACATTTGTTCTTTTGGTCTGGGATGAAGTGAGATATTGCTGATTTTGTGGCTAGGTGTCTTGAGTGTCAAAGAGTCAAGGCAGAACACCAGCACCCGGCAGGAATATTGCAGCCTAATCTCATTCCTTCTTGGAAATGGTATATCATCTCCATGGATTTTATATTAGGATTACCTATGACAGTTCAACATCATGATGCTATCATGGTTAGCGTTGATCAGTTGACTAAGGTGGTGCATTTTTCACCAATCAGGTCTTCCTACACAACAGCTTCTGTAGCGAATGTCTTCATGCGTGACATTGTGAGATTACATGGTATTCCTAGAAAGATCATTTCTGACAAGGATACTATATTCACATCTGCATTTTGGATATCGTTGCAACATGAGCTTGGAGCGCAGCTAAACTTCAGTTTGGCATATCATCCAGAGACTGATGGTCAGATAGAGAGGGTGAACCAGGTTTTGGAGGATATGTTACGGATGTATGTGATGGATAGGCAGACACATTGGGAGGACTATCTCTACCTAGTGGAGTTTTCTTACAACAATGGGTATCATAGTTCTATTGGCATGGCACCTTTTCAGGCCTTATATGGACATCCTTGTCATACACCATTGAGTTGGGACAGCCTTGAGGATCGCATTCTATTGTGTCCTGAGATGCTTCGTGATATGGAGCAATAGGTAGTGCGTATCCATGAGCATTTGACTACGGCACCGGATAGGCAGAAGAAGTATGCCGATGCTCATAGGATTGATAAGCAGTTTGCTATGGGTGATAAGGTTTTCTTGAGAGTGCGAATGCGAAAGAGTCTAATCTGGTACGGAAAGGGTTCTAAGCTAGCACCTTGCTTTGTGGGACCATTTGAGATTTTGGAGAGGATTGGCCTGGTTGCTTACCATCTTGCTCTACCACCCAGCCTAGCTTGCATTCATGATGTTTTCCATGTTTTAGTGCTTAGGTAGTATATTCCTGATATTGTACATGTTCTTGATGGGAATGCGTTGCAGGTAGAGGACGGGCAACTGGCTTTAGAGCCGATTCGTATTCTGGAGCAGCGAAGGTTGACCCTTAGGGGTCGAACCATCGAGCAGGTAAGGGTCCAATGGGACCCTACTGATGATTCTTCAGCTACTTGGGAGGATGCAGCTAGATTACGGGAGTTATATCCCTACTTGTTTGTAGGCTTCCAGGAGTAAGCCTAATTCAAGGGGGGGGTGGATGTAGTGCCTACCCTCGTTCACATCTTTTCTAGACTTATTGTTGCTATTATTATTAGACTTTGATGGACTAGTATTATGTTGATGGATTAGTGGTATTGTTTTGAGACTATCAGAGATTATGATAGGGATTCAGTTGATATATGATGAGATCATTTAGACTTTACATTTCATGTATGTATGATGATCATTACATCATTTTCAGTTATTAATGATGATTAGTTAGATGGTTTATTATCTCATGTGTTTTATTATGGTTACTTACCCCATACTTGCATGTGTATGGTGTGCGTGTTTTCTTATTGAATGGCATTTCTGATGTGGTTAAGGAAGGGAGTTGTAGTCACCTGCTTAGTCGGGATCTAAACGATGCACCACTTCCTGCCATTGTCTGTTTAGCTTAGCATTATATATTGTATGTACATGCATGGTTTTTTTGCAGGTTGCAGGTACCGGGTATCGACTTTCCTGAATTGCCAGGATGAGCGTACCCTATTATACTATCTCAATGATAAGAGAAGGGAGATAAATTCTCAAGTTCAAATCCCAAACCTAAAAACCATTTGTCCTAGTGAGTTAGGACAAGTATCAAAGTTGAATACCCACCAAATGTGTCGGATGACATATTTCGTGATTTTTAACCCTTTAGATTTATTTTGTATGATTTGTTCTATGATGGGTTTTCATATTTTATCTTGGAGGTCTATGGTGAATTTTCCATTAATTAAGTCTTAATAAATAGATTTAATTATTTATTTGAGAAAATTAATAAAATATCATGATCTTTGATATTTTGATTGTAATTAATTAAATGTGAATTATTGGGAAAAAGGAATTAAATAAAAGAAAACTAGAAATTAAAATTAATAATAATTGTAAAATAATAATAAAGTAAAAAATAAAATAATAATAATAAAAGTTATAAAAATTAAAATGAAAGTTATAAAATTTAAATAGAAATTATTGGAGTTATAAGCTTGCATGGGAATTAACACACTTTTCTACTTCTCATGTGTCAACAACACGGGGGTTAGTGCATCAATTAAGCACATGGTGTCTACAACTCTATGACTCATCGAAAAGGTTGGAAAAGACCCATGCTTAGTTGGTGACACTTTTCAGCGGTTTCAAGAAGCATTCCAAAGGTTTCTTGAGAGCTCTTTATATTCAGGCATTCATAGAAGCTTAGAGAGAGGTTGGAGAGCAATTGGAGCATTAGAGGACTCAAGAACTCTGAAGAAGGGAGCTTGCTCTGCGGGTTTTCTGAGGAAGAGCAAATTAGCATCAGAATCTAGGTAGATTCTTGTGATTTTTCTTATGCTATTTCCGCATCTTGCATTCCCTGTCTTCTTCGTGTCTTCCATATGTCTTCTGAGGAATTTCATATTTTTATGCATTTTCAATATGGGCAATTAAATTTATTTGAGAATTTTATTTGCATAGATTTGAAAGGAAGATGGGGCTAGGGTTTTAAATTGTGGCCAAATCTATTAAATTAATATTTGGATAATTTTGTGATTTAAAAACTTATAGAAAAATTCTGAGAACTGAAATTTATATATATATTTATATTTCCAAATCTGAATACATATATATATATATATAAATTCAATTATATATATATATATATATGTCTATAAACTGTGATATTTGATTAAATTCTGTATATACACACACACACACATATATATACATATATACTTTAATATATATATATATATATATATATATACATATATGTATGCATATATAAATATATATATATATATATATATATTTCATTAAAAATCCAAATGTCACATATTCCACAGCGAGCGAATGACGCATCGCGATCGAGGAAGGTGTTTTAATAAAATGCAACATTTAAAAAATATAATTTAAAATGTGAATGGGCGGAGGGGACGTGATTTTTTTTCACCCTCGCCTGCGGTAATGCCAAACGGATTGCGGTACCGCAGAGTACCTGTGGTCTGCAGTATACCTACGACCGCAGTGTACCCTACAATTCGTGGGTCACGTATATATGCTTGTTTAAAAGTTCTTTAAGCATTTGATATAAATGAAATTATAATCAGTCTTCATATGTTATTTCGTTTCAATCAAATTCGATGTTATTCGATTTTATAAAACGTGAAAATAATAAATATCGATGTTATTCGATAATAATAAATATTTATATATTATATATGTATGTATATATATATTTAAATATAAATATATATATATGTATATATGTAATATGTAAATATGTTATTAATAAATTTAAAATTATTTGATAAAAGATTTAAGAATTCTTTTTTTATAATAATGAATAATTTTGTAATTTTATAATTTAGCTATTAAAATTTAATTAATAGTTTTAAATTATAAAATATATAAAGTATATAAAATTTAATTAAAAGTTGGCGGGGAACGATTTCAATAGAATATTGTAATTGGAAATTGGATTTTAGACTTATAAAGGAAAATTTTTATCCATCCAAAAACAATACATGGAAAAATGTACAAAATGTTCCTCTAATTCTTTCTCTAAACTTGGAAACGTAAACTAAGACTTTTGCATTTGAATTCAAATTTGAAAACTTAGCAAAACAAAAACATGTGTTTACATTGTGTATTTTTTATGCTATTGTTTTGGGTTTTGGTTTGACTAGTGTTGACCAGTTATAGGACGTCTACCAAAGGCTTGCGGGTTTTGTGATTGTGATGTCATGATGATGTTTTAATCTTGATCTTTATAAACCCAACCATGGTTATGTGATGGAATGCTCTATGTATTGGATGTGATTACTGATTGTATAGTTGAGATTCTTGTGTATGAGACACTTGACCTAGCCATTATTTTGGTCATTGATTAGTTATCCTTGGTTATTTTCTAGTCGCCATGATGGGACTGAAATGTGGATTTATTCTTGATGATGTCATGTTGTGACATGTTTGTCTCAACCATTTTTGGACTCTTCGATCAATGTTTTTGAGATATATTTTGGTTATTAAGAACCATTGGATACTTTTGATTATCAATGATGCTTCAGTTGCTAATAGAGAGCTGTTGTGGTCATGATTTTCTATGGATGTTTTCTCATGGAGATTTGATGCTTTTATGCATCTTTGATAATTTTATTATGGATTATTTTTGTGATTTTGAGATTTATGATTCCATGAGCATCAGGGTAGGATATCTGCATGTAGTGACGGGAAGTGGCTTGCAATGGGGGCCAGGGCCCTAAGAGGCTGCCAGGGTAACTCATTGTAAGTTGGATTAATAAGTGATAAGATTCACACCTAATACTAACTGAATGAACCTAAAAAGATAAGTGTTTTGTTCTCGCCCATGCCTTGAGTGCTTGTACAGGCTAGGATGGGAGTAGTGAGATGCATGGTTGCGACCTTGCATTCCATAGTATGCCTTGTTAGTATGAGAGGATACTAGTGGCCGCATGAGATCAGTATGGACCCATGGAGTTTAGCTAACTGCCAGGGTAACTTGTACGTGATAAATGCGATGACACTTTCTCGCTTGCATAGTAGGTTCCTACATGTCATTGTGTGCCTCTGGGAAGTAGATGTCAATTTTGTGATTGAAACCTTTGAGTTAGTATACTTTTAGGATTCCTGAACTATAGAGATTTGTGCTATGTGTTATGGATAGCCTGTTTGGGACTTGAGATTATCTCCTCAGCATGGTGGGAGTGGACCACTTAGGTACCACACGGTCAGGTGGTAGTGTATTTTTCCATTTTTATCATTTGAGATTCATTGAGACATCATGGCTGATGCGTCCTTCGTGATGGTGGATATGTATCCTTTCATTGATGATTAGCATATGTTAGATGATGTTATCTTATGCTTATATTTGCATGTTAGATTACTTTCTACATATGATGTTGTATATGTTAGGAGTGACATTCCTACTATGTTAATACCGATGATCTCTTCGGCGATTTGGGATGTTACACACGGAGGGATGGCTAGGGCCCACGATGGTCTAATGATGCTATTAACGGTTGCGAGGAACCGTGCACTTAGTTTAATTTATTTGATCTTTATGATGGATGTATATGTTTTCTATGATGATGTATCATGTGATTATCTCTACTTTGATGTATCATGGATTGGAATAGGATGATGTACCTTATTCTACATATGTATATTCTTTGAGCTTGTCATACCCTATGACATGTACAGAGGATGATTGAGCATTTGGAAATGTAATGTTTAAACATTGGACTTATCATTATTATTTCATGAGGATGTTGTACTAGATGGATTCTTGTATGTAATTCAACGTTAGGGGATCTTTAAAGAATGTAATCTGTTATGTATGTTATGTTTACTTTCAGATGGACATTGCTATTGCTTCCGTTATTATAAATAATTTATGTATGGTATTTACTTTCATGTATTAAAAAAAAAAAAGTGTTACCAAACTTAGTGAAACTCTAGGTTAATTCTTTGGATCCCTTGGCGGGGCGTTACAAAAAGATGATCAAGATCTCACTTTGATTGACACATTTTTTGCTGCCTAAGGTGGCTTATTCTATTTTTTTAATGAATAGTTGAGTGATAATTTTTTTCAGCCTTGGGACATTTAAGTCTTACGGGTGATCGTGTATACCTCAAATACTTTTTTGTGAATATTGATCCAGGTGGATCTAGAGAAAGTGAAATCTTCATAGTCTTGAAATCTCTCAATTTTAGCATCAATGAAAAAAACTTAGGAAATTGGACCTAGCGCAACTTGAGTGAGATCAAAAGGAACTCTTGTATAGAGGTTGTGAGAATTCAAAGTATTGGCCAATTAGAAAATAAGAGGACTCAAGAAAAGTTAAAAAATTAAAGTCACCAAAAAGGGTTAGTATTTGTCTCATTGTGAAGATGATTAGGGGTGCTCCCCTTAAAACCATAAACACATAATAGAAACAAAGAGATAACACAAATTTGTGAGAAAAAAATATGGGCTTCTTATTATCACTACAAATGCAAATTTAAAAAATTTAGGATTACAATATGCTAACCCACATCGGTGCCTTCATAATAGTAATCTACAAGAAAAAGATGTGAATTGTCACCCAGAGTTGTCCTAGACAATGTTTGGGTATTTCTTAAATAGGCAATTACATACCACCCGGGAAGGTTCTAGACACCCAAACTTAATAGCTAGGGCTGATAGACCCTAAAAATACATATAGAGTCAACAAAATACACTAGTGACATTTATTTTGGAAGTTTTTGTCAACCCAACTTTAGAAGGCCATAACTCTCAAACTGTTGCTCTAATTAGCTATTATAACCACTTTTCAGAAACCTTAGCTTTTGATCTAAAGGATTAGAGTATGAGAAAGCGTCCATCCATCAAGTTTTTGGGCCTCATATGGGCACATTTAGGCCTTCAAAAATGATCCTAAAATTCACAAACCAAAAATCCACAATAAATCCATGAATACACATAATATGGCATTGAGCCTCAACTGGTAGGATGATATATCCAAGATGAATATCCTCCTATGAAATGAGGACATTCCAAGCTCATATGACTAGTTTACTAAGTAGAAAGCCTCCATAGATACCAACTCTGCATTAAGACAACCCTTATTCAAAAAACTAAAATGAAATATTTTTGGTTGATGCAAGATTGCTCTTACACTTAGTATGCTCCTACATCAGACACCCAGGGTAATTTGAGAAGTGACCCCATCATGTCTCAGGTGTTCAAAGGAAATTCAAGATGGTTAACCTCCTCCCTTGCTAGCCATGATGAATATTCTACTAGCCTCTATTTTCATTTAACCAAGTATTCTTCATAAGTTTTTTTCCTTATACTTTTGCCAACACGACTACTTAGTATCTCCTCAATCTCCTTTGTAGCAGAACTAGCTACTAGAATACTCCACTATGCTTCTGCAACTTCATCACCATCACCTCCTTCATGAAACTCTATCAAATTTGAAATGTTAAATACTAGTGAAATATTCAATTCAGTAGGCAACTCCACTTCATAGGCATTTCCAGAATTATGCCTTTTTAGTATCTTGCATGGTCCAAACTTCTTCATTTTTAGCGTATTGTATGTACCCACTGAAAAATTCTCCTTTCTCAAATGAAACATGACTTCATCCCAATATAGAAGTCCTTATAGCTCATTTTCACATCTCCCTTAGCTTTGTATTATGTATTCATCTTAATAATGTGCTTCCTTACCTCCTCATGGATATTCTTCAAATGTTTAGCAAATTCTTCTACTTCAACACTACTTATCTCTCCTTTATCCAACTGCCTCAATTTAGAAGCATTTCTAGGACTAATTCCATATACAATATGGAATGGTGATTTACTAGTAGTCCTATTGAAAAAAATATTATATGCAAATTTTTCTTGTGGTAAAATCAGATCCCATCCCTTTGGTTTATCTCCAACTAAGCATCTCAAAAAATCTCCCAAACTCCTATTTACAACTTCTATTTGCCCATTAGTTTGTGGATGATTTCATGAGATGAAATTCAAATCTATCTTCAATTTCTTCCACAATGTACACCAAAAATATTCAACAAATTTGGTATCTCGATCTGAAACTATACTCTTTGGAAAACTATGTAGTCTCACCACTTCTCTAAAAAACAACTCTGCTACATGAAAAACATCACCAGTCTTCTTATAGGGAATGAAATGTGCCATCTTTAAAAACCTGTCAACCACCACAAAAATAGAATAATTTTGTCACTAAGTCCTAGGTAATCCAAGAACAAATTCCTTGCTAACATCCTCCCATGGCTTCTCTAGTACTAGTAATGTCTGACATAATTTGTAACTCTGCAAAAAATTCTTCACATCTTTCTGTAACTATGGCCAATAATAATTCTCAACAACCAAAGCAATGGTCTTACCTCTCCTAAACTATCCAACCAATCCTCCACTATGCTTCTCCTTAATGAGATTGTCTCTCATTGAACTCCTTGGAATGCACAACAAGATCCATTTGAATTTCATACCATCTTGGATTATGAAATCCAACCACTTTTTCTTGTCCAGGGTAATAGGTTATGTACAAGCCTTCCATGCTTCACCAAAATCAAGATCCCCTAGATACAAATTTTTGAGTTCCTTGAACCCAACCACCTCACTCTACATCTCTATTAGCAAAATTTATCTTCTACTAAGAGCATCTACAAATTTGTTAGACTTTCCAGTCCCATGTTTCAAAATAAATGTATAACTCTGCAAAAACTCAACCCACTTCAAATGCCTTTGGTTTAGTTTTCCTTGACTATTCAAATATTCCAAAGCTTGATGATTATTATACAAAACAAACTCCTTAGGAAGAAGATAATGTCTCCACTTCTTCAATGTCTAAACTATAGCATAAAATTCTTGATCATAAACATAATATTTTCTTTTGGCATCATTCAACTTCTCACTGAAATAAGAAAAAGTTCTACCTTCTTGGCTCAACATAGCTCCTATTGCAGTACCACTAGCATCACAATCTACTTGAAATACCTTATTAAAATATGGTTTATTTCAAAAAACTAAAACTCTTATCTGCTCCTACTATCCACTTAAATTCTTTACTATCTCCTCTTATTGTTTTAGTCATGGGTCCACAAATACTGTTAAAATCTCTTTTGGACATTTTGTAAAACCTAGCTAGCCCATGAAAAGATCTTACCTCTATAGCACTCTTTGGACTAGGCCATTCAAGGATAGCCTTCACTTTCTCTGGGTCCATTTCAGACCATTTTCTAAGACTACAAATCTCAGGTACACTGACTCTTTCTTCACAAAACTGCACTTTTTCAAGTTTATTAGCAACCTCTCTTCTCTCAATTTATTGAACACCTTTTAGATATGAACTAAATGCTCTTCCAATGTCTTACTAAAGATCAATATATCATCTAGGTAAACAATTAAAACCTTACCTTGAAACTCCTTCAGTACCTCATTCATGAGTTGCATGAAAGTGCTCAGTGCATTGGTTAGCCCAAAAGACATGACTAACCACTCGTATAGTCCTTCCCTTGTCTTGAAAGTAGTCTTCCACTCATCACCTTCTCTAATGTGAATCTAATGTTATCCACTCTTTATATCTATCTTTTTAAAATACATAGCTCCACTCAAACAATCCATAATATCATCTATCCTTGCAATGAAAATCTATACTTGATTGTGATCTTGTTGATAGCATGAAAATCTGTGCACATCCTCCATTCTCCATTCTTCTTTGGTGCTAATAATGTTAATACAACACATGGTCTGGAAATCTCTAGAATCAATGTGTGCAACTTTGGCCTCGTCTTTAGTTCTTTGACCTATCCTTCCTTGACACTAGGAATACTCAAATGCTCTATGCCCTTCTTTTCCACTGCAAAAATCTTTTCCATGAAAACCTCTTCTTCCAGATCCTTTCCCTCTTCCTCTTCCTCTCTGATCTCTATTGTTATGATCTTCAAAATGATTGGAATTGTTTCCCCTCTGGTTCTAACTTTTACTTATTGCCTCATCCTTATTCTTTTGATCATCATTTTGGCCTCCATAAGATCATCCACTAGATCTTCCACTCTGACCTCTTCCACTATTCTTATTATCAAACTTTTTTCTTAGCTTCTCCTCAACTTTTAGGGAGAAGTGGTATGCCTCCTCAATACTGGTCATTTGAAATAGACTCATGTCCTCTTGAATTCTTTTCCTTAACCTAATAAGATAATGATAAACTTTCTCCTCATCAACTTTTGCATGGCCAGTTCTATGAGAACTTGGTAGAATTTTTTAGTATACTCTTGAACATATCTCCTTGCTTGCTTCAACCCTTGCATTTTCTTCAATAGATCAAGCTCATAATCCATGAGAATGAATTGTATCTTCAATTTAGCTATCATTTGGTCCTATGTGGTGATTTTTTCCTTTCCTCTTCTATTTTGCTCCAACTGAATCTCCTACCACTAGATCTTCACATGTCCCTTTAGTTTTTCCTTCACAAACGTAACCCTATTAGGATCCTCAATATCTTCATATGCAAAATACTCTTCCAATTCATTGATCCAATCAATCAATTCCTCTAGGCTAAGATTTCCCAAAAATGTGGGAACATAAAAATTAGATCTTTTCTTGATCTTGGACATGGCCTTAAAAAGTCTCACTTCCTCTAGGTTTAGAACCGCCTCTACTTCAACATTTTCTTCCTCTTCATCCTCCTCACTTTCATCTCTTATGACAAGATTTATTCGTCTACATATTTTTTCTTCTCATGATTGAATTTATCTTTGGAGGGCTCTAAAAGCCTCATGTGTAACACCTATAGTTCTTCCACCATGCTCTCCTCATGGAGGCATTTTTGCACTTCTGCTGAAACCCTAATGCAAACTGCCTAACAATCAAAAATTTGTCTACACACTCAACCTAAACCATGGTCCTAGTGCAAACTACCTCACTGTTAGAAATTTGTCCACACACTTAGGATCTCTAGCTTTGATACCACTTGATGAAGGGTGCTCCCCTAAATACCATAAAGACATAACAAAAAAAAAGAGATAACAACAATTTGAGAGAACAAAATATGGGCTACTTATTAATGCCACAAATGTGGAACTACAAAATCTAGGATTACAATATGCTAACCCATGTGGATGCCTTCATAATAGTAATCTGCAAGACAAAGCTACAAAATCACCTAGAGCTATCCTATAAAATTTTTGGGCATTTCTTAAATAGGCAATTTTATGCCACTCGAGAAGGTTCTAGATACTCAAACTTAATACCTAGGGCTGATAGACCCTAAGAATACATATAGAGTCATCCAAATACACCTTTGACATTTATTTTGGAAGTTTTGGTTGGCCCAACTTTAGAAGGCCATAAATCTCAAACCATTGCTCTGATTGGCTATTACCACTTTTTAGAAACCCCAACTTCTGATCTACAAGCTTGGATCTATGTAAGCATCCATCTGTCAAGTTTTTGGTCCTCATTTGGGCACATTTAGGCCTTCAATGATGACCCTAAAGTTTATATACCAAAATTACAAACCAAAAATTTGCAATAAATCCATGAATATGCATAATATGGCCTTGAGCCTCAATTGGTAGGCTAATATATCCAAGATGAAAATCCACCTCTGTAATTAGGACATTTCAAGCTCATATGACTAACTTAATAAGTAGAAATACTCCACAAATAGCAAATTTGTATTAAGAAAACCATTATTCAAATAAAAAAAATGAAATAGTTTTGGTTGATGCAAGATTGCTCTTACACCCAGGATGCTCTTGCATCAGAAGAGTTTGTTGAGAGCTTTCCAACGGTGTTCATTTCATCAAAATCTAAGAAAATATGTTGAAGATATTAGAGAAATACTTTTACCTCAAAAAAAAGAGTTCCCTATTTTCATGGGGCCCTATTTTTGTGGGTCTATATTTCCTAATAAATTTGCCACAAACTTTTTTTAAAAAAAATGTCCTTTACCATGGATTATGAATAAACCCCTATAAAATAGAAAGCTCTCTTGAAATATATCTCTGCTATAATTAAGGATGCAAAGCCTTAAACTATTATGTCTATTTCTAAGGAGAGCCAAAAAATATATATTTAAACAAAAAAGAAACAAATATCGTCCAAATTTTAGCCACCGAAAATAGTGAATGGTTATTAGTTTTGTGATCATGGTTTAAATTGTTTGGCTCATAATTATTAAACCCAAAAGGAGATTATTTATTTGTTTGGATATAATTTTGAACAGATAAAATTTATAATGTAAGCCCAAAATTATAAGGGCAATCATTTTTAAGGATAATGGTAAATTTGGGATATTTTATTATTTTAAAATAGAAAAATAGTTATTTTGTTTTAAGCCAAATTGGGCATATTTTATGTATAAAAGGGGAATTAATTTACCTTAGAAGGAGAATTAGTCTTGGAGGATAAATTATTGTGAGAGATTGTGAAAGGGATTTGTTTCTGAATTCTTTTGTTAGAATTTACAAAGTGTTATTTTACACCAAAAAAAATTGTAAAAGGAGAAAGGTACTATGAAGGCTTGGAGCTTGGAATTTGTAACAAAGCAATTTTTCTTGGAAAATTTAATAAAGCAATCCCTAGATTCAGAAGTGGACCCAAAGATGTAGTCCTTCCCAGATGAACTCCATTATCAAGTGTTTGTATCTTTTCCATCTCTTATTCTCTCATTTCATTCAATTTATATTTAGGGCAACTGGGCCATCAACTAGCTTTTCTTTACTAACTCCAAGGTGAAGAGAAGTTGGAAGCTTTGGCTCTAGGACTGGAAAGGATGTTGGGTAAATCAATAATGAAACCATGAGTACCTTTTTTGATTTCTCCCTTGTTCTTGGTTCAGGAATTGCTTGCTTTGGTGCTTATGCATATTATGGATTAGGGATTATGGATTCTACTACAACTATATGATCTGCATTTGAAGCTACTCTAGCCGCCTTTGTCTCTGATTTCCCTACTATCTATAGGGCCTCTGCTTCTTCAATGCTACTAGCTTTTTTTGCCAGGGATGCACAAGGCTATCCTTTACCCATTTCTCGTGGCCCTGGATCGATTGAAACCTTCCTTAAGCCACTTCAACCTACTTGGTAAAGTATTTAGTTGCTGTAATGATGAACTTATGACCATTTGAGGAAGGAGGAGTAATAGATCCAATTAGATAATATGCCCACTATAAAAAAGGCCATGGATAGATAATTGACTAAACTTCTTGCACTAGTGCATGAATCAAACTACTATGTATCAGTCACTTATGATACGTTTTGGATAAATTATGAGCATCTTGTTCCATGGTGGGCCAATAATATCCAGCTCTTACTAGCTTCTTGGCTAGACTCAAGCAATTGAAGTGGCCTCCACATAAACCTTCATGTACCTCATGTAAGGAAGTTTGGCTTCTTGCAAATCAAGGCATCAAAACAAGGTTTAGTCAAAGCATCACTTGCAAAGGGTGTCACTAATGATGACGTATCTAGCAACTCTACTGATAAATTCTCAACATTCATTTTTAGATAAGTCAAGAGGTAGGATTTGGGCATGTATGTGGTCATAAATGTCTTGGTACCAAGGAGATATGAAGTGTGTAAAGCATTAATTTTCTTGTAATTTTAATGGTTAAAATACATATCATGTAATTATTGCTTGGATTAGGGATTAAATCTATATTTTGGATTAAGTTGTAAAAATTGTAAATCCTAGTTTATAGATCAAGTTTGGTATTAGAACCTATTTTGTGTAAAATTTCATGTGGTGAATGTTAATCAGGTTGAGGTTAAAACAAGGAGAAGGAGAACTTGCAGAGTTCAATCCAGAGATTGGAAAAAGAACAACTTTTCCACAAGTAATGGCATCTGAACAAAGCTATTCCTAATTTAATGTAGAAGCCTTCCATAAATATTTTGTGGAATTGAAGGCTTTGGTGGACATACTTCTCCAAGAGAGGCATGAATGACAATTGAGAAAGGTAGGTAGGGATAAGAAGGAGGAAGCTAAATCCTCATCAAAAGATGACAAAGAAAAAGGAGTAGGAAGTGGTAGTGATCCTCATGAACCTCCATCCCCATATTCTTCATCTTCTTCATCATCTTCTTCTAAAAAGAAAAATAATTGTGCAAGTTAATGCACCTTTGTTAAAACTTGATGTAAATTTTTATTTTCCTATACATAGTGGTGAATTGGATGCAAAAAATATATATAAAGTGTATTGCAAGGTTCAAAAACTTTTGGATGATTCTTCCAAAATTCAACTAGCTACACTCAAAATGGGATGAACTTCATTAGTTAGGTGGGAGAGTAAGATCCAAGATTATCTTGCTACACATGGTAAAATTATTTCATCTTGGTATGAGTTTACTTCTACTTTGAAGAAACAATTTTATCCTTTGGGTTATATGAAAGAAGCTATTATGGATTGCAAAAATCTAAAGCAAGGTAGAGGATATCCTATGCAAGAGTATACATAGGTTTTTAGGAAGAAGGCATTAACTCTTGGTATCCGTCTTTATACACAAGATACTTTGTTGAACTATATAGGTGGAATGCATCCATATTTGAAACATACAATATTGATGTTTAGTCCTAAATTTGATGAAGTATGTGTTCAAGAAATCCATATTGAAGTAGGAGTAGGAAAGACAAGTTCTAATTCAAAGAAGGAATCTTTTCCTCTTGAAAGTAGTAAGAAGGGTAAGAAAGAAATGATGCTAAAAAAAGAGGAATGTGAAAAGCCTACTTGTTCACATTGTTAGAGGAAAGTGCATGCAGATGTAAACTGTTGGAAACTGCATCTAGAGGTGAAATGAAAGTGGTTTAAGAAGGATCATAAAGGAAAGCAAAAGAATACAATTATTGTTTAAGATCTTGGATTAGATTCATATGATGAAATAAAAATATCAATTGTGGGTTTGAAAGGTAAAGATTTTATTGATTCTACCACTAATGTTTCATGTTCTACTTCCAAAAGTCATGATGTTCTTGAAGATACTAGAAGATGTGAATTATTTCATATAAGGGTGATTTCAAAGAACACTAAAATCAACACATTGATAGATAGTGGATCCCAAGTTAATTTGATTTCAAAAGAAGTTGTTAAACAATTGGGATTGGAAACTAAGCCACACAAAAAATATCTTATCCATTAGTTTGGGCATGTAATGATAAAAGTTAGTGAGTAATTAAGGAATGTAAGTTCAAAGTTGTAATAACATCTAAGTACATATATGAGGTAGATTTTGATGTGGTTCCACTAGACATTTGTGGGATTGTGTTAGGTAGTCCATACTTATATGATAGAAAAGATATCTTCTACAAGGAACATAACAAGTATCATTTGTTTAAGGATGGAATTGAGTACATTGTAAAATCTCATCACATGAAGAATGATGGATCAATTGTAAACATAGGGCATTTGAAAATGATTGTATATGCAAATAGTAAACTAACTCTCATGTCTACAACAACTAGTGAGGATAAGGTGCAAAAAGAATCAAGTCTTCAGCCAGTGATGGTAAAAGAGGATCTGAATTATTCATCTTCTAATGGTGTTCCTGTGCAGGAGATCCAAAGAGTAGATAATTTTCCTTTTTCATTAGTTTATTTAGTGTTTTTGCTTCTTTTTCTACTAGTTGTTACTATGTGGGTGATGGATACAAAAATGAATCTTAGTGGATGCATGGTTAATTGGGTCAACAATGCTATCTCATTTTTTATTGTGTTTATGATGAGTTGGATATTCAAAACTCCAACAGGTTGTACAAGTGATACTAGAAAAGTGAGTCGAATATGCCCTCATTTTCATTTTATGTAAAAATACAATTTTGAAGGTCCAAAAGCTTCTTAGTGGGCACGAATGATCCAGGTGGATCTAGAGAAAGTGAAAATTTCACAGTCTTCAAATATCTCAATTTTAGCATCATTGCAAAGATTGTATATGCAAGCAGTAAACTAACTCTCATGTCTACAACAACTAGTGAGGATAAGGTGCAAAAAGAATCAAGTCTTTAGCCAGTGATGGTAAAAGAGGATCTGAATTATTCATCTTCTAATGGTGTTCCTGTGTAAGAGATCCAAAGAGTACGTAATTTTCCTTTTTCATTAGTTTATTTAGTGTTGTTGCTTCTTTTTCTACTAGTTGGTACTATGTGGGTGATGGATACAAAAATAAATCTTGGTGGATGTATGGTTAATTGGGTCAACAATGCTATCTCATTTTTTATTGTGTTTATGATGAGTTGGATATTCAAAACTCCAACAGGTTGTACAAGTGATACTAGAAAAGTGAGTCGAATATGCCCTCATTTTAATTCTATGTAAAAATAGAATTTTGAAGGTCCAAAAGCTTCTTAGTGGGAAAGAATGATCCAGGTGGATCTCGAGAAAGTGAAAATTTCATAGTCTTCAAATATCTCAATTTTAGCATCATTGTAAAGAGCTCAAAAAATTGCACCTAGTGCATCTTTAATGGGGTCAAAAAGAACTCTTGCATAGAATTTGTGAGCATTAAAAGTATTGGTCAATCAACAAATCATAGGGCTCAAGGAAAGGAAAAAAATTTAAAGTCACCAAAAAGGGTCAATATTGGTCTCATTCTAAAGAGTTCATTGAGAGATTTCCAACAGTGTTCATTTCATCAAAATCTAAGACAATATGTGGAAGATATTAGAGAAATACTTTTACCTCAAAAAAGGAGCTCCTTATTTTCATGGGGCCCCATTTTTGTGGTTTCATATTTCCTAATAAATTGGCTACAATTTTTTTTTTAATAAAAAATGTCCTTTACCATGGATTATGAATAAACCCCTATAAAATAGAAATTCTCTTGAAATATATCTTTGCTATAATTCAAATGTAGATCCTTTCAAAAACATATTTAAACAAAAAAGAAATAAATACCCTCCAAATTTTAGTCCCCAAAAGTAGTGAATGGTTATTAGTTTTGGGATCATGGTTAAATTGTTTGGCTTATAATCATTAAAGCCAAAAGGAGGTTATTTGTTTGTTTGGAATTAATTTTGAATGAGCACAGATTATAATCGAAGCCCAAAATTATAAGGGCCATTGTTTTTAAGGATAGCGATAAATTTGGAATATTTTGTTATTTTAAAATGGGAAAATGATTATTTGGTTTTAAGCCAAATTAGGCATACTTTATGTATAAAAGGGGGATTATTTTCCCTTAGAAGGGGAATTAGTCTTGGAGGAGAAATTATTGTGAGAGATTGTTAGAGGGTTTTTTAAAAAAAATTCTTTTGTGAGAATTTACAAGGTGTTATTTTACACCAAAAAAAATTGTAAAAGGAGAAAAAGACTGTGAAGGTTTGGACCTTGGAATTTGTAGCAAAATTTTTTTTCTTGGAAAATTTAATAAAGAAGTCCCCATATTGAGAAGTGGACCTGAAGACATAGTCCTTCCTAGACAAACTCTGTTATCAAGTGTTTGCATCTTTTCTATCTCTTACTCTCTCATTTCTTTCAGTTTATATTTGTTCATTCTTTTATATGATTAAGCATATTTGTTTGATTAAGTGTTTAAAGCATACATCTTCTAGTAATTTCAACAGTTAAAATACATACCATATAATTATTGCTTGGATCGGTAATTAAATCTATATTTTTGGATTAAGTTACTAAAACTTGTAGATCCTAGTTTACAGATTAAATATGTACTTTAATATTGTAAATTAATAGAGAAGGATTCTTTATAAAAAAATTAAAAATATAAGTGGTCACATGTGACCATCACCACAGAAAAACCATTTATTAAAAACATTCAAAGTTGTACCTCTTGAAAAACATTTCTCTTCTTATTTTACTCTTCTTGAGAGTCTTTGTGAAGTCAAAGCAACTTTGTATTCCTTTAAGTTTTGCATGGGGAGCTTTAGAATATAATGGTGGTGAGAGGTATGTTCATTGACCATTTTTGGTTGGATGATAATTATTTTTGTAGACTTTATTAAGCCCATACGAGATGTGATCAAATTTTAAAATTTTAAAAATTCATGTTTTGGAAGAATTTATTAAAATTTAGTTTCCATGTGAAATAGTTAATAAAATAATACATGTAAGGGATCTTTTTCAATATCCTTTAATATAAGCAAAAATACACAGAAGTTGAAAAAAAATCAATGATTAATCTTTATTAGGTGCAATGCATTGGCACATACAACTTAATTCACATGCTTATGGAACAACACATCTTGTAGCTTGAGAGGTGCATCTAATTATCAACTAGGGATAGTGGAGTTATCATCTTGATATCATATATTTTTGGGAGATATTAAATCTTTATATATAGATAAAGTTCACTTATAGAGTTTCAAGCTCAAATTTGAATCCCTTAAAAGCCTTGTGAAATCTTACAAAGTGGACAAAGATTTAGATATATTAATGATAATTATATGGATATATTATAATAGTTTATATCAAACACCCAAGTCAAGATTTTCAGACTAAAACAATTGTGCTGCCAAATATCTTATTTCAAAGAAAAGTATTTTCATGGAGAAAAATAAAACGTTTAGGCATGAAAAAAGTGGGATTATAATTTCCAAAATATTCTAAGGAGGTTATTGGTTCTAAATAAAGAAGAGAACCCCGCTGCAAAAGACAACTCTGTTTGCCTAGATTATGACTTTCAATTGTAATGTTTACATAAAGAGTTCAAATTTTCTTTGGAGCGAGTTAAGCTTCTATAGATCTGTAGTATTTTAATTTTTGAATTTGTGATTATAGTTTTTTCAAGATTTAAAAAGTGTGTTGTTTTCCTTGCTACATTTTTATGTCAATATCTATTAAATTGTGCTATGTGTAAATACCAAGTGGAGTATCCCTTCATCAAATCTATAAAGTTTTCCTTGTATCCAATTCAAGTTGGTCCTAAACTTATTGATTATGTTAGAAAAATCTTTTATTAGTATTATTTTTAGTTTTTTAATTAATGATACTATTTGACTAATAAAACCATTTATATGTTCTATTAGTTTTTGGATGAATGACATAACCAATGTGCTTATCAATATTCTTGAGGGAAGCATATAATACCTAATTCATTCACTTATGTTTCCCTGTCATTAAAAGGACATTGTTTTTATGAAAACATGGTTTGTTAATATAGCAAGTAAAATATTTTCTTAAAGGTCTATAAAAATTCTACTTACACTTTCCCACCAATTTCAATTAGCCATGAAGGGAGTGGCCCCGATAAATAATTGCTACCAAGAAACCTGAAATGTAAATACATTTTTAATAAAATAATATAATAATGTTCTTATATAACTAAAGAAATGGATTAAATGGTACATGCTTTATGAAAGAACTTGTATTGAAATAATTACAATTTACACATTACTTACATGCACTTTAAAGAGCTCAAATTTCTCAATGAATTTGGTATTTGTCCTCTCAAACTGTTAAAGCTCAAATCCCTATCACATATTCGACAATAAAAATATCTTCAATTTCTAGACAACTTCAAGACTTGAAATAACTCAAGCATTTTAAAAAAAAGATATCTTATATCTCAAGAAGTCAATTGCATACATTTTGAAGAAAGTGTATACACCATAATTTGCATTTTACTTTCTTATTTGTTAAATTTCTTTCTTTAATTTCAAAACTATTTTGATTTAAAAATATAGGTATTATAGACTAATAGATTACCAACTCCAATTGATGTAATAAGAATATATGGAAATTTCTCAATTGTTAAGTTTATTTTTGCATTTGGTGACATAAGTTATTGATTATTATTTCCAATACAAATGTAACACATAAGAGTTGCACTAATTCCTTCAAATTCATAAAACATGCTTCTTTTTGAAAATAAAAAAACTAAATAAATGTTATGGCCATTTGGTTAAAACTACTTAAAATGTGCCATAGAAATAAATGTTTTCACCTATATTCCTCTCTTGTTCACAATTTTTTAGTATGATTGAATTTTTTCAAATAAATATCATCATTCTTAGGAGGCAGCCAATGTTGTCAATTTTCCTTTAAAACAATATATTTATCATTATCCTTTGAGGTCTAGGAAAGTGAAATGGGGAGTGGAAGTAGAAAATAATGGATTATTACAAAATTGCTTCATATTTACAATAGATTCTTGATGTAGCGAACACCATGGTCTTGTCTCACAAACTTATAAATCCATACTATTATATCATATAATAAAACATATTTATAAAAATAATGTGGCCTCTCTTGTCTTATAAAACATATAATTGATCCAAAAAGAAGATTACACCACTTGCAATTTCCATTGAAAAAAATAAATTCAAAGGAGCTCAATAGCATAAAATATAAAATATAGTTTTAACAAAATGAAATAACAAAGTAACTTTCTCATTTTTATCTCAATTAACAAATCATTTCTTGAAAAGGTTCAAGAATACAAGTCAATGCAAAGAGTTTAAGTTTTAGTAATGCACACCCAAAGAGGTATTTAACAACTGAGGTAATATGGAATGCCACTTTGGCATTTCTATGTAATTATATCATTTATAAAGGGTAAACAAATATAGTATTTTTAGAGAGTTGTTATATATCTAAAACTATTTCTATATTATGAATTGGCGATAGGTACCCAACTAGTTAAGCAATAAAATTTTCAATGGTGTGCACATGGACCACTATCAATTTCTAACTCTTTTGATACACCAACCTTAATATGTATCCTATATTAGAGATAATACATGGTAAACCATTATTATTGAAACCCTCAATAAAGATAAATGTCTCAATATTTCAAACACTCTTCTCTAATTTGTAAAATGTAATATTTACTTTCTTGTTGCTTTTAGTTGGGGCATTATTTATTTTTACATATGTTTTATTACTACAAATATTTATATGCACCTAGTTAGAATAAGCTCACTTAGTTACTTGTGTCTTATTATTGTTTGACATCTTACACACCTTATTTCCACTTATATAATCATTGATTCAATTAATTATGTCCGCATTATTTGTACACCTAATTGCTTTTCATATAGTCCTAATTTAATTAGATTCCTATTAGTAGTTAGCTTCACCTTTTAGGCATGACTATCTTCAATTAGATATATCTATAGTATGACTTGAGCTTTAGTCAATTACAACATTCAAGTATTGTATTCCTCTATATAAGTACAAGCCTACCATACATTTTGGTACTTTGTTTCCTTTATTGTAGCACAATATTTTTTATCATATTAATTGTGTTCATCATTGTGTTTTTTTATAGAATTATTATTCATGCCAATACTCTTAAGCTTATAAAATGAGAAAAATATGTTTTCTCTTATCATAGAAGATGTCACTTTTGTCAAAAAATATCTATGTTATTCCATATTTCTCTCAATTTAACTCAAAGAAGATTCTCCTCAAAGATGATGTTTTACTCAAATCTAACTTTTTTTATTTTTTGAAGGCTATAATGCCTTGAAATATAAAATGCCCAAGTTTAAGAAAATAGGCTTAATGATTCAACTAAAACTAAATATTAGTTACAAATTGCCTAAAACATATTTGACATGGTTTTAGAATGTCATCCAAGTGTCACAAAATATGAAGATCTCCCATACTTGGTCATTTTTATTTTGATAAAGAAAACTTTTCTCATCCTTGTGATGATCACCCTCATTCTTAGGAGCAAACATGATCAAGGGTAACCTTTGGATGTTTTGTAAAGACATATGCCTTATGGGGCATCTACTTGATGGTGTAAGCTCAAATAAACCAACTTCAAACTTTATGATGTGCTTCACAACCTTGGTATCCTAACATCTAGTGGGGGATAGCTTTGATAGTGTGGTTGGTGGTATGTGTTCCTCATCTTGTTGTTGTTGAAACTTATGATATTCAACTAAAGGAGATGCTAGCTCAAAATAAAGAAATGAGAAAATAACATCAAAGTCATCTATAAATAAACCTTCATAATCTATCTCTTTTATAAATGATGTAATAACATGCAAAATTTAAGGGAAAACTTTGTGCTAATTAATTGCTCTTTCTATTTGGGAGATGATATCTTGATATAAACAGATATAAATAATACTTAAAAATAATACAAACTGATCTACCCTATTCTTTATAATATCCCCATGCCATAATAGTTCTTGTAATGGGTTAAAGAATTAAAAAAATCTATTTTATTGGTCTATTTTCTATGTTATGACATCATACATAGGTTGGGTTGCCACCCCATGCATGATAATGTGTTTATTCTCAAGAAAAGGTTTTTTAAAGAGTTTATACATCCTTCCTATGAAAAAAATAAGGGACATCTTCAAATAAGAGGATTGGGTCCTCTTCTATGATTTTTTCTTAGTCTATAGAGGCTTGTTTTTGTACAGCCTTTTGAATATCCTCCTACAAAAAATCCTCTATATTTTGAGGCTCCATATTTTATTTTTGCACAAGGACTTGAGGAATTTCATCAATGCAAGGTTCATGCATATGAAATTTTATGACATCCATTTATTTTCTTCAAAAAAGGAATTTGGAATAAAATAACAAGAATGATGAACCTCTAGCTTTGTATGTTCTCTTTTTGTGGAGGATGCCCTCCAAAACTTGCAATGGAAAATTTGCAAGGAGGGACCTTAGGATCTTGTGCATAGTCAAGTGGCATGGAAGGATTTTTCTATCTGAATTTGGAAAATGTATATGTTCTAGGGGCTTCCTATGCTTCATATGCTAGTACTTGATCAAGTTGGAGCCTCACTTGTTCTTCCTCTACAACAATTAGTTTTCCAATTTACTCCTCAAATTTACTTTGTCAAAATTCCATTTATTGCTCTTGGAGATAGGTCTGGTGATCCTTCTCCTCCATTGCCTCCATGCATATGAGATAGATGTCATATACCATCTCCTGCATTTATCTATCAAACCCCCTTTACTCCTTGATCTCAATAAAAAATTGACCATAATTAACCATAAGGATATATATAATAGGGTATCCACCATAGTTGAGGAGTAAGTTTATATTGTGAAATTGATCATAAATCAAGCCTAAGATCATAAACTTAAGGCCACAATTATTTGTAAGGTCTCTATATTCACTACCTCCTAGATTAGCTACATGGTGGGCTCATTTAGTAGATTGAACAAGGGGATTCAATTCAAAGAGAAGACTTGGACATATTAAGATGGACAATAGGAAGCTATAAGGGTGGAATTTTCACAATAAAGGAGAGAAAAATATGTATTTATATGAGAGGAATCCATGTTAAAGAATCCCATTTAACAATCTCATAGAAAACCTAAAGAAACATAAAAAATACAAATTGATCTTGTTACATGTACCAGCACTAGGATTGAAAGTAGTAGATGATATTAGAGTCACCATGGTGTTGGAGATAAGTGTCTTCAAAGGTTGTTCAAATTGAATGAAACACCTAAAATCTTAGTATGTGATGAACTTATATCTATCAACTAGAGGGTGTCTTTAAACCGATTTGATCTCTATCCCATTGGGCATGCCAAAAATTGTTAGCATAATTTTTTTCACCTATGCTTGGGGTATGAGCTCCAAGAAGCCTTATGAAACATTGAATAAACCTCCAATTATGGCACCTTTTGCATGTGAGTTTGAATTTATAAGGAAGACCATTTTCCTTCCAACTAGGGTCAACCATAGTTAAATTAAACCAAAATTTGCGAGGAAAAAGAGAGAAGGAGAATCAATAAAATGTAAAGGGGAGGTGATGCACTACATTGAAACTTGGTCTCTCCCTTCTAACAACTACACTAAAATAAAAAAATTACTTGAACATACACAAATCTATCTCTAATCTATTTCTTGAGGACTCATATGAGCTAATGAGATGCTACAAGGAAAGATGCATTCATAAGATAACATTCATGAGAAAATTTGACACAACACAGACATGAAAACATATAAAAATAAAATAAAATTAGTACATGGAAAGATAATTTTCACAATATATCAAACTAGGAGAAGAGATAAAATAGGGATTTTCATTGATATAAGGAAAATACAAATTTATAATTGTGGAGTATTGTCACTAGAAGAGGAAAAAGGAGAACCTATAAATTATGTACAAAACTTGCCATTGTAGGTAAGCTATAATGTAGTTTACACCATGAAGTTCCAACTCAAAACTAACTTGAGTTAGATTGTAGAACAATTAAAGATCTTAAATCATATAAAAAAAGTTGATTTCTATGTTCAAGTTGACCTATGAAGTGATAGGAAGGGATCAAATAAATGCATCTAATAGATGGAAAGGAAAACCCATACCGTGAAAGTTATACATATCAACGGGGATGCATTCACATCATGTTTAGAAATCCATAGTGTTTCAACACTAAATTTTAGTCCTTGCACTATTTTATGAATGCTAATAGTCAAATTGTGTTATTGTTAAAAGACATGTCAAAATGGAAAATACAAAGGGTTATTGCTATCCCATGCATCCACAAACATAAAGGAACACCATAACATCATGAGGAAGTGGATTAGACATAAGAGGACACTATATGGGTGTGGGGAGACTACAAAGGAAGATAAAATGACATGTTAGTAACAAAGTTTTAGATCATACAACATGTTAGCCCAAACATATTTTAGCCTATGATGAAGTATCACAGATCAATTATCTATGATTGTCTAATGGTAGCAAAATAGAAAAAATAATCAAAAGTATGAACTAAAATATTCCTCAACTCCCCTAAAGATCACAAATATTGAAGGGGATATAATATCAAAGGAAAATAAATAGCCTCTTTAATTTTATGATAAACATTTCATTACCATTACAAATATTAAATTGAATATAAAATATCATATAGATTTATATTCAGAAAAAATCAATAAAAATTTAAGCTCAACATAGATGATATTTTTTCCCAAATGCAAAAAATGAAACCCTTAACAATTAAATAGAATTATCCATTACATTGATATGAAATTATGGTACAAATAATATGGTAGAATCCACATTGATGTCATCCAAATTTACATCCTTAAACATTGATAACACTAACATTGATAACACTACCTCAAGGTCAAAGAATGCACCAAAATTCACCAAAATCTAATCTCAAATATCTTTGACCAAAATAACCACTAACTAATATCTAAATCCATGTGCAAAAAAATAAAAATTATGATATGTGCTAAAACAATATTCCAAAAGATGTTTGAAAATAATTCCTACAAGAATAATCATTTGCATTTACTTCACCATGGTCATGCTATCATCCCCTATCAATTTGACGCCCTTTCATGCATAAAACTAGTTTTGGATGTTTTCCAATAGGTATAGGGCCAAATTGGGATATAAAGAAAAACCTAATCACTTATAGCTTCTTATAGATGAAAATTTCTCCAATTATGTACAAAAATTATGTCATAAGATGGTAGTACTTTATTATATTTTTAGGTCCTATTTTGGTGATCACGTAGGTTCTTGATATATTTCTTTGAGTTATAAAGAAATCAATGAAAATTTGGTAAGAGTATAAAAAATTAAAGTCTAGAGGGGGTCCATGTGAAAACATATGGTTGCAATTTCAAACTTTGAACATTATGAAAAAATAAAAAATGGAATATGGGAAAAGAGAAGTCCAAAGGGAAAACTTTGACAAGGAGAATACTTTTGGAATTTCAATTCATGATATCATCATGACTTCATCATTTTCACAAGGATAAGGAAGAATAAGGTATCACTTTTTTTATAAAGGATCAATAAAGTTGAGAGATTTTGGGGTCAACATAAAGGAGTATTAAGATTTAACAAAAAACCCATATTTGGAAGTTGGGTAAAAGAGATGAGTTGTAGTTTGAGGAAATATGGAATAGGGAGTTGGGATATGGATGACCTATAAATATTAGTGCAAAATAATTAGAAACTTTTGGAGCGCAAAAAGGTGAGCTATGTATGACATAATAATGACATCAGAAAGTAGGTAACTCTAAACATGAATGAAGTTAACATCATTCAATATGATGTTACGGTGAGATTAAAATAAGTAGTGATCAAATAATAAATCTAAATTGGAAAGGTGATAAGAGAAATACATCAACATGAAGGAATTAGAGAGAAGAGGTTTGGATGAAAAATTGGGATTTAAGGATGGGAAAGACGAAATATTAAGTGAAAATAAAATGGAAAGTTTTATTTAAAAGAATTAGAGATTGGGATTTATATATTCAATGAAATTGGCATTAATTGTTAAAAATTTCTAATAGGTATCCTATACAAAAAATTTCTAAAGTGAGAGTTTTGACAAAAAAGTTTTCACTTTGTGCTTTCCTTCATTTACCATTAGTTATAACCAATATGAGAAATATTACCGAGTTAAATAAATGACCCTTGTCATTTAAGTATTTCATTATCCTCTTATTTCTATTCCTATCCCTCAAAATTTCTCACATGGATCATAATCTAAGTCCCTACTTGTGTCTAGTTTCATTGAGCTTAAACATGTGTCTAAGTTCATTGAGCTTAAAGATGTGCTACCAAATGGCAATGCACCTCTTAATCTAAACTATTGATTCTTTTGGAGGCTTTTATTAAAGATGATTTTTTCTCTCATTTAAGGGAATCATCCTAAAAATCAATGGAGTCTTGCCTACATGCTATCACTTTGTGACCATATTCACATTATAAATAAACCACATTCCATTCCTTTATACCATCTTGTGTTAATGCTTAATGTTGAGATAAATTACTATTATCTACAAGATCTTAAAGGATATGAAGAGTCAATATTATCATGTCTATCTAGTAAATAATGTATATTTGTTTGCATGAAATTTATTTAGAGATCTATTGATTATAATAGGATTAGGTTTGGGCTATTTTGTTGTAGTATATTTTCATTGATGTCAAGTAGTCATGTTGAAATTGATTGAACAATCAAAGAGAATTGTATATATGGAGAAGTTTGTGTATTTTCATTAAAGAAAACCTATGATGATATTGAATAAGAGAAGATTGGTACTATTTTATGACAATAGGTTCTCAATGACATCAATCTATGATTGTATGACTAAAATTTTATATTTGGATGTCAAATATGTTGACTAGAAGTTGTTAAAACTTATGTTCAAATATTTACAGTTGGATGTTGTTAAATGTCTCCGAGGGGGTGGGGAGGTGTGGGCTAAACCAATTCTAAATCAATTTTATAGGTCTAGATCAATAGATCAAATATCTAGTCACTTAATCAAATGTAAACATGAATAAGCACACACATGACCCATACACACTAACCTTCATATTTTTACATAGAAAATCTAACATGAAAAAATACCATAGAGAAGCTAATTCTCACAAATAAAAAAGCTAGTTAAGATGGTTTTTACAAAGGGTGTCTACTTCTAGAATGCTCTCTATAGGTGGGCTCACTGCCCAAAAAAAGAAGAATTAAAAAGAAAATCCATCACTGAGGTAACAATCTTAGAAGAAACCCTTTGATGTATGCCTTTGGTGGAATAAAACAATAACACACATGTTCTTATCACAACCCAACTTCACACTTGTGCATAACTTCACACAATATCTAATGGATCTTGTTTGCAATCCACTTTCATCATATAAAGTCCATCAAAATCATCCTCTTATTTATATTGATCTTTAAAATATGAAATCACTAAGTCATATATCAAAACATTAATTTGATATAAATCTAGACCAAACATTCCTCTAGTGGGGAGGAATGAAAACTAGACCATACCAAATACACTGTCTTGACCAAACAACATGTCCCAAATCAGAAAATCAAGAATAATGCAATGAATAATAAGAAACTAAACTAAGTTGTCAATATCATATCTAAAACAATAAATTATTAAAAACCACTATTATAACATGAACATCATTGAAAACATCACCATAACATATATTGTAGAGAACCATCTTTTGGACTAGAAAATCTTCATATACACAATTGTAATATATCAAAAATTCTGAGCACAAACCAAACTATCAAACGACTAGTTTCCATATATGTCAATTATACAAACACAACAATCAACTTTGCAAAAAAGAGGGCTCTTTAGATGATTATTTTAGATATGGAGAAATGTGTGTGTTCTCATAAATGAAATCCTATGATGATATTGAGTAGGGGAAGATTTCTATTGATGCATGCAAATATGTTCTTAATGGTATTATCGATGTTTATATGACTAAAGTTTTAGAGATGGATGTCAAAAATGTTGACTAGAACTTGTTGAAAGTGATGATAAAAGGTTCATAGTTAGATGTCAAAAGTGTTAAGAAAATAGTATCTTAACCTTGGATTTAGATAAGGTTACTAGTGATAGCGAGTTTACATTCAAGCACAAGTTGGTCAATATTTTTTCCCATGAAAGGAAATTATCATGTACATGAGGTATCTCTTGTGTATTTGTTTGAATGCACTTTATTTAGAGATATATTGATAGATCTTAGGCTTGGGCTATTTTGTTGCAACATGTTGTCATTATTGTCAGCTCATGATGAGCTTGCATGAAAAAAGGGAAATTTTTGTAGATATTAAGAATCATGTGTATTTTAATTATTGGCAACCTATGATGATCTTGCATGAAAAATGGGAGATTATTGTAGATATTGAGAATTGTGTGTATTTCCATTATTGATAACCCATGATGATCCTAATTAAGGGAATAAATTTATTATTGCTTGACAATATGTTCTTAGTGAAATCAACCTATTTTTATATGACTAAATGTTCATAGTTGAACATCAAATATGTTGATAAAAGGTTTGCAATTGGATGATTAATTTTTTGACAAGTGGTTCATGTTTGGGTGTCAAAAGTGTTGGGAAAATGGTGTTTGAACCTTCCATTTACATTAGGTTCTTATTTATAGTAAGATTATATTTGAACACATATTGGTCCAAATTAGTATTAGATATGCTAGATAAGTATGTTGGTAAATAGTCCTTGCAAGATAAGCTTCGAGTAAATTAATATTTACTCACATACATAGATGTAACTTAGGCATCATATTGTCATTTTAAGTGTTAGAAAAGCTATAATATTATTTTATTTACTTTAATGAACTATTGTGCTAATATTTGTTGAGTAGTTATACCTATTTTATTTACTATCATTTAGTATTTTGTGCTAACAGTTAATGGGTAGTTATACCTACCCTCACACCTCATTGGTATTATCTCTCTCACTCTTGCCTATATAAGAAGAGATATTGCAAATTTATAATAAAATTAAATACATTCCTCTATCACCCACCTTGTTCAAGATCTACATTGATGAGATAAGATCAAGGCCTTTCTTAGTGACTCCTCACTTTCTGGTGATGATTGTCATCTAGACTAGGTATTGATCTCCATCCTTCTCTTTTCTAATGATGTGGTTCTTCTTGCTTATTCTCCTAAGGGTCTTCAGAGGCTTTTGGATAGACTTGTGTCTTTTTGTGACATGAGACAACTAGTCACGAACCTAGAGAAGACTCACGTTATGGTCTTCAATGGTTTGAAGACCTCACATCTCCATTTTCACTTTCAAGGTTGGGAAGTTAAGATTATATCTTCTTACACATACCTTGGGGTTAAGTTTTCTGGATCTCATTTCAACTTGAGATCAACCATTCAACCTTGAATCATCAAAGGGTTGGGTTTCCTTGCCATGATTGAGAGACAGTGCTTCAAACACTAGTTTCAAGACACATTGTTTAAGCTATCCCTCCTAGATTCCTTAGTAAGACCCATAGTGCTTTATGGTTTGATGATATGGGGGCCTTCCCATTTGCACTTAGATTGGGCCATGATTGTGCATACCCAAAATCTTCTCCTCTATTGAATTATCGAATGTCTTAGATCTACTGCCCAAAATATTATTTTGGCTGAGTTTAGAGCCCACCCATTCAGGCTGGCAACCATTTTTGACCTGGTCTAGTTTCTCCACCATCTTTTTGTCTTTGTAGACTTGGTTGACAACCAACATAGATACCCTTACTTAGCATACTACTCTTTAGTTGCTATTGTAGATTCTGATCCAACCACTAGAGCCTGTTGTTGGTATGCTCAGGCTACTATCTTGCTGAGATTGGTTGGGATCGACATCGACCATCTTCCTCTCTAATAATTCTCATTAGATGCTCCTTCTCATGTCCTCCCCTCTCAACCAAAGTTGAATGGGTATGTTAGAATTGACATCTACAAGCAGTATATTATTCAGACCTAGGTTGATCCTCTAGGGGGTCTACATTGGAGTATAGCATTCTATATCGAGCACTTCTTAGGTATTTAGGATGGGATTATTGTACATCTTGACTACTTACATAGACATTGGACACATGCCCTATGTATCTCCCTTGATTCCTTCAGGGTGGACTCACACCAACTCCAAATCTAGGTCAATCACCATATTGTTAGAGAGGATTGGGTTTGTATACTTTGTACCTTAGCAGAGGAAAAACCTGAGATCCATTTCTTTTTTGGATGCTTCATATATAATGAGATTAGAGGTAGATTTTATTGTCTATTTAGAGATTGTAGATCCCTCTCAGATATCTTCAGGTACACAGATCAATGTTGCATTGCACTCTATCTCTATGAGTCCTTACAACTTTACGACCATACTTTACAATTATCATTACCCACAAGCTAGACCCAAGCACAACTTATCATGACCTTCTTCTCACCCTTAGCTCTAACTTAGGGTGTGAGTCAACTATGCAATTTGCCTAACATGAGCCATTCTAGATCAATGAGACCCTGCAGTGAACCTCTTCACTAGTGACACTCCTCTTGTGGCACTCAGCTACACCACAGGGCCCTTGGTAGTCTCTAGCCATATCAGTCACTGTTGGATTTTTTTACCTTGGAGGATGGGTACCTAATCCTTTCCATGATGTCTCCTACTTTCTTCTTCATTTATTATGCTTCTTTTATTATGGACACCATTTAGTGCTCTATTTTTTTGCTATCTTCTTCGTTGTAAGCTTCTAGTGCCATAGACCCATGTTGTGATCTTTTAGACATCAATAAAATTATCTTATCTCATCTTATCTACTTAGTGAAGCATTTTTTCTATTTTGAAGGTTTTCTATCTCGGAGTGGAGCTACTGCTCCAACATGGTATAAAAGCCTCTAGTTTGGTTTCCTCCTACATTTTAGAGATTTTCATTAGTTAATTTTCAAGTTCTTAAGATAATTGACCATTAATTTAAGTTCTATTTCAATTGGCATGGCTTCAATTTCACTTAGTTAGGAAGAGCCACTAATTGGGTACCTATCGACCTTTATATCTTTCTTGCATGGACCCCAACTAGATGAATTGCCTACATCACTCTTATATGAAATAAGATGTATCCCTACAAATTAAATTTCTTGTCTCTTCCTTCCCTCATTCATGAATGCATCCCTCCATCTAGAAACTCTAATCCTATAAGTAAAAGAATAAAAAATCTTGACCCCTACATGTAGGAGATGTGATGAAGTACATACACCATTAAAGAATTCCTATTTGTCAAATTCACAAGGTAATTAATTGAAATAAATGCCTCCAAGCTAGCCTTATCTCCAAATTGAAGTGAGTATAGTACCTCACTAATGGCCCCTTTACAAATAGCAGGGCATGTATCACTTCCCAAATTTTGAAAGGTGAGTTTTTAAATTTGTGGTTAGCATTTATGGTTTGTGTGATTTGTTATTTCTAATTGCATAATATGATGTGCTTCATTTAAAAAATCTATATTAAATGGTTGTCACATTTTTTTCTTAAATCACTTTTGTTCCTTTCGAGTAGGTGTTTTGTCTTGGATTGATTGGCCTATTTTATTTGTATCAGAGCTTGCATATTTAGCTTTGCAATATATTTCAACTTTAGTGATACATGATTCAAGGTTGGGTAATCTCTATACATTAGAGTCATATCATTGTCAAGTTAGGTGTGTATTATGGGAAGACTATCTCACCATAACGCCTCTCTAATTTGGTTGTTGGAAGATGTATGGTCTATATATTCATCTAGAAGAGGTAGTTATTTTGCATCAAGGATGACCATTTTTCATTAGAGTTAAATTCCTCATGGATTGAAACCTTTGAATAGATTAATTTCCTTTCTTAGGCCCTATTACTATTTACAATCTCATGGCCTTTCTATTAAATTATTTATCTTGGGGACCTCTATATTGAAAATCTCCTACAAATAATTGTTTGAGGATTTTTATATCCATATGAAAGTGGGCTCAATTTTGGTAAATGGTACATTTTCAAAGGACTATAGTCCTATATTGGTTGTGATGGAGTGCACCAGTACCCTCAAAACCACTTTACTCACTACCATAACCATTACATGCAACACATACCTCTCTCTCTCTCTCTAAAAGGTTCATATTCATGAATATTGAGTTGACATCCTTGGTGTGTGAGCCCCTTTAACTAATAGTTAACTTGATGCTTGTTTGAATAATTAGTGTGGTATATTGAATTTATTGTTGAGAAAGTTAATCATCAAATCATCACCCTTAAATGGCCCCATTTTTTCATCAATTTAGTTTTTTGTTGCACTTTCACTCATATAGGCTATTTTCACTTTTTGGATCGTCTTGTTATCATTTTTTGATGGCTTTATCTTTGTAATTTTTTTGAAAATTCAATTATGATTTTTTTGCTGGATACCTATAGGTAATGGAGTGATTTTATCCTTGATAATCTTACACCTTGTGAGATTTTAATGGCTATAGGAATTGTCTTTTTAGAGTTATTTCTAATCACATAGATAATGATAATTTGGAGTCACTAATTCATTTTGAGTGCTCTTATGATCTTTGGACTCACATTTGAGAGTCATGAAGATTATGATACTCTTCCATATCTTGATTATATTCTTTCTGATTCCAATGTGGTTACTCTTTAGAGATGCTAAACCCCTATCTACAATTCTTTGGAGGTTTTAAAATATTAAGATGAGATTTCAATTTCTTCAAATGTTCCTAATTCATTGTGAGAGATAGTTAATCAACTTTCACATATAGAGTCACTTGAGACATCCATATTTCCTAATCACAGGGTATCTATTTTTTTACCCAATTAGGATTCATGTTATCTACATATTGGTCACTGGTCACTTGTTTATGAAATCTCACATTTGATATTTGGGAGAGATTTGGAAGACACATTTTAGGGTTTTTATGTCCTATTAGATGACATTTTTGGCACATAACTTATTTCTTTATATTTATCTTTGAATTTTACTCTAAATTAGTTTCCATTTGGTTTAGGTTATTCATTACCTTTGATTATGATTGGCTATGTTCTTTGTTAATGCAAGGGATTCTCTTCCCAAGCCTTGGCCTTTGAATTTTACTCTAAATTAGTTTCCATTTGGTTTAGGTTATTCATTACCTTTGATTATGAGTGGCTACATTCTTTGTTAATGCAAGGGATTCTCTTCCCAAGCCTTGGCCACATGAGCATATTTGAGAGACATAATTATCCTACTTTGGATATTGAAACTTAGTAATTCCTATCCAAAATGAGAAGTATTCTTGGATTTTTAATTTCCTTATCTGTGTGTGTGTGTGTGTGAGAGAGAGAGAGAGAGAGAGAGAGAGAGAGAGAGAGAGAGAGAGAGAGAGAGAGAGAGAGAGAGAGAGAGAGAGAGAGAGAGAGAGAGAGAGAGAGAGAGAGAGATTTTACATGGGTAGTTAGATGATTTTTTTAGTTGGGGCCTATCTTGCATCTTGCTTTCATATTGCATAATAATCTTTGTTAAGTTGCACTTTGGGGGTGTTGTAGTAGATTAATATTTAGTCACATACTTAAGTTTATCTTATGCATCATTTAAATATTCTTTTTGTTAGACAAGGTTGAATATTATTTTATTTTCTTGAATCTAATATTTTTCGAATAGTTAGTAAAGTAGTTGTAACTTGTTGTCACATACTTAAGTTTATCTTATGCATCATTTAAATATTCTTTTTGTTAGACAAGGTTGAATATTATTTTATTTTCTTGAATCTAATATTTTTCGAATAGTTAGTAAGTAGTTGTAACTTGTTGACTTAGAGAAAGGATGAATTAGTTGTGATCTAACCACAAAAAATTTAACTAAATTACATAATTAAAATTTAAACCATAGATAAGGAGGTTAATAATGTAATCATAGATCCACAACATTACATGAACACATAAAACTAAGATTTTTTTATGTGGAGACCCTATTAGGGGAAAAATCACAAGGGGATGAAACCCAAAAGTAATTACCCTTCTAGAAGTAATACCTTGTTAAATGATTTAGTACAATGGGAATAAACATGCATTCAAGTGCAATTCTTGAAGCCTAATTATCAATTAAAACAAGTGAAGGCTCATTTCTACACAAATTTATAAGGAGTATAAATATCTAAGTATGGAAAATGCTCCACAAATTATGAGCCAGATAATAGCATCAGTTAGAGTTTGATAGATCTAGAACAATAGAAGAATAAATAGTTATAGTAGAAACAAAAGAAGAATACCCAAAGAACACAAATTTAATGTGGTTCACCCAAAACTTGGGCTATGTCCACCTATATAGCCTTCAACCTTTTTATTATCCAGCAAAAAACTACACCAACATTACAATGCATTATGCATCTCAGCCGCTTATAATAACATTTTAGGGCTTGAGACTCATTGTAACCTCATAGGATCCATTATGACTCATTAGATCATATTAATTAGTGTAGGAAACACTTTAGGGTTTTAATGTCTCCTAATGGGTCATAGTTTGTCCTATGAGATCATTTGGGAACATAAGGATCCACTAGGACACATAAGGACCCATTAGGAAACATTAGAACCCATTACAATCCCTTAGAGCACATTAATCATCATAAGATAAACTAATATTTCCTTAGGGGTCATATTGTCTCATAAGGAATCATAATTGGTCCTCAGTGGTTTGAGGACCCCTTAGGTTGTATTAGGACCAATTAGGACACATTAGAATCCATTAGTACTCTTTAGAATACCATAAGGGGTATAGGCCACACTAATGGGTTATGTGTCCTAATAGGTCCTATGCATCCTATGTTGGTATTGAGAGATTGTTAGCATTACCTATTAGAGATTAGTACTCAAGGATTTTGGAAGATTTCCAACATTGTGTAATGATTTATATGGTTTTTATTAATGGTATTTTCCTTAGCAATCCATATGGAAAATCCATAGCAATTATCAATTATTATAACTAAGTCTAGCTAACTAAATGTAGTATGGTTTGTGCTCTTCTAGTCTAGCTAACTAAAATCATTTAGGAGGTGGCTTAACCTTCCAAAGGATAAGTATGTTAGGACCTTCCTAAGACTCCTAAGGTTGGATTCCTTCCCTCCAAGGTCTAGGACAATCCAAACCAATCCCAATTCCCATGTTCCTTTAGGTTTCTCCAAGAAACCCCTACATCACAACTAGCACACTTACCCCTTCTGCTATAAGATCTTGATAGGAAAAGGTGCCCAAAACCCTTATTGGTCCTTAGGAAAATTAAAATTTTAACCCCAAAAATTGGTTTCAACCATTCCCTCATCTTAGGCTTCTAGCTTGACAACCTAGAAAATTAGGCCTGATACAATTATCCCTCCAACATCCATTTTCCCTCTTTCATTAAAAAATGGACTAAACAACACCCAAATCTCTTTATAGCTATAGGTTCCTATTTGGATGGGTAATACAACATCACATTTCCATAGGTAGGTTTTTCCTCTAAGTGTCCTAACCCCAAAACCCTCAATAAACCTAGGGGTTTCCTAGATTTTAGGAATATCCAAAAAGTTCCATGGTATAATATTTGAGTGAAAATTTCAATCCAACTTCAACACTTCTGAAATCATGTCCCATGTTCACTTAAGAAATTGGTTCTTGTATCGACACTCATAAGACCTATGATTTGCATCAAAACCTTGTTTTAGTGGCTCAATACACCAAGTGATCAGCCAATATTTCATATGCAATACTGTCAATCATGAAATTTTGATCAAATATTATTAAAAACATGTTTATTTTATAGGTCCAGGATAACCCATTAAACCATGATGGATTTAGCCTATGGTTTGTGAGGACTGTGCCAATCTTTCTTCAAAACCCTAGTTACAAAATGCTTCAAAACCCACTTTAATACAATACCATTATATACAAGACAATCAAACTAGTATTTACTAGCTCTAAGAAAGAAAATCTATTCCATGAAATCTTGTTCTTCAGGTAGAATATCAACATTAGCTATATGAACAAAAAGAAATGAAAGGACAACAATGATCTCCAAGACTTGCCAAGATTGGTTGAACCTGTCATAAGTGGCTTCTTACAACTCTTATAGAGCTCTTGAATTAGCTGGATGTGTCCCATAACTGATTCCACCCTTATCTTGCGAAGTTGATAACTTTTGTCAAAAAGTTTACTTTTCCATCATTTGCAATGTTTACATCCTTTTCACAAAACACATCAAATCTTCACCAAGTCACTCCAAATCACATGTAGGGATGATTTTTGACCTAAATGATATTTTAGGTTCTTGTTCAACCCTTTGATGAAATGTTTACTAGTGTTGAATCACTTAGATAACTGATCCTAAAAGGTAAGAAAACCTATTTGGCCATCAACTGATGTTTCCAACCTCATTTTATTGTTCACTAGGCTCACCTTGACTAGGTTTTTTGCCTCAAGGATTTATTAAACACACACATACACACTCAAAATTCTATTTCATTAGTTTCATTAGGTGTCTCTATGCCAATAACATGAGTGATGACCAATCATCACAAGAGATGGTCGATCACTATAGAAGAAAGGTTGACTACATTTACAGAACTCACAACTAGTCAAGGAAAAAGTCAATTAATATAGATATGCAACCACATTCGACAATGTGATACTATAGAGAGAAGAAAAAAGATGCTACATTGGTATTAGTTGGTGTTAGCTATTTTTTCCCTCCTGCCAAAGTTGAAGGATTTGAATTGGAACACATAACATTCATATATTTGGATACTTTTAATATTAGGACACACAAATAAATCTTTAAAACCTTGGGTTATACCTTTTTTACTAATTCACATTTAATATTTTTGAGGGCTCAGATCTAGTTCACCATTAGATGCAAAAGGATCGATGATCATTGCTTTTTCACTGTCAGAAACTAAAATCCTATTTTATCATAACGACAAAGTGACAAATTGTCACATGGCTTCATGGGCCCCTTTCTCTTTGTTTAGTGTAGTCACTAGTTGGTTCTTTTTTGTCCATTGTCTGATCTTCCATGATCTACAAATATCACTTTGTCACTTCCCAGAAGTGCATAGGCTTTATTTTACACAACAAAGATATAGTGTACCACATGTACAAGGTGGTCCTCTCTCTCTTTACAACTGATCAAGTTGTCAGATAGGTTACAACTGATAGTATTTCATTTGTGCCTTACAAGGGTGGGCTAGTTTATTTAGTATATTTTATCACTATCAGATTAAGGATCATCCATGGTTGTCACTTTTTCACTATGTGAAGATGCATGGATTTTATTTCATGTGAAAAAGTGAGAGGTGGACACATGTCCTGGTGGGCTTAGTTTGAAGGTAATAGTCACAATTAACATTGTGGTTAATTCTACAATTTCACAAGGCAGGCATGGTTGATTTTTAAAAGGTGACATGGTTAACGTGATGGGGCAGTCAAACTCACAAAGACCTCACAGGGTGGAAAAAGGAAGTAAAACCATTGGCCCACATGTCTCTTTCTGGTTTCCTATTTTGGTTGACTACTAATTTTGATGTTTTGTTGAGCTAGGAATGGAAGAGGTTGGTTTTTCTATGTGATCTAATCCCCATGATCAATCTCAACCACTTTGAATGAATGCAAGGGCTAGAAATGATGCAAAGGATATTTGATCACTGCTTGATTATCAATTTTCTTGATCAGAGTGTAATGGCACCACTTCTATCACTTTAGAGTTTCTTCCATATTAGGGTTTGATGATTTTTGTGCCTCCAAAGATGTACCAGATCAAATCTATTGTCTAGATCATATCCAATCATCCTCTGATGACCTAAAATGCATTGGTTAAGTTGTGAAGTAATCCAAAGGTTATGCCTAAGATATAAGGATACATTTCAACACCTTTGTAATGGTTGACTCTTCTCTATTTCTTTGGCATCACTCTAGCATGCTTATTGTAAATTTGCTTTGCCACTAAAGTTCATGACATTCTTCCTTATCCCTTTTCACCATTGATGTACTATGTAAGGCTCATTTGCCTCTCATCAATGTATTGTGGATATTTTTAATTTGCATGACTATATCTCCTTTTGGCCTTTGAATGATATATAGAGAAACTCTCTTCCTTGTGTAACTCATTTGGTTATCTGATCTACATGTCATTATTGGATTAAAACAAGTCTGAATCTGTATATTTATTGATTTCATGATAGCATAACCGTGCATGTATGCATAGGGTTTGGTTTGAACAAACTATTTTTATACATCACCTCCTTATATTTAGATTAGATTAATTAGTTTTTCTTCCATGCAGTCATTCTTCCTTTTCCTCTTAAGAAATAGTTAGGGGCATCCTGATAGTAAGGAAACTTGCCTTCTCTAGAGACTCAGCCTCATTGTTCAAGTCCCACAACTTAGATGTTTTTTTCCATGTTTCACAAGTTTTCCTTTAGGTATAAACTTCAAGAAAGGGTACAAAATTTTATGACAATAGTTTTTGGTACGCCTAGTGGGACTAACTCTTGAAGCTTGATAAGTTCATTGGTGTCAAAGAAGAAATGTTCCAATATGTACTAAGAAGATAGTGCTGGTCTTAGTATTTTTAGGCCTTAAAGAGGTTTATTTTCAAGTATTTGGAAACTCTATCCTACAATATATCTAGTTTCTAGAACAAGTTTCTATGATTCATGCCCAAAGATCATACTAGGACATCTTCTAGAGGTAATTTTCAATACACTGAGCTTTCATTTTGAGACCCTAGAAAAAAGAGAAATAGATTGTCTCTATCACTAGTTAGGTGTATAACAATAGCACATACACCTACAAGATCTCTTTCCACTCCTCCTATTGATATATCACAACCTAGGTTGCCATCTTTTCATATAAATAGGTCATTATTCCATATGGCTCAGCCTAGAGCACATGCATTTTCCACCTTTAATGGTGGGAGTCCTCTCCTTTTGGCTCAAAGACATGATATTCCAATGTCAGCTCTCAAAAGTATACCTGATTTCACTGGTGAAATTTCCATCTTCCCTATGGAACATATTCAAGAGATTTCATATATGTGTAATAGACATGGTATTACAGAGGATGATGAGTCTGTTAAGCTTCTAGCTTCGTCTCTAAATGGAAAAGCATTACAATGGTATAGAGGTTTGACACATAACTCTATTACTAATTAGGATGGGTTAGGAGCATGGCTTTGTAAGAATTTTGAAGACAAAAGTGATCACCTATAACTTTTAGAGCAGCTCACAACTATCAAGAGAGCACCCCATGAATATATGACTCATTTTAATCATAGGTTTCAAAAGATATGGGATAGAATACCTATTGTAGTAAAGCCTTCCCCTGCTAGTGCATTCTTGTATTACCTTAGAGCCTTTAATAGTCATATTTCTACCACTCTACAATCTATGGGAGGGGACACTTTACAAAATTCTTATTAGATTGCTATAAGAGAAAAAAATATCTTGATACAAGGAGGGAAGTTAGCCCCAAGGTCTCTAATGCCTTTCTTTCCTGACATGCCCAATCATCAACCTATTGTAGCCCCTATCCCTACTTCCTCTACAAGTCAATCTCTTGATGTGGCCCCAATAGCTTCCACATCTTCTAATGGAGTTGATAAGATTGAGGCCATGATGCAAGCATTGCTGCATAATGTGGACAAGAAGTTGTAGGATCAAGAAAAGAAGATGAAGGACAAAATGTAGTGATGCAAAAAATGAGTAATGAGTTGGTAACTATGAAGAGGCAACAAGCTCAAAATAATAAGCCTCCCCAAATTTAGTATCAAGGTCCCACATATAATAGACCTCCAAACTAGAATCATGTCCCCTACAATTAGAATAGACCTATCGAAAACACCCAAAATGTGAATACCAACCAAAATAGGGCTTTAGTCCCTCAAAATAATGTTGCTCAAGATTAAGACTTCTTCCCTTCTTGTAACTATTCCTATGGATATTGTATATGTTAGATGGCAGAGTCTTGTTTGGCATTAATTAAAGAAGAACAAGTAGTAGAGCATCAACACAATGCTAATCAACCTGCTGATGCTTCTCATCTACAATGACAAGGTGATTGTTCCTTCATGAATCATCAAGTAGACGAACATTGTCATGTGAATCAAGATCTCATTGCTCATAACACGAGGAGTAAGAGAAGAGTTATTGAAGGTGCTACTCCTCCTCCTCCTCCTAATTAGGCCTTAAAATCAAATGCAACACCCCATGTACAAATAGTAAATGATCAATCAAATGCTCCTCAGAAGCAAAGGAAAAACAATAGCAGAAGAGATGTGAATGGCCCCCAAGTTATTCCATCTCAACCTCCTACACATGTAGCTCCTAGGGCTTCTACTAAAGTACCTAATGCATCATTTAGTTTGGTAGAATAGATGAAGAAAAAAAATATGAACATTTCCATGTGGGACACTATTGCTACTATACCTATGCAAAGGAAGCTACTGCAACAAGAATTGGAGAGTATTGAACCAAAGGATCTTCCATCTAGCATGGAGGGTGCCACCAGTCTTATAAAACCATCAAAGGAGGTAGAAACAAGTAAAATTTTTAGACCCCTTCAATTTTATGTTTCTCTAATTATAGGGGATAATCTAGTTCACAATTGCATGATTGATCATTTAGTGATTCCTAAGTGTGTTGCTGATGTATTAGAAATGAAATATGAGCCCATTGTAAGGGATGTATTATAGTTGGATGGTAGTATTGTCAAGGCTTTAGGAATCTTTAGAAATGTTGAAATGGCCCTACATGCATGCCTTGGTTGTACTATAGTTCAAGATATATTAGTTGCTAAAGTTAAGCCACACTTTTCCATTTGTCTTTCAAGAGATTTCACTACCCAAATAGCTGGCTTCATATCCTCTAATTGGTCATATATGTTTTTTAGAACAAGGTATGGAACTAAAGCTTCAATTAGAACAAATATTTTAGCCCTCAATCATATTGATCCCTACATTCCTAATCTCATCAACATGAATTACATTTTCTTAGAGATAGATGAAAATGATATAGTGCAAGAGCCTACCACTTCCCTAACAGAGATACCTGATTTTCTCTTAGATGAATGGGCCAATGCATATCAATTTGATCCTATATCAAAAAATCTAGAGACAAGCCTTGGTACTTATTGCATAGTAGTAAAGGATCCTCTTGTCCCTAACCTTATGAAGAGCAAGGAGGATACAAGTGGGATATGGAGCTCATGTACTTTGATGGATCAAGAAATAAGAATGGATTAGGAGCTGGTGTGATGTTGGTATCTCTAGCATACGAAAGGTACTACTTCTCGTTTAGACTTAAATTTAGTTGTACTAATAATGTAGTAGAGTATGAGGCATTGATTCAAGGTCTCCTACTTGCTCAAAGAAGAAGAATTCAAGCCTTAAGTGTATATGGAGATAGTGAGTTGATTGTCTATCAGGTGAGAAATCAAAATGTTGCCAAGAATGGGTTAATTAAGTCCTATAAACATAGGGTATGTGATTTTCTTGAAGGTTTCAACACATGTAATATTTAAAGCATCCCTAGGAAAGAAAATAGACATGCTGATAGACTTGTAGCAATGGGTGCATCTTATGATGTGCCAAGGAGCCTTGAAATTGAGAAGCAGTAGCAGATTAAAGTAGTGGTTAGGCCTACTATTCATGATAATAATGTGAATTGGCAAGTATTTGAATCTGATGCACAAATTTTGAGTTTCTTGCAGAATGAACCAGAGTTCTCAAATACAAATCAATCAAGATTGCAAAATTAGTATAGGGATCAGGTCATTAACTGTAGTTCCAACAAGTTGCCTAAGGGTCTGATTGCCTTAGAAAGTGCTTTCACTCCTAATGATCGAGCAAGAGATAGAGGCATGAACTTTGTTGAAAGTGAAGATGATCATATTCTGGTCATTGTTGTTAATGGAAGAACTCTAAACATGGGAAAGGTATGTACTAAAGTAGAACATGAAAATTTCATTCATCTATGTGAAGAATTTAGTGTTGTGCTCTCATGGACATATGATGACCTAAAGGGTTTCAACCCAAGCCTATTTTAGCATATCATAGACCTAAAGGAAGATGCCAAACCAATAAGGCATAAGCAAAGGTTGGTGAATCCTAGGATTGAACCATTAATGAGAAAGGAGTTATCCAAGCTAATAGAGGCCAATATCATTTTCCCTATTAAGAATTCCACTTGGGTAGAAAACCTTGTCCTTGTTAGGAAGAAGAGTGGAGAAATAAAATTATGTGTAGACTTTAGGGATCTTAACCAAGCCTTGCTTAAGGATAATCATCACCTTCCTTATATGGAACAAATCCTATCTACGGTTAGTGGTTCAGAAAGGTTCTTGTTCCTAGATGGATTTTCAAGCTACAATCAATTGTTAGTTAAAGAAGTTGATGGATAAAAGACTATATTTACCACAAAGTGGGGCACCTATACTTACAACAAGATGTCATTTGCACTAAAAAATGTAGCTACCACTTTGCAAAAGGAAATGGAGATGGCCTTTAAGAATATGATAGAATTTTTTGTTTGGTCTATCTTGATGACATCATAGTATATTGAAAAAAACTAATAGATCATTTTGGCCATCTAAGAAAGGTGTTTGTCAGATGCAAAGAGTACAAAGTATCTTTGAATCCAAGTAACTGTGTCTTTTCTACTAATCAAGGAAATTTGTTAGGAAACATTTTATCCAAAGATGGTCTAACTATTGATCCAAAGAGGAAAAAAGCAATAATTATTCTCTTTCTTGCTAACCAAAACAAAGGGTTGCAAAGTTTCCTTGGTAGGATAAATTTTGTGAGGAGATTCATTCCTAATTTAGCTACCATGGTGAAACCTCTTACAACTATGCTCAAGAAAAATACAATATTTTCATGGATCAAGGAAGGGAAAGTAAGTTTTGAAGAAATTAAAGAAGAAATAACATCAGTCCCCACTCTCATCAATCCAAAATTTGAGAAGGATTTCATTGTTTACACCTTAGGAGGTGAGTCAAACATTTATACTATTTTGACTCAATCAAATGACAAGAATGAGGAACAACATATTGCTTTCTTTAGTGAAGGGCTTAAAGGATATGAAAATAAGTATAGTTATGTGGAGAAATAAGCCCTTGTAGTCATAAGATCTTTGAAGAAGTTCAAACATCTTCTATCCTACAATAAAATCCATTTATTGGTCCCTCATGCAAGTGTCAAGGACTTCCTTTTGAGAAAGGATATTAATGAGAAAAGGGAAGTTTGGATTACTAAAGTGATGGAGTATGATGTGGACATCCATATCACCAAGTTGGTAAGAGGGAAAGGACTATGCAAGCAGATGGTCTTGTCTCAAGAATTAGATGAGGAAGTTGCCTTGGTATTAACAGAACAATAAGAAGTGAGAGATGAAAATCCAAAGAGTTGGATAAATGACATGATAAACTTCTTATCAGGAAATGGATATCCTTTGGGATTGGATAGAGCTAAAAGAAGACATTTTAGATTGTAGTCAATCCCTTATGCCATAGTTGGTGGTATTCTCTTTAGGAAGGACTTCAATAGAGCTTTGTTAAGATGCATTAATGTAGATCAAGTAGATAGAATGATTAAGGAATTTCATGATGGTCCTAGTGGTGGCCACTTTTTAGCAAGAACCACTACCATGAAGATAATGAGAGCAAGTTACTACTAGTCATCCTTATTTAATGATTGCCATAAGCATGTTAGGAAGTGTGAAAAATGTGCCTTCTTTTTAGGAAAGCAAAGACTTTCAACCCTCCCACTTCATCCTATTAAAGTGGATCAACCTTTTTCTCAATGGGGATTAGATTTCATAGGTCCTATTCACTCTCCTTCTAGCTTGGTCATAAATGGTTTCTAGTTGCTACAAATTATTTCACTAGGTGGATAGAGGCAATTGCATTGAAGGATGCTACTGAGAATTCAGTTTTTGAGTCCTTAAATGGAGTCATCACAAGGTTTGGTATCCCTTCCACCATCATTTCAAATAATGCAAAATCATTTGTAGGAGGTTAGACATGTTCATGGGTAGTAGATCATGGTATTTACTTGAGTACATCTTCCAATTACTATCCCTAAAAGAATGGATTAGTCGAGTCCTCTAACAAGAATTTGATTAGGATAATGAAAATAACCATAGAGGATAATCATAGGTGTTGGCATTAGAAATTGAAAAAAACTTTATAGATTGATAGGATAACACCTAAGAGAGCCATAGGAAATTCTCCTTTTATGTTGGTATATGGAAAAGAAGCTAGGCTTCCTATTTAATTGAAATTTCCTACCCTTGAATTATCCCATCAACTTGAGTTAGCTAAAAATGATGGTATGATGGTGAGGATAGAAGACTTGATGGAGTTGGAAGAGAAGAGAGATCAAGCCATGCAAACCTTGGAAGCACATCAACATTAGATGAAAAGGTCCTTTCATAGGAAGGCTAAGGTTAGGAGTTTCAAAGAAGGTGATCTCATGTTGAAATGAGATGTAGACAGAGAAAAAATAGGGAGACATTCAGATTTTGATGCATTATGGAGTCTTCCCTATGTGATAATCAATTGCAAGCGGGCCAATGCTTTCTAGTTAAGTAGGCCTAATGGGGAAATCTTACATATTGCAATCAATGGAATACATCTTAAAGATTTCTTTTGATGGAGATGGATTTTCATGTATATAGTTAGAGTAGTTTCCTTTAGTTCTTTCTTTTTTTCCAAGACATGTAGGGTGCACATGGTGTTGTTCCTCTAGAATAACTAGTTTTTGAAGAGGTTTTATAGAGTGCAGAGGTAGTTTCCTAGGTTTTTTGCAATTATAAAGGCTATATTTCTTTAGTGTTTTTGGTTTTACAGAGTGGATTTTCACATTTTGTAACTTTATAGCCCAATGGATGCTGAAGGTCATAGGTTGTATGCATAGTAGGCTTGCATCCCCCCCAAGTCGTCATAATTATTAGCTATTTTTTCCCTCATGCCAAAGCTAAAGGATTTGAATTTGAACACATATAATGTTCATATATTTGGATAATTCAAATATTAGGACACACAAATAAATCTTTAAAACCTTTGGTTATACAATTTTTCCTAAGTAATACACGTTTAATATTTTCTCGGGCCTAGATCTTATTCACTATTAGATGCGAAAGGATCGACGATCATCACTTTGTCACTGTCAAAAACTATAGATCCTTTTTTATCATAGTGACAAAGTGAAAACTCACCATGTGGCTTCATGGGCCCTTTCTCTTTGTTCATCGCAGTCACCAGTTGGTTCTTTTTTCTCAATTGCCTAATCTTCCATGAGCTATGGTAATCACTTTGTTGCTTCCTAGAAGTGCATGGATTTTATTTTTGCAAAAAAGCGACGATGTGCCATGTGTACCAGGTGGACCTCTCTCTCTTTTCAACTAGTCAAGTTGTTAGATGAGTTACAACTAGCAATATTTTATTTGTGCCTTACAAGGGTAGGTCAGCTTCTTCAGTATATCTTACTCACCATCAGATCGAGGATCATCCAAGGTTGTTGCTTTATCACTTTGAAAAGATGCACAAATTTTATTTCATGTGACAAAGCGAGAGGTGGACGCATATCTTGGCAAGCCCAGTTTGAAGGTCACAATCATAGTTAACATTGTTGTTAAGTCCATAGTTTTGTGAGGTAGTCATAGTTTAGTTTTAAAAGGTGGCATGGTTAAGGTGATAGGGTGGTCAAAATGATGAAGACCTCATAGGGTGGCAAAAGGTAGTAAAACCATTGGTCCATGTGTCTCTTTTTGGTTCCTTGTTTTGGTTGACTATTGATTTTGATGTTTTTTCAAGCCAGGAATGGAAGAGGTTGGTCTTTCTACATGATTTGATCCCCATGATTGATCTCAAGAACTTTGAATGAATGTAGTGGATAGGAATTTTGCAAAGGAAATTGGATCACCGCCTGATTATCCATCTACCTGATCAGAGTGTTAATGGCATCATTTCTATCACTTAAAGGTTTCTTCCGGATCAAGGTTTGATGATTTTTGTGCCTCCAAACATGTACCAAATCAAATCTATTGTCTAGATCATATCCAATCATCCTCTAACAACCTAGAATGCATTGGTTAAGTTGTGAAGTAATCCATAGGTTATGACTAAGCTATAAAGATACATTTCAAAACCTTTGAAACAATTGATTCTTCTCTATTTCTTTGGAATCGCTCTAGCATGCTTATTATAAATTCCCTTTTCCTCTAAACTTCATGATATTCTACCTTATCCCTTTTAGCCATTGATGTACTATGTAAGACTCATTTCCTCTCATCAATGTATTGTGAATATCTATAATTTGCAAGACTATATCTCCTTTTGGCCTATGAATGATGTATTGTTAAACTATTTTCCTTGTGTCACTCATTTGGTTATCTAATCTGCATGTGATTATTGGATTAAAACAAGTATGAATCTATATATTTTCTGATGTCATGATAGATTAACCATGCATGTATGGGTAGAGTTTGGTTTGAACAAACTATTTTGGTGCATCACCTCCTTAGATTAGATTAGGTAGCTTTTCTTCCATACATTCCTTCTCCCTTTTTCCTCTCAAGAAATAGTTAGGTGCATCCTGATAGTAAGGAAATTGACTTTCTCTAGAGATTCAGTCTCATTATTCAAGTCCCACAACTTGAAGGTTGTTTCCATATTTAAAAAGGTTTCCTTAAGGTAAAAACTTTAGGTAAGGGTGAAAATTTTTGTGACAAAAATTGGATTATTAGAAAAATATAAGGAAAAGATAAGACAATATATCAGAAAAGGTAAAATGTTTTGACTAGTCCATGTAATAGATAGGTAAATCAATTTGGAGGCCAAGGTGGTTAGTATAAATGATATTGAGAAATTGAGATATGTGAAATGTTTAAAGAGAATGAGTAGGAACCTTAATTTTTGAATGGATGCTTAGGATTAAGAGGAAAAGAAAATAGTTATTAAAAAAGGTTATGTTATGGAACAAGTGGTGTGTAAGAGAGGAAAATAGGTGATGAAGAATTTGAAGTTGACAAAGTGTCATAAAATAGTTGTGATCAAGAAATTAACAAAAAAGTGTATAAACCAATGGTAGCATATAATAAAATTAATTGGATATGACAGGCATGGAGTGCCACAACTAGATCAATGTTTTAGTTGTTTCCTAAATTACAATTGTTAAATCCCTAAATCGAGTGAACCCTAATAGGTTTTAGTTGTAAATCCCCTAAAAGTGTAAGCTCTTAAAAAATATTTCTAAATCATTTGTCAAGGTAATTCCTAGAAGATCTATTTTTACTTATAGCAAGGTATAAAGTTACTACTAACATGTTCAACACTCAAAGAAGGTAGTTGCATGCTCCTAACATGGAAGCTTATTTACTAGAGTAGTGATCTTCATGGCTATCATCCCCACCATGATTTTCCCTCTATAAAAAGAGGTTTTGTGATACCAAAATTAATGTTTCATGTGTGATGAATGTGTAGTGGTATGATAGTGTTATGTTTTGTTTATTGATATTGAGCATATGTTTTGCTATTTGGGAGTTAATAATTCAATTTTGTAGATCAATGGTTAAAGTTATAAGTCACTTATTGGTATTGATTCAACCCCCCTCTTAGTACCTAATAATTCTAAAATCCTATGGGGTTCTAATGTGTTATAAGTAGTGGCATGATCCATTAGTATGCATTAGGGGCCATTAAGGTTTAAGGGGTACTATGACCCCTTAGAGCCTATTACGACCCCTTATTCCATATTGACCACTATATGACACACTAATGGGATATAAATGGTTCTAATGTATGATAAGAGGTGATGATGGATCCTAAGTGATCCTACAATCCATTATGACCCTTCACAACCATTTTGACACATTTGGACCAATTAGAAAACACTAGAACTTTGCAATATCCCTTAGAACACATTAAGGGGAGTAGGACATAGTAGTGGATTCATAATGTGTCATAAGGGATCCTAACATATATTAATGTGTTTTAGAGTATGGTAATGGATCTAAAGGGGTTGTAAGGGATCATATGACATATTAATATGTCTTAGGATCCCTACTACTCCCTTAAAGGTTCCTTAAACATCGAAAAAGTCATAAGGGATCCTAAGACTTCTAATCATACACTAATGTATGGTAGGGGTTTTAAAGGGGTACTAGAACACATTATTGTATCCTATAATTGTTCAAAACCTCTTAAAACCCCTTAATATACCTTACCATAAACTAATGTATGGTTCTTAAAGGGTTTTAAGTGGTCTAGGGAAACATGTGTCTAGGAAATTCTTATGAATGTTTAGGATTCCATCTTAAGGGGTTGCAAGGAGTCTTAAGAGGTTGCAAGGGGTCTTAAGAGGTTTTAGGACACATTCATGTGATCTATGACCCATTAAGACCCATTAAAACTCCTTACCATATATGGTAATGGGTCCTAAGGAGAATTAGGACACATTAGTGTGTGTTAGGACCCCTTCTGACCCCTTAAGATATATTAATATATAGTAAGGGGTCCTACAATGTCTCAAGAAGTTCTAGGACAAATTAATGTGTCCTAAGACCCATTCTGACCCCTTATGACTTGTTAGCTCAACTCTCCCTCTAAATCTTAGGGTTCCTATGGGTTGTAGGACACATTACAATCCCATGGGACCCCTTAACATAAATTAATTTGTGGTGAGGGTTCCTATGGGACCATAAGGGATCATAAGGAGTCCAAGACACATTATTGTGTTGTAGTACCCCTTATGATCACTTACCATACACAAACATATGATAAGGGGTTTTGAGGGGTCTTATAAAACATTAATTTGTGCTAGTATCCCTTATGACCCCTTCCCATACACTAATTTATAGTAAGGTGTAGGAAACATTAATTTTTTCTAGAAACACTTAATACCTGTTACAATATGTGTGTGTGTGTGTGTGAGAGAGAGAGAGAGAGAGAGAGAGAGAGAGAGAGAGAGAGAGAGAGAGAGAGAGAGAGAGAGAGAGAGAGAGAGAGAGAGAGAGAGAGAGAGAGAGAGAGAGAGTAAAATGTGAAATAATCCTCAAATGGTTATACATATGTTGAGGTATTAAGGTTACAATCAATAGTCCACTAGGAAGCATGATGAAGACGATGTTCTAATTTCTAAAATTTGGTGCTAAGTCTAAAATTTCTTGAAAACCTTCAAAACCTAGAATCTTTAACTTAATTCCTATTAAGTTGAAACCCCTCTCAAATATCTTAAAATTATACAAATAAAATGTTATATTATATGTATGGTATTGGTGCTAAAATTGACTCGAGTAAACCCTATTTAGAAGGGCTATTTTATTTTATTTTTCCACATATAGCATGAATGCTATAACATGTACACACTATGTAAGCCATTGCATTTTGATGTACTTTCAACAAATGAAACCTTGGGGAAACATTTAAATTTGAATAGTGTGTGTGCACCATTGTGAAAACACAATTTTAAAATCTTTGGATTTCATCAAGTCTAAGGCTTGGATTTGCTTTGGGGATCTAACCCAAATGTTTGGATATTCAAACAAGTCTAAGAAATGTTTGTAAGAAAATTTACAAAAAGAACAATATCTTTTTTGAGTGTCATCCATCAGATTTACTCTTGGTTTAATAATTATAAACTCAAATGACATGATATTTCATATCTTTCTATTAGCCATCTAACTGGAACCTTTAGTCTCTAACTTCTTTGAACATATACCCATTGTTTTTCAAAAACCAACATGTAGTATTTTGGGCTTAGATATAGACTCATCTGTCAAATTTTGCAATACATTAGTTTTTTTAGAAACTAGACTCTATTTTACACACTTTACTTATTTTAAATCATTTTTTAATGATTTCTAGGGGGCACACAAAACTTCATATTTTTAGGATGGGTCCACTTACAAAATTTAAAACTTGGCTAGGGTTTGTATGACCTTTGTCTGAATCCTTGTTGCTTTCCACTATTTGTCCTATTGCATTTACTGTGCTAATAAGATTTTATTTATAATGAGTTCAGCCTTCTCTGGTGTAGCAGTTGATACTGGTTCTAGAGTTGTTGTTGCTACTAGAGATAATGGCTTCACCAACCAAACACCCATGCAAGTTTGTTCCCAAGGTGTTCCACAAGGTAATTCCTCTCCTAATATTATTTTGAATGCCAGGGAGTTTGATAGTGCATGCACATGGTTAGAACAACTAACCCTTATTGGGTATTGTGTGGGTTGTACTCCTTCTAAAAGCACACTGCAGAAATGGGTTTCCAAGGTTTGGACACCTCGAGGTGTTTGCCTTCAAGGTGTTCAAAGCCTTAACAAAGGCTTTTTTCTTTTTCGCTTTGGCAACGCAGGCCAAGATGAACACATTTTTGTGAGAGGCCCTTGGACTGTTAGGACCTCCCTCTTGGTTTTTTAATGATGGTAAAGGGATTTTGATATTATCAATGATCAAAAGCTTAAGGTACTCATTTGGGTGGAGTTCCTTGGGCTTCCTGTTCCTTGCTGGTCTTTTTCACCCGCTATTATGCAAACTATTGGTAAGGTTTTGTACCTTGAACCAAACAAGTTTTTCAATGCTCATCCCCAATGTAGGGTTTGTGTTGAGGTTGACTTGTCTAAGGACCTCAAGGATACAATGGAAATCTAGATAGGTTGTACCACCTTTAATCAGAAGGTACTTTACCTTAACCTTTTGAATACTTGCTATCAGTGCCAATCAATTGAGCATAAGATTAGGGATTGTCCCTTGTTGGATTGTAACTATCCCTCTACTTTAGAAACCAAGCCCACTATGGCTAGTAAGAAATATGAATGGACTACAATGGTGAAAAAGGGAAGGGTTCAATTGTGGCTAAGGTGAGCTCTTTGCCTATGGATCATGGTAAATCTAGCTCAAGACAAAAACCCATAGACCACTCAATTCCATTGCTCCCTCTACCTCCAATTTCAAACCCTAGAGGCTAGGGGATAGTGGGTGTTCCTACCTTGATCTGTGCCCTCTTTGGAATTGAACACTGCAAGTGGCATCGATGATCACCTAGCAAAAGCTACACCAATCTCGTAGCCTAGATGGTCGTGATGAGTTTTTTGAAAATGGGGAGAAACTTTGCAGGGTCATTGCTCTTGATGAACCCTCTTTTGAGCCTCCCTCTTTTTTGCACAATAGCTTCTCCTCTCTAGGGGATGAGGGTGACATGAAAGCTGGGTTACCATGAATTTCCTTTCATGGAATATGTGGGGGCTGAAAAACTTCCCAAGAAAATATTCTGTTCATGATACCAAGCATTGGTTTGATCTTGATGTTCTTTGTCTCTAGGAAGTTAAAGTTGTTGGGTTTCTTCTTACCTCAGCTTGCCATGTTATTTGGCTAGATAGTGCCATTTTTTCTTCTCAACATGAAGTTGGTTGAGGTGGTGTTGTTATTATTCTCTCCCCTCATTTAACTTCCTCTATTGTTTCACATGGTTTTGACACTTTGCATAGGGTGGTTTGGATTTGCTATCTTTTTAGAATCATTCTCTTGGTATTGTTAACATTTATGCTCCCAATGATGTTGTTGAGTGTTTACACCTATGGTGTTGGTTAGCAGATCATTTTCCACATGCAACATGGATTTTTTGTGCGGACTTTAACATGGTTGAGCTGGCCTTTGACAAGGAAGGTCTTCTACCATTTAGATGGGTAGCTGGTGAATCGGGGGCCTGGTTTTACATGCAAAAAAAAATAGGCCTTTTTGATCCTAATGCTACTTGCTATCATCTAGATGGGATTTAGTACACTTGGTCCAATTTTTGAGCTAGGTCTGGCAAATTTTTCAAGAGACTTGACAGGGCTATGATGTCTATTCAGTCATTTTTTTCCTTTTCTTAAAAGCATGCCTTGCCTATCACTCGCCTACCCAATGTAACATTATTAGACCACTTCCCCATTCTCTTTTCTATCACCTAGCAGACAAATCAATCTTGTTTGAGTAAAACCTAGTTTTACCACAATACTTCCTTGCTATCCCATCCACCAACTGTTGCTCACATCCTATGTGTCTGGAATCTTGAGCCTCGATCCTACACTAATTTTGTATGGATTCAATGGTGGAATGACACCATCTTCCATATGGAAAGATTTCTTTGCATTTACAGTAGATAGATGGCTATGTATCACAAGAGATCTTATGAAGCCACTACTCTCAATATATGTACAACCTTTGAGGCTCTTGCCATGAACCCATTTGATATGGATCTCCAAGTTTAGCTTTTCTTACCTTTAGCACCAAAAATAGGTTGTAGATAGCTATGCTACTCAAGGAGCTCAAATTAAGGCCAATCTCCATTGGTTGGAGGGCAGTGATCAGGCTTCCAAGGAATTTTTTAGTGCTTTGAGGCCTTGTTACTTTGTGGCAGGGTATTAAACACATGGACAAGAAGATCAATAGTGTTTCACCGACCTGTCGAATATTCTGCAGGCTTTTGTGCATCATTATGAGCAGGTTTTTATGGCTCAAGGCCCTCTATTTTGCATGATCAAGCGTTATGAGCCTGTCTTGATGTTACTCCTAATAGGCTTTCTCTTGAATAGTATGGCTATTGTGAGCAAAACCTAATGCTTACAGACTTAAAGGAATCTATCCTTTCCATGGCTGATGACAAGGTTCCTAGATGTGATGGCTTCCCCTATGAGTTCTACAAGGTGCTTTGGGATGACATTGGACTCTTCATTTTTATCATGAAGAATAAAAATCTAATTCATTGGGAATTATTATTAACAAATGGAATATTGAATTCATACCTAAAGCTAGCGATGTTGAAGAAATTTTCAAATGGAGTCCCATCACTTTGTTGAATGTCTCCTACAAGATCATTGTCAAAGCCATCTCTCTTAAAATTTGGCATTTTATCCCTCAGATTGTTCAACTTGAACAAACAGGTTTTATCAAGTCCTATTATATATTGAACAACATCATTGTTGTCTACGAAGGTATGGAATGGGCCAGGCAATCCAAACAATAGGTCCTATTCCTAAAGATTGATTTCACTAGAGCATATGACTGAATTGAATGGCCCTTTATTTTAGCTATGCTTCAAGCTTTGGGTTTCAGCCCAATTTTTTGTTAGTTGGTGCAAATTATTTTTGGGGATGCCTCTACTTGTATCACCATTAATGGTCATTAGTCTGAAGCTTTTGGGCTCTTTAGATCTATCTGTCAAGGTTGTCCTCTTGCATCTTCTCTCTATGTTTTGGTAGCTAAGGGCTTTGGTTATTTGTTGGCCAATGTCATTTCACGAGGTTTGGTGCATGGTATTTCTTTACCTAAGTCAACCACTTAGCTGGTTAATGGTCATTTTATAGATGATTCTTTTCTCACTTTTATTTAGGATGGGGAGAACATTGCTAATGCTTTGCAGTGTTTGGATACTTTTTGCCTTGCTTTAGGGTTTTCTATCCAATGGCACAAAACCCTTTGCTACTGGCAATTGTTTTTGCTAGGTCCTCACTGGTTACAGTAGTATGGGTGGAAATAGGTCCAACATGGTAATTTTTTTAAATGTTTGGGTGTTCCCTTTGCTTTACAAGCTTCTCCTATGGAGTTGTGGAATGTTGTGCTTGCTCAAATTGAGAAGAAGTTGGAATATTGGATCGCTAAGCCCCTTTCACTTATAGGAAAGTTTCAAATATGCTCCAAAGTGCTTGTTGCTTATTATGTGTACTATTCTTCTTGTTGGGCTCCCTCTAAAGCCTCATACCTTAAGCTTGAATGTCTTCATAGGGACTTTTTTTGGGCCTCTGATGCTATGCATCATGGATTTCACAGAATTACCAGGGACTTTTTTTGTTTAGCAAAAGATTCTAATGGTCTTGGATTTCTTTCCACCCATAAGCAGGGTATAGCCCTCTATGCCAAGTGGGTCATACAGGCTCTCACTAGAGATGAGGCCTGTAAATTTTTTTTATGGCACTACATTTCTTCAAGCTTTTAGGTTAGCTGACTAACCTGGAAGGGGATTGGATTTCAAAACCTTCTTGTGACTTCTAAAATTTTTCTAATTTATGGCACTTTTGTTGCTAAGATCATTTGGAAATCCTGGGAAGTCATCAGGCCATGGCTTCGCTAGGTTGGTAATAGATTCAGAAATGGGCTTTCAATGAACCAACAAAACCTTTGGTGGTCACCCTTGTTTTCCACTCAAGGTGTGCCTTTATCCAAGATTCAAGGAGCTAGTGCTTTACATTTATTTTGTAGGGATATTAAAACACCCAAATATTTATTATCCAAGATTACTATGAGCCTTCATTCATGGGAGGATCTGCAAGTGCAATATAGGCTTATCTGTCTAGATTAACAAACAATTGATCTTCTAGTTTGTATAGTTCCTCCTAATTTTTTACACAAGCTTGGAATTCACTCATCCCACCCTTGGTGGAAAGATTGGAAGTGGTACCCTACCACTCCAATGACTAGTTACAAGCCCAAGCTAGCGTACCAATGGCTAGAACCCCATCTTTCGATGGTTGATACTCTCAACCAACATTGGCATTTTCATTCTTTGCATAAGACTTGGAGTCTTAGATTTTCCACTATCTAGCACTCCATCATAGAGCTAGAGATTACTCACTTTTCTTGGTGTCTCCTTTTCTAGGGCTTGCCTTTGGGTCCTTGGCTCTAACATCTAGGAGTTCTGGATCCTAGCTACCCTTTTTGTGGTTAGACTCAAAGCTTTTTACATATTTTTTTAATTTTGTAGAAGAGCTCAAAATTATTGGCTTTGGATTTATGACTTTTTTAGGCCTTTTCATCTAGAGGCCTTCACTTGGCATATGGTGGTTCTGGGTGATGCTCCTAGACTCCCTTTTAGATATGCCCAGATTTGGCATGCTTTTAGAATGGAGATATTCTTTACAATCTATAAAGATCACAATGCTATTTTATTCTCTTATAGCTTTCTTGATATTCATGTTGCAATGTACTCTAAAGCACATATATATAATAATGTCATGATGTAGATTCAAGTACAAACTAAAAAAGTCATGCTAGAAGTGACTCACCTACAAGAGCTACTTGCTTGATGGGGAAATGCCCCTTGTATAGTTTCCTGAGTACCTCTAGATGCTTTATCCAGTGACTGTACTCCTCCTCATGGTCGTTAGAGAGGTTGGAGCAGTTCTATTTGTCACTCATAGACTCCTAGGTCATAGCCTTGTCACCGCTCTCCCAGTGCTGGCATTTGTGGTCGTTGCCGCTTAGCCTCACCTCCTTGAAGGTTGGGCGTAGGTTGGTCCCCAGTGGCTCCCCCTACTACTGTTGATGTGGCTTGGTCATTTTATCATCATGGCCCCAAGTGGGCTTTCCCCCAGTTGGATTTAGCAATTTCTCCTCTCAAAGCTGAGGAAGATAAAGACAAGGGTGTTAATAAAGATGCTACTATTACTGATAGTTGGGCTCCTCCTAAGCCAACCAATAACCCCAAGGACTTCTGGGGTTCCGATGATAAAGACCCTCCTTTGGCTGGTAGTGCTCTTGTAGCCTAAAGTTTTATGGTTTTGCTTATATATCTTTTTTGATGAATAGTTGATCTCCAACCTTGGGCTGTTTGAACTCATGAGGTGATCTTGTATCCCCCGACCCCTTTTTTGTGAATACGCATTTTTAAATTTTAATTAATAGAAAAGGTCTATTCATCAAAAAATTAAAAACTTAGCATATTAAAATATGGGATAAACCAAATGAAGCTAGATAAGTTCTCATAGGAGTGATTAAAAAATTTCAAAAAGAAAGTTAACTTTTTAGCAGGAAACACACACACTATGTTATGCTTTTTCACAAAAAAAATAGGACCACTTTTTGTGCTCCCCCTTTTTGAGGGCCTTAAACTCCACCATTTAAAATAAAAGAAAATTAGAAACTAGATTTGGAGGATTACATCTATTGTTCTTGTCACATTTTAAAATTTCAAGTCTAACTATCTTTAATTTTTCATTTAAGTTCATAATTTATTGATTTCAAAAAAAAAAAAAAGTGGCATATTCTTTTTGTCCCTAATATTTTTACACTTACACACATATTTATAGCACTTGAGATATTACGATAAATAGTAATAGGCTCATTAATACTCACTCTAATATGTTTCAAAAATTTCTTTGTGCACACCAGCTATGAATAATTATTATTAGAAAGAACATATAATCTAGCTCAATAGTGGGTTGAGATAAACAATTTTGTTTCTTACTTGCCTAAGTAGTCAATTATCTTGCCCAGTGTTGTTCCCTAGCCCCTGATTTTTATGTTCTCACTGCCAAAGGATTTGGATATCTGTTGGCTCATTCCATTTCTAGTGGTCGAGTCCATGGCATTTCACTTCCAAAATCCCCATCCCACCTGGTTGATGGTCATTTTGCTAATGACTCCTTTATCACCCTCATTGAGAATGAAGCTAATATCAACAATGCACTTGAATGCATGTAAACTTTCTACATGGCTTTTGGGTCTACCATTCAATGACACAAGACACTCTATTATAGATAGTCCTTCCTCCCCACTCTGCGATGGCTAGCTCAATTCCAATGGACATGGATCTAACATGGAGAGATCTTTCGATTGATGGGTATCCCTTTTTGTTTTTAGGATTCGATGGTTGATCTATGGAATTTTGTGTTGGAGAAAATTGCTAAAATGTTAGACTACTAGCTTACTAGGCCTCTCTCACTTGCTGGAAAATTCAAAATTTTCTCTAAAGTATTAGCAGTGACTCATGTCTACTACTCTTCCTATTGGCCCCCCTCCAGAGCCTCTTACGCTAAGTTGGAAAAGCTTCTCAGAGATTTCCTCTAGGCCTTAGATGCAAAACATCATGGTTTCCACTGAGTTACCTAGGAATATTGTTATTTTCCAAAAGAGTCAGGCGTCTTTGGTCTATCTCCACTAAAAAAGAAGGCATTGCCTTGTGTTTCAAGTGGGTCCTTAGAGCTCTTTTTGGGGACAAATCCTAGAAAATTCTCCTCCAAAATTGCATCTCCTCTAGTTTTCTTTCTTATAGGCTAGCATGGAAGAGGATAGGATTTTAGACCCTTCTCATCACCACCAAACCTATGCACATTCAAGTCTCCTTTATGATCAAGAGCATATGGAGAGCTTGGGAAGTGCTCAAGTCGCGGCTTTGTTGGGTTGGAAACAACATTAGAGATGGGTTGTCCTTGAATTATCATAACTTGTGGTGTCCACCCTAGTTTTCCATTAATGGTTTTCATCAAGCTAAGATTCAAGGTGTCAATGCTCTACATTTTTTGAAAATTAGCATTAAGAAACCCAAAGATTTATTTTCTAGAGCCACCATGAGTATGAGATCTTGGGAAGATTTGTAGGTCTAGATTCATCTGTCTCATGTAGATTGACAAAATATTGACTTATTGGTCTCTTATTTTCTCTCTTACTTTCCTCACAAGCTAGGTATTAAGCCTATGAAGCCTTCGTGGAAGGATTGGAAATGGTATCCATGTACTCCTCTTATTAACTACAAGCCTAAAATTAGATACCTGTGCTTGGTGCCTCACCTCCCCATGGTTGAGGCTCTCAACCAATGCTGACACCTCCAATTCACACAATAGAATTGGATATAAAAATTTAATATTATTTGGAATGCCATCACTGAGCCAAAGACTGCACACTTTTCTTGGTGTGTCCTCTTCCAAGGTCTTCCTCCGGGACCTCAGCTCAAGCATCTCAGTATTCTTGATCCTCAGTTTCTATTCTGTGATCAACTATAATCTTTCCTACACATATTTTAGTTATGTCATAGGGCTCAACAATATTGGCTTTGAATCCATGATTTCTTCAGACCTTTTAGGCTACAGCCATTTTCTTGGCATATGGTCCTTCTTAGGGACTCCACCAGAATCTCCTTCAATTTTTATCATATTCGGTATGATTTTAGGCTCGAGATATTATTTACATTATGGAAAGATAGAAAATTAATTCTTTTCACTTGCACTTTTTTAGATATCAATGTTTTTATATATATACTAAAGTTTGCAAATGTAATAATGTTTTGCTTTATATTCAAGTACAAGATAATAAGGTGGCTTTGGAGGTGGCCCACCTATAGGAGCTTTTTAATGATTGGGGCAATGCTTCATGTATGATTTTGGGTGCCATTGGATTTTGCTTTGGTGGATTAGACTTCACCCCATGGGCATCGTCGCTGACATAGCTCTTTGGGCCACAGCTCACAAACACCTTGCTCCTAGGCTCCCCATCACTCTCCTAGAGGCTAGGGTGTTTAGCACCATTTTTTTTCCTCTTCACAATGTAGCTCTAGGTGATCCCCAGTTTCTCCTCCTAGTGCTACTCCTAGCTCTAGCAGATGGCCAGCTCCTCTTGCCTGTGATCCCAAGTGGTCCTTCCCTCGCATAGACCTAGCCATTTCACCTTCGAAGTTGGAGGTATAAGATAAGGAAGAAACTACTGCTACTGACAATGAGTGGGCTCCCCTTGAGCCTCCTTCGAACCCTACAGATCATTGGGGTTTTCATGATTGTTAGGATCCTCCTCCCTTGGTTGGCACTGCCCTGGTCACTTGAGGGCAGTTATGTTTTTTTTAACATAAATAGTTAAACTTTTCTGGTTTAGTGTCATGTGAACTCTTGTGGGGTGATCTTGTATCTGCTAACCCTTTTTTTGTGAATATGTAGCTTTAATATATTATCTAATAGAGGATGGACTATTCATAAAAAAAAAGAATGCAGGTCACCACTTGTAGTCTTTAGCGATCCAGATTGCCTACCAAATCAACATAAGTGCTTAACACACAATATAAAATCATCATCCTTAACATACCATGGGCCATAAATTTCCTTTTAAATACCTAAATATCCTCTTTACTACAATCTCATGAGATTCATTCTATTATTCTTGAAATCTAGATCACATACATACTGCACTCATGATATTAGGTCTTGTTTGTATCAAGTATAATAAGACATTGAATCATTGACATGTACCTTCTCTAAGTTTTATTTGAGTATCATCATCTATTATGAACTTACAACCATTTTCCATAGGAGTTCTAATTGGTTTGTAGTCTTCCATACTAAATTTCTTCAACAATTCCTTTGCATACATTGATTGTGATATGAAAATCTCCATATTTTTGATTGTGTAATTTGAAAACCATGAAATAATTTGATCTCACGTATCATAGCCATCAAAAAATTTCTTTGCTTCTCATTAAGGAACCCTTTACTGGATTTTTTATTTCCACCAAAATGATATTATCAACAAATACATCAACAATCAACATATTTCCCTGATCAAAATATAAATTGTAGTCAATCATAATATTACTAAAAAAAATATTGGAAAGATATTTATCTAATCTTGCATACCATGCTCTAAGGGTATTTTTCAATCCATACAAAGCTTTCTTCAATTCATAGAACATATTCCTTCCATCTATTAAAGAGAAAACACCTGGTTGTTTAGTATATGCTTCCTCTTATAAATCACCATTCAAGAATGTAGATTTGATATCCATCTAATATAATTTGAAGTCCTTGAAAGTAGAAAAAACATAATTAATCTAGATATTTCAATTCTAGCAACATCATTTTTTTATTCTTCAAAGTCAATATCTTCCATTTGTGAGTAGCTCTTACAAAAAAGTCTAGCTATATCTTCATTCATCTTGTTCTTGAATATCCACTTGGTACTAAACACATTCTTATCCTTAGGCCTGGGAACTAAGATCCATATCTTTTTCTTATCAATTTGATCTAGTTAATCTTCCATAACTTTTATCCAACTTTCATCTTTGCATTCTTCATGTACATTCTCAAGTTCAACTAATGCAGGAGCATCTAGGGTCTTAAGCAATCTTGCATCAACCAAAAAAAATTATTGTTTTTAGTACCAGTCTAATGTTTGTGAAGTAGTCATTGCTACTTTTGGTTTCTCTTGGTGCACAATTGATATCATGTAAAGGACCTATCCTATATCCTTCTTCTAAGTGCATGAGTTCTTATGTTTTATATTTCTTGAGTTTTGTGCTATTATTCGTAGTCCTTTTTTCCTACTATTTTTAATCCAATGAGGCATGTAGTTTTATTTGACTTGATTTCCTATGCTAACATGGTGTCTTGCGGAGTTTGGAGTTGACTCCTAATACACTTGTGGACCTATCTCTATGTGAGCTTTGTTTAATGTTGTCATTTTCTTGGGTTTTGGTTTATTCTTCTAGGACTAGACCTTTATTGTAATTAAATGCTTCACTAGTTGAGTTGTGGCTTAGCTAGCTATAAAAGAAGCTTGGTTAGATGTAGGAAAGTATCTTGGAAGAATTCTTAGAGGTTAGAAGATAGACGGTACAAGCTTGGACTTTGAATTGTGATTCTTGATTCTATATCAGGCCACAACGTAGAAGGCCTCACAGTTGTACATGTTTTTGTTTTGTATGTGAAGTTAAATAATTACACTTGATAATATACTACATCTATCCTTGAGTTCTCTATTGATTATTTGAATTATGTATACAGATTTTGTGTGTGACTCTAAGCAAGGGATATAGAAGGCTTGAAGTTGCATTTATTCCACATGTTTCATGTTCCCTCCTCCTCCCCACATCAAGTGGTAATGTGGAGAACCTTTTTGAATTTGGTTGTAGGGTGGAAAATTTGAAATCTAACCTATAACTTGCAGAAGGTTATGATCTTGCAGGAACTATTGTAAAGATGGTTTGGGGTAGATGAAATGTTGATAATGCAATTATGGACATGTTGAGGTAGATTGCAATAAGACATGAAGCTATTAAGAAAATACAAAGAAGAGGTGTACATCTTGAAGATGTTAGTGATAATCAAGAGGAAACACTTAACCCTAACCTAGAACCTAAGGTTGAACAAGATAAGGAAAGGCTTCTGACAGTTTTGTCTAGGGAGAATACTAGATCTAATGCTGAAGTTACTTGCTATGATGCAAGAATTGAGACTAATTGTATTGGATTGGATCTCTTTTATGGATAAATACTTTGAGTATGGAGGCACTCTTGATAATAACAAGGTTAAGATAGAAGTCACAAAGTTGAAGGGTCACCCTTCACTTTGGTGGGATCATTTGCAAACTAAAAGACATAAAAGGGAAAAAGAAAAGATCAAGACATGGATGCAAATGATTGGAAATATGAAGAAAAAGTATCTCCCTATTGATTATTAGGTGAATTTTTTCATGAAAATACAAAATTTGAGGCAAAAGGACATGAGTGTGAAGGAATATACTAAAGAATTCTACAGATTGGATATTAGATCTAGAAAATTGGACAATGAAGTTAAGAAAGTGGCTAGATACATGAATGGCTTGTAGAAATCAATTAAGGATGAGATTAGTTATGTGAAGATGTATAGTGTAGAAGAAACATATCAATATGCTCTAAAGGATGAAGAAAGATTGGTATAGAAACGTGATCAAAGATAGTGAGAAAGAGGTGTCAAATTTGAAAGAAACATAGAACCTTTGGAGAAAGTAGCAAAATTGAAGTACAAGAGAAAGGTAAATCTGATTGGAAAGATGGTACTGTTGGAAAAAGAGGTAATTACACTAGAGGTAGCTATATTGGTTACTCTAGGAACACTAAATGGGAAAAGGGATGAAAGCTCTTGGTTTAAGGGCACTTGTTATAAATGAGGTGAAGAAGGACATGGAGTTTTTGAATGTACTAATTCTCGTAAAAAGGTTGGAGGAAATAGTAGAAAAGTTTTTTCTTGTGAAGAAGTTATTGAAAAACCTAATGAACTTGAGAATGGTAATGATAAAATGATAAGAAGGGTATTGTGGAATAAAAAATTAGATGAAGGACCTATTTTGAGGAGAAGTATATTTAAAATCAGATATAAAATTGACAGTAAATGTTGCAAAGTGATCATTGACAATGATTAGTTCAAACAATTTTGCTTATGAGGAACTTGTAAACAAGTTGAAGCTATAGATGTTTGAGACATCTGAACCCTTATCATGTTGCTTGGATTTAAGCTAAACATAGATTAATGGTAAGTGAACAATTCCCTATGAAATTAAAAATTGGGAATTACTATGATGAAGTCTTGTGTGATATTATGCCTAAGGATTGTTGTCATACTTTTTTGGGTAGACCTTGGTAGTATGATAGACAAGCATCACATGATGGTAGATTGGATTAGTATACTATTTGGGAAAATGGAAAGAGGAAAGTTTTTTTACCTTTGATTAAGGAACTTAATGAGAAAAATTATACCACATTAAGAGTTTTTTGGTAAATGGAAATCAATTCATTAAATATATGAAGGAACATAACATATGCCTTCCTTTGATTTCAAGGAAGACTGAAAAACAAGATGAACTTGAACATGCACCTAAGATCAAATCTTTGTTAGATGAATTTCAAGGTGTTGTTTCTAAGGATATACTTGAGGGATTGCATCCTATAAGAAGTATTAAAGTCACTACATGGATTTCATTCCTAGAGCTAGCCTACTGAATTAAAAAATACCGCATAGAATGACTCTTGCAAAGAATGCTAAATTGAATAGACAAGTGAAAACATTGCTTGAGAGAGGATTGATAAGATAAAGTTTGAGTCCTTGTGCAGCATATTCTATATTGACACCTATGAAGAATGGAGAATGGAGAATGTGAATTGATTCCAAAACTATAAATAAGATCATAGTGAAGTATACTTTTCCTTTGCCTAAGATTGATGCCATTATGGATTGTTTGAGTGGAGCTATATACTTTACCAAAATTGATTTGAAAAGTGAATATCATTACATAAAAATTAGAGGAGATGAATGGAAAAATGGTTTTAAGACTAATGAAGGCCTGTATGAATGGTTGGTTATGCCTTTTGGTTTAAGTAATGCACCTAGTACTTTCATGAGATTGATTAAAGAAATTTTGAAGAGACTTTTGGGAAATTTGTGATTGTATACCTTGATGACATATTGATTCTTAGTAGGAATAAAGAGGAACATCTTGAGCATATTATACAAGTGTTATAGAGGTTGAAAGAGGAAAAATTATTCATTAACTTGAAGAAATGTTCTTTTATGAAAGGGGAGCTAGTATATCTTGGTTTTGTGATTTTTGTTGAAGGCTTGAAGATGGATCCTAAAAAGGTAAAAGCTATACTGGAATGGCCTACACCTAGGACTATTTGAGAAGTTAGATCATTTCATGGATTTTCAAGTTTTTATAGAAATTTTATTGAAAATTTCGGTTCCATATGTAATGCCATGAAAAAGATTGTGAGAGGAGATAAAAGAGATTTCAAATTGACACAAGGAGAAAATAAGAGTTTCAAAACATTAAAACAAAAGGTTACAAAGTTACATATGCTTGCTTTGCCTAATTTCAATAAGGTTTTTCAAGTAGGCTAAGATGTTAGTAGGAATGCAATCGGAGCTATTTTGAGTCAAGAAGGAAGACCTATAGCTTTCTTTAGTGAGAAGTTGAATGATGCTAGAAAGAAATACTCAGTTTATGATCAATGATTCTATGTTATTGTTAAAGATTTTAAGAAAAGGAGACATTATTTAATGCCTAAGGATTTTATCTTGTATATGGATCATGAGGCCTTGTAGTACATTAGAAGTCAGAACAAACTGAATTAGAGAGATATGAAATGGGTATAATATTTGTAGAATTTCATGTTGTGTTGAAACATAGAAGCGGAAAATTAGACACAGTTGTTGATGTTTTGAGTAGAATGAGGAGGTTTTTAACATAAATGAAGGTTGAAGTGCTTGGTTATGATAATTTAAAGATTTTGTACAAAATTGATCTTGATTTTGTGGAACCATGGAAAGCTTGTAAGTACCATTTGACATCTAAACAAGATAAGTGGATTTATTAATTGCATTCAGGATGACATGTTTGTTAAAGGAATTCAACATTGCATACCTAGAGGATCTATGAGAAGTGACACCAATAAGGAGAAACATAGTGGTAGACTTGTTGGACATTTTGGGATTGATAAGACACTAAAGTTGATTGTTGAAAGATACTATTGATTGTTGTTGTATAAGGATGTTCAAAAATTTATAAGAAATTATGGATTTTGTCAAGTAGCAAAAGGATCTAGTTAGGATTTGGGTTTGTATTCACCTTTGCCTATTCCTAGCAGACCTTAGGAGAAATTTAATCATATATTTTGTACTTGGATTGCCAAAAAGAGAGGTTTTGATTCTATATCTGTGGTTGTAGATGAATTTTCTAAAAAGGCACATTTCATACCTTGCAAGAAAACATTTGATGTAGTACATATAGAAATGCTATTTTTCAAAGAGGTAGTGAGGTGGCATGGATTACCAAAGATAGTTGTTTTAGATAGAGATACTGAGTTCACTGGATACTTTTGGAAGACACTTTGGAAGAAGTTGGATACTAATATGAAGTTTAGCTCTACATTTCACCCTCAAATAAATGGACAAATTGAAGTTGTGAATAGGAGTTTGAGTGATTTGTTGAGATCTTTGGTTGGAAGTAAGCCTACAAATTGGGACTTGGTCTTGACACAACCTGAATTTGCATACTACTCTGTGAACACAAGTACTAAGAAGACATCTTTTGGGATAAAAAATGTAATACACCCTAGAGGAACTAAAAAAATAAGAAACTTGGGTAAGGAAGAAAAGAGTAGTGCTAATGTTGAAGATTTTGTAAGTTTCATAAGAGATTTGCATGATGATGTCAGAGACACTTTTCATAATAGTACTTAGGAATATATAAACAATGAGTTGATTAGAGGAGAAGACATAAATCTTTCAATGTAGGTGACCAGACTAATGATTCATTTGAAGAAAAAATAGATTTCTAATTGGAAACTACAACAAATAAAAAATGAGGAAGTTGGGATCTTGTAAAATTTGGAGAAAGTTTGACAGTGGAAATGCTTTTGAAGTGGAGTTTCTTGAAGATATCGGTATTTCACCTATATTCAACATTTTTGATATCTTTGAGTACCATGACCTTGAAAGTGAGTCGACCGATAACCCAGACTACCCAAAGAAGAAAGAGGAAGACATTGAGCATATCTCAAATACCTGAATAAGAAGAAGCATTAGAGGGAAGGATTACATGGAATACCTTTTTTAGTGGGAAAATAGTTGAGTATAGTTTATGGATATCACAAGTTGAAATGGATCTATATGATTTAGGTTAGAATGCTCTTGAGTCCTAATGTGGGTCCATTGGTTCTCCTCTTACCCAAGGTGTCTGATGCATGAGCATCTAGGGTCTTAAGAAATCATGCATCAACCAAAACTATTCCTTATTTTTGTACCAATCTATTGTCCATGAAGTAGTCATTACTTCTTTTGGTTTCTCTTGGTGCATAGTTGATATCATGTCAAAGACTTGTCCTAGATCCTTGTCCTAAGTGAGTGAGTTCTTATGTTTCATATTTCTTGAGGTATGTATTGTTCTTCACAATCCTATTTTCCTACTATTTTCATGTAGCAAGTCGTGTTGTTTCAATTGGCTTAGTTTTATATGCTTATGTGGCATCTTGCGTGGTTGGGAGTTGAATCCTAACACACGGGTGAACCCAACTCTATGTGCGTGTGGTTTAATGTTTTCTTTTCTTGGGTATTGGTTTTGTTTCCAAGACCAGACCTCTATTGTAATTAAATGTTTGACTAGGTGACTTGTGGCTTAGTTTGGTTACATATGAGTAAGTAGCTTGGAAGCATTCTTAGAGGTTACAAGATAGAAGGTGCGAGCTTGGACTCTAAATTGTGATTCTTGATTCTATATTAGTCTGCAACCCGGAAGGCCTCACAGCCAGACATGTTGCTATTTTGTATGTGAAGTCAAATAATTACAATTGATAATATGTTGCACCTAGCCTTGAGTTCTTTGTAGATTATTTTGATTTTGTATAAAGCTTCCATGTGTGACTCTAAGAAGGGGATATTGGAAGGCTTGAAGCTAAGTTTATTCCACATGTTTCATGTTCTGTCCTTCTCCCTGCATCATCAACTTTAGATAATCTCTAACCTCTTCTATATTTATTTTAGTTTGAACACCTAGTTTCTCATTCCATATGATATGGTTTTAGAACATGATTTAGCTTTATGTACCTTGGAGTCTTCGGATTTGCATGAGTACCTGATTCTTAATTTCCTTCTTCAACATGAACTTCCTCATCTTGATCATTATGAACTTTACGACCAATCTAAGGAAGATTATGTGGTTATGTTTGTGTTTCTTGATTTGAATTTGTATCATAATCATCTAAACTATAAGCGCGCAAGATTTGAATTGTCTCTGATTGCATTCTTCAATTTTACACTTGTTAATAGTCTTGATATGGATGGTATGGACATTTGAAAATTGACCTTGATAATAAACTTAATGATATTAAGTATGCACTATCATATTGAAAAAATATATTAAAGAGCCATTTAAGGGAATAGATTGGGTGACATGTACAACTAGTGAAAGTGATGATCGACTTTCACTAATTTGGCACTAGCATCAATAATGCACTAGCACCAATACTAGTAATGGAGAATTCAATGTCTAATATTAGCATATATGTTTTCATATTGATATAGTTTGGAGGGGTCTCAATGAGTAAATTAAGGATCACATATTTTCTAAATCTGAGTATGGTTGTATTGTACAATATTTGAGTACAAATCATGTAGAATAATTGAGTGCAAATCATATAACATGAAATTTTAAATTGTGTGATATTGCTGTCCGGATTCAACTGTGTATTTGAGTCAAACTCATTGACCCATGCTTCATGAGAAATGGTTCACATGAACTCTATCTCTCATGAGAATGAATGAAAAACTTAACACTCATTGGATCTAGGAAATGCTCACAAAAGGTGAAGCATCAGGACTTCCTGAGAGGTCACCTATCTTCGTAGGTGATGCTCATAGAGGTGAAACATCAGAACTTCTTAAATAGTTTTTAATTTCTGTTTTGAGATAGAATTAGGAACACTAAGGTATTATTAATTATAGAAATATTTCTGTACTTGATTTGGTAAGTTGTGGAGCATTATCTATATGTGCAAGATCACGTGCAATGCTAGAGACGACCATTGCTCATGTTTAAGCGTTGGAAAAAGTATGCATGATTAGTTCTAAAACTAAAATACAAGGTTCCTTATCTCTATATTTTAGGCCCAAAGGATAGTTGTTAACACCTTATTACGATTCCAATTCTTGTTAAATTGGTGCAAATATATATAGCTCCATCCTAGATTAACTTACAGCATTTGTAGCTCGTTCAATTCTCCAATGTACTCAGGAATTTGCCCAGAGATATTGTTGTTCCTTAAAAATCTGTCAAGATTTGTCGAGAACATTCCAGGGTAAGTGAAATACGCAAAACAAAAATTAAATTTCCAAACAAATTCCCGTAAAGAATTTAATCTTCATGATCTTTTCGTATATATTAAAAACACTATCCTTTTACTCACAATGTTTTGAGCTTCTTTAGGTTTGCTATGAATGGAAGGGAACTGCCACCATTAGATAAATCGCATATGATACTGTTTATCAGAATGAAGACATACCATCCAAGATAGCTATATTAATTACAGATGCGTTGCAAAATGAAATTTATCGAAATATCTATGAAAAGCAACTAGCAAAATTAGAAAGACTGAATAAAAAAAACTCTTTTCACTTGTGATTCTCAGTTAGTCACAATTTTTGCATTCAAAATTGAGTAGGTGCTTACAGGCTAGTCAATTTAGTCAAATTTGAAATGATTGAAGGAATTGGACCTTCAAAAGAAGTGCCTTCCAATCTCCTGCAATTAGAAACACATTGTAGACATGTAAAATGGAAAAATAAATGCGTGTGCACACGATAAAATTAAGATGATAGCAGCAGTTCAAGAATCGGCAATCTTACAAGTCCTCCAGTTGGGACCAGTTACCAACAACGTCTGGAAGTTTTCCGGTGAAGTTGTTGCTAGATGCACGACTGCACAAAAAAACATTGTTTCTGCAGACATGAATGGTGTTGAAACTTGAAAGCATATTCGACAGCTTAATAGCTCGAATACAACAGGAAATGCGAAGTAAATGAGTTAGGCTACTTACAATACTCTCAACTTTTTTAAATTAGAAAACGTTGTAGGTATTGTTCCAGTTATTTGATTGCTTCGGATATACCTACCACGGAAAAGAAATTTATCAATTTACATTATCAGATTTCCACAATCAAATCCAGAAATGAATTTGCATATATCAATTTATCATCTATATGTCACTGTATTGTACTTATTATTGACTTGTAAGGTACCAAAATTATAAGAAATAGATACCAAGGCTAAAATCATCACCATTCATATTACTAAATTCTTTTTTCTGAGTATGATTATGTAATTCTTTCTCTATGGTAAAGAACAAACAATTAGAGGATCATTTCCAGAGAAAAAACTTCATTAGTATGGATTGTAGAAATCTGATATTGCTGATCCAGATAGGATCTACTCCACCCATTTATGTGCTATGCTTTTCTGCTAAAACGTTTTTGTAGAGTATTGTAAGATCTATAAAGAGACTCAATTTGATTGTTATTTTCGATTGCAGAAAGTCTGTCCAGAAGCATAATCTCTGAGTTGGTGTATAACAAACACTTTTTACAATTAATTAGTGATTTTATTTATTGTCTACGTTTATCGTACAGAGAAGTTGTCAGTCAAGAATATTTAAGAGGTGTAATGTTTTTCTCCTGTTGTACAATTCTCGGATTGGTTCAAGCCATTAATTTGGGATTAGAGTAAATTTTTTTAAAGAAGGTTCAGTGGGTGAGATTTATCTTATAATTCATCATATCAAATTATAATTCCTTGTCCATTCTACAATTTAAATAATGGAAGTGATTATGATCGATGGAGGTCATTCTGAGTTTTGGTGCGTCAAGATGATGGATTTTTTTACTAACTCAATTTATATTGAAAAAAGAGTAAATTGATTGGATCACTCTTACAGCTAATAATAGAACAATTAATTAACCTAGTTTAATTATGGAATTAATTATTTAACCTGGTTTAATTATTGAATGATTGTATATTAACTATTTAATAGTAAACAATTAAGCAAGACTTTGATATTTTGAGTTTTGGATATGATTAATTATGTATTATGTATTGATCTAGTAGGAAACTTGAAATGTGCTCTACTAGGATTTGTATAGCTTCTGTCTAAGACCTCACTAGGCTGCCACCTGTCATACTGCATTTATTGTAGGATTAGTTTTCATTTATAATGGCCTTGACCTTCTCCAGCTCAGTTGTTGATGCTAGAGCTAGAGTTTTTGTTGGAGAGAATGGCACCGTCGAACAAATGACCACGCAAGTTCGTCCCCAAGGTGTTTCATGAGGTAATTCCTTTCCTGATATTCTTTTCAATGTCAAGGAGTTTGATAATGTATGCACTTGGTTAGAAAAACAAACCCTCATTGGGTATTTTGTGGGTCGCACTCCTTCTGAAAGGATGTTGCAGGAATGGGTTTCCAAGGTTTGGACACCTCAGGGTGTTCGCCTTGAAGGTGTCCGAAGTCTTACAAAAGACTTTTTCTTTTTTCTCTTTGGCAACTCGGGAAAAGTTGAACATGTGTTTATTCGAGGTCCCTGGACTGTTAGGTGCTCCCTCTTAGTTTTTCAACATTGGTCATGCAATTTTGCTATTTCTGATGATAGCAAGCTTAAGGTCCCTATTTGGGTGAAGTTCCCTAGACTGCCTATCTCCTGTTGGTCATTTTTGACAACTATTGCGCAAATTGTTGGCAAGGTTGTTTTCCTTGAACCAAACAAGTTTTTCAATGCTTGACCCTAGCATAGGGTTTGTGTTGAAGTCGACCTTTATAGGGACCTCAAAGACTCAGTGGATATCTAGATTGGTTGTACTACCTTCACCTAGAAGGTGCTCTATCCAAACATTCCAAATACCTACTATCAGTGTTAGCTGAGCACAAGAATATGGATTGTCCTTTGTTGGACCACAATCGTCCACCCATTTCGAAACCCAAGCTAGCTATGACCACTAAGAAAGATGAATGGACTATAGTGGTGAAAAAAGGAAAGGGTTCGGTTGTGGCCAAGCTGAGCTCTTTACCTATGGAAATGGTAGACATAGCTCAATCCTAGTTCAACTAGAGCCTTCTTGATGTAGGAGCATCTAGAGGTATAACGACAATCTTGTGTCACCCAAAAAAATGTACTTAGACTTAGTTTCTGTTTCATGTCTTTTCATTTTTGGATACCCATTTGGGTCAAATAAAGGTTCCAACTCTCACAGTTCCACTATCAGTGTGTTTAAAAATTTCAAAAAAATAGGAGCATGCAATTTGGCCATCATTTTGGTAACCTATAAGGTGCGAATTGGCCAGATGAATGTAATTGTGAATTAGAGCATCCCAGGAAAAGAATCAGGTCAAAAGGCCCCACGGTTTGAAAGTTATTGCAATTTTTCGGGTTCTGGAGACCTCCTAAGAATGCTTTGAAGTCAGGTTAGGGGCATTAAATGACCTAAAAAAGGGTCAAAAAATGGAAGATGAGAAAAGCATGTGCATAGGGCTATAGAGCACTTCGAGAGCTTTCCGAAAATGTAAACGGTTCATCAATCGAAGCTACGGTTCAAAAGTTATGCCTCCCGGAAGTTTAGTTACCATTTCTGGATTCTTCTAGATTTGCACCAACTTCTAATGTAGCTTCCGGAACCTTCTATTTGGTCGGTGGATGCCTACTAGCACTTTCTAGAATGTACTCCTAGTCCTTAACCCTCTGGGGTCTATTTAAGGAGATTTCTGGCATTGTAAAAGACAGTTCGGATTGGAGTTTGAGAGGAGGTACTAAAAGGAGAAATCATCTCCAGTTTTATGCTATTGTAAGCCCTTAGGGCATGTTTGAAGTTTATTTTCTCTGCACTGTTTGTACTAGCTTATTTTCTCAGTTAATATAATTTTCCCTTTTCTGTTGGTTCCATTCTATTCTTGGGTTGTGTCCCCATCAAGTGGTATCAGAGCTGGTTTTCCTGAGTGTGTAGACAGAGCGCCGACTGTGAGGCAATTTGCACCAGGACTGTGTGGTTGTGGGTTGGAGTTAGAAGATGCCTCCACGAAGAGAGCCTGGCGAAAGGGCCAAAGCTATTAATCCTGAGGAGGTTAGAGCCCTCTAGAGGCAGGTACAAGCATTGCAAGAGGAGCTTCGTAGAGGAGAAATGTTGCCGCAGGTGACAACAGTGAGGATGATAATGAAGAAGAAGTAATGGGACCGGAAGAGGAAGTTGACAGGGAAGTTCTGAATCCTATAGAGGAAAGGCTTTTTAGGGCCATTACTAAGTTTGGAAAAAGACCTACAATTGAAGTGAGTGTATTTTCAGGAAATCTGAAGCTAGATGAGTTGATCGATTGGATCAATGAACTGGAAGAATACTTTGAGTATGAGGATATCAGGGACCTAGATAGGGTTAAGTTTGCAAAGGCCAAGCTAAAAGGCCATGCCAAAATCTGGTGGCAAGAGAATCAAATTGGAAAGAAACAGAAGAGGAAAGGAGAAGATCACAAGATGGGATCGCATGGTGGACAAATTGAAGAAATAGTTCATTCCTATGGACTACGAGCTTGATCTGTTTAAGAAGATGCATGGGTTAAAGCAAGCAGGAAGATCAGTCCAAGAATATACAGAGGAGTTTTACCGACTCTTGATTAGAGCGGGGCATGCAGAATAAAATAAGGAGAAGGTTGCTCATTATATCAGTGGGTTGTGACCTAGCATCCAGGAGGAATTAAGTTTGGTAAGAATGACCAGCGTTGAAGAGGCATACCAGTTTGCCCTACGAGTTGAAGAGAAGCTGAATAAAAGGTTTGAAGGAAGACAAAGAGGGCGCGATCAAGGAGGAAGGGGAAGCGGTAGATCATCTGGCGGCCGCAATGAAACCCAAAAGAAAAATGAAGATGTGGGTACTAGCAGGAACCAAAGGAATGAGGGTTTCAACCGCTCCCATGATCAAGACTTTGGAAATTAGAGAGGAAGAGGTAGAGGATGTGGACAAGGAAGAGGAGGCTTCCGTGGTACCTGTTTCCATTGCAATGAAGAAGGTCATCATGTCTTTGAATGCCCTCAATGACAAGGAATGGCAGATAGGAGAGCTGAGGGCCAAGCTAGGGTTGCTCATGTGGATGAGGATGCACAATCATCACATTTAGAGGATGCAGAAAGAGGAGAGACCTTGGTAAATGAAAGAGTCCTACTAAGTGGTGAGATTGAACCAGGACAACGGAGGAGTTTGTTTTGTACCAGATGCAAGTGTGAGGATAAATGTTGTGACGTGATCATTGATGGTGGTAGCACTGATAACTTGGTATCAGAAGAGATGGTCTCTAAGCTGAAGCTCAAGAGGGAGAAATAGCCCCAGCCCTATCGGATTTCTTGGGTAAAAGATGATCATAAGGTCCTGGTAAGTGAACAATGTTTAGTGAAATTCAAAATTGGGAGTTACCATGATGAAGTTCTCTATGATATTATTTCGATGGATGTTTGCCATCTATTTTTGGGTAGACCATGGCAGTTTGATAGACATGCAGTACATGATGGACATGCAAACACATACTCTCTGACAAAGGATGGAGTTCGCCACAAATTGAAGCCCATGAAAAAGGAAGATGAAAAGGTATGTAGCAGTGCTAGGATTTGTCTTGTTGATGGAAGAAAGTTTTTAGATGGCATGAAACATCAGCATATGTGCTATGCTTTGATTCCTAGAAAAGATAAAGAAGGTAGTAGTGAAATACCATTTGAAGTTTCAGATTTACTAGGGGAATTTGGAGATATTATCTCTGATAATGTTCCAGATGGATTGCCACCAGTAAGGAAAATCAGTCATCAGATAGATCTGATTCTAGGAGCTAGTTTGCCTTACAAGGCTGCTCACAGGATGACTCCTACTGAAATAGAGGAGCTAAATAGATAGGTTCAGGAGCTATTGAGGAAGGGCTTGATTTGAGAGAGCCTGAGTCCATGTGCAGTACCTGCAGTACTCGCACCAAAGAAGGATGGAGAGTGGAGGATGTCTACAGATTCTCGAGCTATAAATAGGATAACCATCAAGTACCGATTTCCTTTGCCAAGGATGGATGATCTTATGGACTGCTTGAGTGGAGCTCAGTACTTCACAAAGATAGATCTGAAGAGTGGCTATCATCAGATACGGATTCGAGAAGGAGATGAGTGGAAAACAACCTTCAAGACCAAGGAGGGTCTTTATGAGTGGTTAGTCATGCCCTTTGGACTGACAAATGCCCCAAGCACCTTCATGCGGCTCATGAATCAGGTACTTAAGAAGTTCTTGGGAAAATTTTTTATTGTCTATTTGGATGATATTTTAATTTTCAGCAAGACTTTGGAAGAACATTTACTGCATATTCGTAGTGTCCTTGAAAGGCTAAGGGAAGAGAAACTGTTAATTAATCTCAAGAAGTGTGTCTTTGCAAAAAGGGAGTTAGTCTATTTGGGGTTTGTTATATCACCTAAAGGTCTCAAAATTGATCCAGAGAAGGTAAAAGCCATCTTGGAATGGCCTACTCCGAGGTCTGCTACTGAGGTAAGATCATTTCATGGTCTAGTTAGTTTTTACAGGAAGTTTATTAAGAATTTCAGTGGCATATGTGCACCCCTAACTGATACAATAAGAGGGGATAAAAAAGAGTTCAAATGGACTGCAACATCTACGAGAAGTTTTGAATTGTTGAAGAAAAAGGTGACAGAACAGCCTGTGTTGGCACTTCCAGATTTTAGAAAAGTGTTCCAGGTGGATTGTGATGCTAGTGGCAGTGCTATTAGGGCTGTATTAAGCCAAGAAGGTAAGCCTATTGTATATTTTAGTGAAAAATTGAATGATGCAAAGAAGAAGTATTCTGTTTATGATCAAGAGTTCTATGCAATAGTTTAGGCCTTAAAGAAATGGAGGCACTATTTATTGCCAAAAGAATTTGTTTTGTATACTGATCATCAGGCATTACAGTACCTAAATAGCCAAGGTAAATTGAATCAGAGGCATATGGAGTGGGTAGAATTCTTGCAGAGTTATACATTTGTGTTGAAGCATAGAAGTGGAAAATCTAACAGGGTTGCAGATGCACTAAGTAGGAGACAGTCACTGCTTACAGTAATGCAGGTTGAAGTAGTTGGGTTTGATGAACTCAAGAATTTGTACCTCGAGGATCCTAATTTTGTTGAAGCATGGAAAGCTTGTAAAGAGCCCGTTGTTATAGATAGAACTAAGTGGTTAGATTATTTGATTCAGGATGGCATGTTGTTCAAAGGTAGTCAATTGTGCATTCCAAGGAGTTCCATGAGGGAAAATCTGATTAAGGAGAAACACAGTGGAGGGATGGTAGGACATTTTGGTCGAGATAAGACCATTTCCATTCTTAGAGAACATTATTTTTGGCCTCAAATTTCACAGGATGTGAAGAAGTTTGTATAGAGTTGCCAGGTTTGTCAAGTTGCCAAGGGGTTTAGTCACAATACTGGCCTATATCAACCATTTCCTGTTCCATCAAGGCCATGGGAGGACATAACTATGGATTTTGTTCTTGGATTGCCAAGGACACAAAGGGGTAATGACTCAATATTCGTGGTGGTTGATAGGTTCTCCAAAATGGCACATTTCATTCCATGCCACAAAATTCATGATGTTGTCCATATTGCAGACTTGTTTTTCAAAGAGGTGGTAAGACTACATGGTCTTCCAAGGAGTATAGTTTCTGACAGAGATACTAAATTTGTGGGGTATTTCTGGAGGACATTGTGGAAAAAGTTGAGAACAGACTTGAAATTCAATTCCACGCATCACCCACAAACTGACGGCCAAACAGAAGTGGTAAATAGAAGTCTGGGCAATTTGCTGAGATGTTTAGTTGGGGATAAGCCCAAGGGATGGGGTTTGATTCTACCACAAGAAGAGTTTGCTTACAATAACTTTGTAAATAGGAGTACTAGAAAATCACCATTCCAAATTGTATATGGGAATAGCCCAAGGACTGCACCAGAATTGAGTAAGATAGAGCAAGGGGAGAGGACAAGTGCTGAAGCGGAAGAATTTGCTGAACATATCAAGCGTCTACATGAGGAGGTTCAGGCACACATTACCAAGATGAATCAAGAGTATAAAGCTAGGGCTGATCAAAGGAGAAGACATAAGGAATTCCAAGTAGGAGATCTAGTCATGGTTCACTTACGAAAAGAAATATTTCCAGTCGGTACTTACAACAAGTTGAAAATGAAGAAATTTGGCCCTTGCAAAATTTTGAAGAAACATGACTCAGGAAATGCATATGAAGTGGAGCTTCCAAATGGTATTCACATTTCTCCCATTTTCAACATTGCAGATTTAACAGAGTATCATGATGATGGTGCAGATGATGAGCTGGTGTTAGAGCCATGTCCAATTCCTGCTTCTAAGAAGGAGGAGATAGAAGACATTCTAGATCATCGTGTGGGTAGGAGTACCAAAAACAGGCAATATGAAGAGTATTTGGTCAAATGGAAAGGACGACCGATCGAGGACTCAACTTGGATTTCAGTAGCTGAGGTTTCCCATTTGGGATTTCCTCTACCATCCATAAAGTGACAGGGTCACTTTTCAATCTACCCTGGGTGTTTGATGCAGGAGCATCCAGAGGTATAAGGGCAATCCTGTGTCACCCAAAAAATTGTACTTAGACTTAGTTTCTATTTCATGTCTTTTCATTTTTGGATACCCATTTGGGTCAAATAAAGGTTCCAACTCTCACAGTTCCACTATCAGTGTGTTTAAAAATTGCGAAAAAATAGGAGCATGCAATTTGGCCATCATTTTGGTGACCTAGAAGGTGCGAATTGGCCAGATGAATGTAATTTTGAATTAGAGCATTCCAAAAAAAGAATCAGGTCAAAAGGCCCCACGATTTGAAAGTTATTTCAGTTTTTTGGGTTCTGGAGACCTCCTAAGAATGCTTCGAAGTTAGGTTAGGGGCATTAAATGACCTCGAAAAGGGTCAAAAAATGGGGGGCAAGCAAAGCTTGTCCATAGGGCTATAGAGCACTTCGAAAGCTTTTCAAAAATGTAAACGGTTCATCAATCAGAGCTACGGTTCAAAAGTTATGCCTCCCGGAAGTTCAGTTACCGTTTCTGGATTCTTCTAGATTTGCACCGACTTCTAACGCAGCTTTCGGAACCTTCTATTTGGTCGGTGGATGCCTACTAGCACTTTCTAGAATGTACTCGTAGTCCTTAACCCTCCGGGGTCTATTTAAGGACATTTTTGGCACTGTAAAAGACAATTCGGAGTGGAGTTTGAGAGGAGGTACTAAAAGGAGAAATCATCTCCAGTTTTATGCTATTGTAAGCCCTTAGGGCATGTTTGAAGTTTATTTTCTCTGCACTGTTTGTACTAGCTTATTTTCTCAGTTAATATAATTTTCCCTTTTCTGTTGGTTCCATTCTGTTCTTGGGTTGTGTCCCCATCACTTCTGTCCCATTGCTTGCTCTACCTCCTTTTTCAAACCCTAGAGTGTAGAGGACAATGGGTGTTCATACCTCTAATATTTGTCCTTTATGGATTCAAGTGTCGCAAGCGGAATCGATGAATTCTCAACAAACGCTATTTTAGTCTTGTAGCCTAGGTGGCCCTGCTGGGTATTTTGATAATGGGGAGAAGATTCAGAGGGTCATCTCTCTTGATGACTCCTCACTTGATGCTCCCAATTTTTTGAACAATTTCTCCTCTCTTGGTGATGAGGATGACATGCAAGTTGGTTTGCCATGAATTGTCTTTCATCGAATGTGTGGGGGCTGAAATACCTCCCTAGAAAATATTATGTTCATGACACCAAGCATTGGCCTGGTAATCTTGATCTACTTTGTCTTCAAGAAGTTAAAGTTGTTGGATTTCTCCTTACCTCAACTTGTAAGGTTATTTGGCAGACCAACGCCATATTTGCTTCTGAGCATCAAGTTGGTCAAGGTGGAGTTGTTACTTTTCTTTCCCCTTGTTTACTTTCTTTTGTAATTTTGCATGGATCTAACCCTCTGCACAGGGTGGTTTGGATTTTGCTATCTTTTTAGAATTATTCTTTTGGCATTGTTAACATTTATGCCCCTAATGATGTTGTTGAGTGTTCAAATTTGTAGCACTAGTTGGTAGATCATTTACCACCTACGACCTGGGTTTTTGTGGGGACTTCAACATGGTTGAGATGGCCACTGACAAGGAAGGACTTTTTCCTTTTTGATGGGTAGTTGGCGAAAGAGATGCTTGGTTTTACATGCAAAACAAGCTAGGTCTTTTTTATCCCAATGCTAGCCACTGCTGTCTAGATGGTGTTTGGCATACTTGGTCCAATTTTTGAGTTGGGTCCAATAGAGTCCTAAAGAGAGTTGACAGAGCTATGATTTCTACACAGTCCTTTTTTTTTATTTTCACATAAGTATGCCCTACCTGTCATGCCTCTGCTAGATGTGATACTGTTAGATCATTCCCCCATTATCTTTTCTATCACTTGGTAAACATCTCGGCTTCATCCTTGTAAAACCCAGTTTTATCTTAATACTTCTTTGATGTCTCATCCACCGACTATTTCTCACATTCTTCAAGTCTAGAATCTTGAACCTCGGTCCCACACCCAAGTTGGGTGGATTCAATGGTGGAATGACACCATCCTCTTTACTACGAGGTTCCTTTTCATTTATGATAGACAGTTGGCTAAATACCATAGAAGATTTCATGAAGCCACAACTAAAGCTTTGCATACGGCCTCAAAAGCCCTCACCATGAATACATTTGATACGGATCTTCAGGTTTGGCTTGCCAATCTTTGGCACCAAAAGAAAATTGCAGATAGTTATGCTACTCAAGGACCTTAGATCAAGGCGTGTCTCCATTGGTTTTTGATGATCAGGCTTCTATAGAATTCTTTAATGCTGTGCAGGCTTGTCAATCTGCAGTTGACATCAAAGTCATTTGGGAAGACCAACATGTTCTTACTAACCTGCTAGACATTCTCCAAGATTTTGTGCATAACTATGAGTAGGGTTTCATGACTCAAGGGCCCTCTACTATGCATCACCAAGCTTTGCAAATGTGCCTTGCTATCACTCCTAATAGGCTTGCCCTTGAGCAATATGCCTTTTGTGAGAAAAAGTTATCTCTTATGGACCTGAAGGAAGTTATCATCTCTATGGATGATGACAAGGTCCCTAGCTGTGATGACTTTCCTTGTGAGTTTTACAAAATCCTATGGGATGATATTGTCCTTGATTTTCTTTAGGTGTATCGTGAAGCTTATAATTCTAATTCCCTTGGTAGCATTATAAACAAGGGTAATATTAAGTTCATATCTAAAGTTGGTAATCCCAAGGAAATTTGGAACTGGAGGCCCATCACTTTGTTGAATGTTTCCTACAAGATCATTGCTAAAGCCCTCTCTCTTAGAATTCAACATTTTCTCTTGTAGATTGTTCGTCCTAAAAAAACTAGTCTCATCAAATCTTGTTATATTTTGGATAACATCATTGTTGTTTGGGAAGGTATGGAATGGGCCCTACAATCCAAGCAATATGCTCTATTTCTCAAGATTGATTTTACCAAAGCTTATGACCAGATTGAGTGGCATTTCATCCTGGCCATGCTTCAGGCTCTGGGATTTGGTCCAATTTTTCTACAGTCTGTATAGATTCTTTTTGGTGATGCCTCTGCTTGTATCAACATTAATGGGCGACAATCTAAAGCTTTTGGGCTCTTTAGATCTATTTGGTAAGGTTTCCTTATTGCACATGTTGAAGGTTTTGGCTATCTTCTTGCCAACACCATCTCTTGGGCCTGGTGTGTGGCATCTCTCTTCCAAAATCCTCCACGTAGCTTGCTAATGACCATTTTGCTGATGATTCCTTCCTTACTTTGGTGGAAGATGAAGACAATATTGCTAATGCCTTGTAATGCTTGGATAATTTTTGTCTTGCCTCTGAGTCTACCATTCAATGGTATAAAACCTTTCGTTACAGACAATCTTTCTTGCCTAGCCCTCTGTGGTTGCAGTAGTATGGGTGGAAATGGGTTCAACATGGAAATTTTTAAAAGGTTTTGGGCATTCCATTTTCTTTTCAAGCCTCCTCCGTGGAGTTGTGGAATGTTGTTCTTGGACAGATTGAGAAGAAGTTGGAATATTGGATCACTAAGCCACTCTCCCTTGTAGGAAAATTTCAAATCTGTTCTAAAGTACTTGTTGCATTGCATGTCTGCTACTCTTCCTGTTGGGCCCCTTACAAAGCTTCATACTTCAAGCTTGAGCATCTCCTCTAGGACTTTCTATGGGCCTCTAATTCAGTGCATCATGACTTTCACAGAGTGGCCTAGGATTGTTGTTGTTTACCCAAATATTCTTGTGGGCTTGAGTTGCTTTCCACTCGCAAGTAGGGGATTTCCCTGTGTGCAAAGTGGGTCATTCAGGCACTAATTGGAGATGAGGCCTGGAGAATTTTATTATGGCACTGCATTTCTTTAGGATTTACAATTAACTAACTTTCCTAGAAGGTCGAGATTGTCTTTCAGGCCCTTCTTGTGACTCCTAAACATGTTCAAATTCAGGGCACTTTTTTTGTGAAGAGCATTTGGAAAGCATGGGAAGCCCTCAAACCTTGGCTTCACTAGGTAGGTAATGGGTTCAGAGATGGCCTCTCAATGAACCAGCGAAACCTTTGGTGGTCTCAATTGTTTGCAGCTCAAGGTGCTCCTTTAGCCAACATTCAAGGAGCAGTGCTCTGTGCTTGCTTCAAAGGGGTATTAAAACTCCCAAGGATTTATTTTCATGGGTTACTATGAGCCTTCACTCATGGGAGGCCTTATAGGAGCAATTTAATATTATTCATGCAAATTGATAGATAGTTGATCTTCTAGTTTATCCGGTGCCTCCCAATTTGTTACACAATTTTGGTATTTACTCATCTCACCCATTGTGGAAAGATTTGAAGTGTTATCCTGCTACTCTAATGACTAGTTACAAGCCCAAGCTGGTGTATCAGTGGCTAGTGCCCCATCTTTTGATGGTTGATACTCTCAATCAACATTGCCATTTGCATTCTTCCTACAAGACTTGGAGTAATAGATTTACCACTATTTCGCATTCCATTACGGAGCCAAAGATTTCTCACTTTGCTTAGTGCCTTCTCTTTTGGGGCTTGCCTTTGGGCCCTCAGCTTTGGCATCTAGTTGTCTTGGATCCTAGATGCCCTTTTTGTGGTTAGTCTGAAACTTCTTGCACATCTTATGGTTCTATCGAAGAGCCCAAAATTATTGCCTTTGGATCCATGACTTTTTCAAGCCTTTTCATCCAGAGGATTTCACTTGGTATATGGTCGTGTTAGGAGATCCGCCCAAGATTCTTTATAGATATGCCCACATTTGGTATGCTTTTAGAATGGAGATTTTTTTTTACTATTTGGAAGGACCACAATGTTCTATTATCTCACAGCTTTCTTGATATTCATGTTGCTATGTACTCTAAAGAACATATCTATAATAATGTCATGATGCAGATTCAAGTACAAACTGGAAAAGTTGTGCTAGAGGTAGCTCACCTATAAGAGTTACTTGCTCATTGGGGAGATGTTCCTTGTCTGGTTGTCTGTGTGCCTCTAGATGCTTTCTCTAATTACTGCACTCCTTGTTGTTTCTAGCAAGGGTAGAGCAGCTCTACACGCCGCTTGCATACTCATCAATCTCAACCTCATCGCCACTCTCCCAATGGTTTTGGTGGCCATCACCACTCGGTCTTGCCTCCATGAAGGTTGGGTTTGGGCTGGTCCTCAATGGTTCCTCCTGCTACCCTTGATGTGGGTTGGTCGTCTACACAACATGACCCCAAATGGGCTTTCCCTTGACTAGAATTAGCCATTTCTCTACCCAGATAGGAGGGAGATAAATATGCTAATGCTACTGCTGATGACAGTTGGGCTCCCCCTTGAGCCAACCATCAACACCAAGGACTTCTAGGGTTTTGATGATAAAGACCCACCCTCAGATTGCACTACTTTTGCAGTCTTAGGTCTTTTTGCTTTATGCTTTATATGTTTTTTTGATGAATAACTATTAATTTGGCCTTGTGTCATTTGAACTCATGAGGTGATCTTATACGCTCTGACCCCTTTTTTGTGAATATGTATCTTTAAATTTTAATTAATGGAAAAGGTCTATTCATCAAAACATAAAAATAAAATAAAATTATGTATTATGTATTATGACTAATTATTTATGAAAAATATTTTGGTATATCTTTATAAGAATAAAAAAATTGATGACCAATCATGCTAGTTAATTTAGTCTCTTGTACATCTAAGGGAAAGTGTAGCTTTGGAGTTAACAAAATAGATGACCCTTATTGTGTTGCTCCTATTTTTTAAGCAGATATTTTTCTTGTCCAATTTACATTGATGAGAGTGGCTAGTGTTTATTTATTTTTCCATTGGTCACTTAGGTTTCTCTAAGGAGTAGTCAAATTCTACTATAAAAAACCCTAGATTAGTTGTCACAGAATGGTAGATTGATCTCTCACTTATCTCCCTTGCACTTTAGGCTTTACAAAAACTAGGTTATCTAGGCCCCTCTTAATGACACTATATCTAAACTATAGCTTAAGGTTAAAATATGATGTCTCTAGTAGGTGAAATTCATACAAAATAACAAGGATTTGTATGACTATAATCATGATTGAGACACCCCCCTTTTCATTCAACCTCAACACGAGCTGAAATAGAAAAAAAAAACTAAAAATAAAATATTATAGAATGTGAAAAGTTTTTTTTTGAAAGAATTTGGTGGCTACCTCTAAAAGTAGAACACATCACGACAAAGATATTTGACTACTCTAGGGCAATAGAGTCATATGTTAAGCATTTTATATCACAACATCAAACATATTTCAGTGGCCAAAATAATAATAATCACCTTATGAAAATAAAATCATCTAAAGCTAGCAATGCATTCGTACTTAGTAATCCCTTTGAGTCCATTTGAAAATCTTTTCTCTCCTAGAAGAATTTACTATACCCCTTAAGATGTAAAGAAATCATAAAAAGTAATTATAGAAAATGTGCATGAAGAAATTCAACAACCCTTAGAATCAATTCAAATTTTGCTATACCTTAAACTAGATGTAATTTGCACTATAGTAATATTTCATATAATCATGATCCAAAATAAAAAGATGATGATTTATGCAATAGCTTACAAAAATAGACCTTTAGCCTACAACATAAAACATTATGTTCCCTACCCATATTTAGGTTAAAACACCAACCAACCCTTTACAATGAGGCTGAAAATGCTTTTTATCTATCTATTTAGAAAGTAGAAAGTTAGGGCATATGAGAAACTAAAAATATTGGAAATCTATTTCAATAACCCTAAATGCACAAGAAAAATTTAGAATTAATAGATATTATTAACAGAATATTTGACCTTGACTGCAAGGTAGAATGAAAATTGTTCTCAATTTGATCTTGGGGTGGGATTAAGATGAAAAAGGTGCAAAAAAACAATATTTAGGCATTGGTTGCATTCTTGTCTATTGAGTCCATATTAGACCATATTCACGATGTTCTACAACTTCCAGGACTTGAGAAATGGTGGTGGAGAAGTAGTTGGGTTTTAATGACAATAATTGGGCCATGATGATGCAACTAGGCTTATTTTCCCAAATCAAAGTATTGTAGGGATTTTTTTAAATTTAAACATAAATGTTGGTAATTTCTTCAATATTTGACATCAAATTTCAATGGTTGGTGTAGTGAGCTATACCATTGAAGTCATTGATTGACTAAGGTTGAGTGAATGGGTGAGCATGAGACATGTGTTGCAATGGAACAAATCTAAGTTGGGAAATCTATGCATGACTTTTGATCAAATGCTAAGATACAACATGGATGACACTAATTGAACCCTTCATTGAATAATATTGATTATGGTTGTGAGCCTAAGATAAAATCTCATGTCATTGCAATGCTAATAGGTTCATACTTCTTTAACATGTTTTGATGCAAAAATAATCAAGAATGACCACATGGAAAGTTGCGGTATATATCTGGAAGGACATTTTATTTACATGCACTAATACTTGGGCCCACTTTGACATATGGATAGATCTCATGATAGTGCAGCTTCACAACCTTCAAAAGGTTTAGAATTTAGGATTATGAAATTGAATGATAAGATGACACATAATAATATGCATTTTATATGAGGAGATGCAAGTTTTAAAGCCTATATTGAAAGGACCTTGAGAAATTCAATCTGAGTATAATGTGTATATCTATTTGAGGTGACTAGGAATATAGAGTCAATACTTCGAAAACAAGGTTGATATTATAATAGACTAAATGGTTCAAATTCCAAGTTAGGTAATAGTATGCAAGCCCTATAAAGTTGATTGTGAATTATAATAAAAGATAATCAAATCTTGAAATGATTAGGGTTTTGGCAAGGGAAAAGAGAAGTAGATTGTTTAGATTAGCAAGATAAACCTTAATTTTGTATGGGTAATGCCAATGGCTCTAGTTGGGGTAAATTTTATTTAGTGAAGCATAGTAGGGATCTAGAAAAATCTCTATGACTATCCTACAAACAATGGTACATGGGAAACTTGACCTTTGAATATTCATTTTACAAAACCTTACCGATTTATTATAGATTATACCCTACAATATCCCTTGGAACTTGGCCATGAAAAAACTATTGAATTTTATCATCAAGATGCCAAGGAAAATTATGATGAAGGAAATGATCTCTCTCAAACCAATACTACCATATAAAGTGAGAGCTATGCATGGTCACATAAATGTAAAATTGCTTCCTATATAGTGAAAGCTATTTTTGGGTTTACTTTCACCACTATAATACAACCATAGATAATAATTGTTGTGTTGAAATGTGGTGACTGATTAGGGAAGTACTATACACTTTACATAAATTCTTTGGTGTTCAAGATTTTTTTGGTTGACTTGTCAACCATTTCCCAAAGTTGACTTGGCAAGGGTTTTTAAGGTTAACTTGTCAAAATTATTGAGCCCTAATTTTTCTAAGTGGAAAAAGATTGTATAAATTGGCTTAGGGCTAGGGATTTCATAATGAATGATGTGATAGTAGCTTCTTGTGGCAGTATTGAGCTATAATTGATTACAAATTGTAATCAAGCTATAATCTCTAGATAATAAGAATTTTGGACTCATTGTTTGGTGGACGTAACCTAGGGATTGGGTGAACCGCATTAAATCTTTGTGTCTTGTGTTCTCTTCAATCCAATTTATTATTTTTTTGATATTGGTTATATTTGCATGTAATTATTATTTCTATCTCATTAATCATAACATGTTGGAACTATTACACAACATATAAACTAGTTTAAAGCAAAGTCAACACCAAAAGAAAATGTATTCATGGAAGTAATTAAAATAATCTCACATTGACCTAAACAAGTAAATTTAGAAGAAAAAATGTCTCCAATTCACATGGGAGATATAACTTTTCTCAAGATTTCACTATTGATCTGAGTAAAGAGAATCTTCCCCTACCAAATCAAACTAGAACTTTGGAACTTTGTTACATCATCAAGTCAAGTATGATGTAGATATTCTTCATAAAACATATGTTATTTCTTAATATTATTGTGTAATACATGTTCACTATCAATGTAAATGTGTAAAGAATTAATAATAAGTGTGCATCGATGTAATGAAACACCCTTATATCCTGGTGGCTTGATTTAGATGTGCTAGTACAAATTATTTCTTTGCATGTTTAGGTTTGTTGTGCTTCTTTCACCATCATTGCATTGCATGCTAAAATCCTCTAATGATTGTTCTTAATTGTAAAATTCTATTAGTATTTGTATGTTTTCCATTCAGATTCTATTGTTCATTGTTTTTAGTTTAATATTCTCTTCTTTTTGTACTTTTTAGCTAAAAGTAAATAAAAATATTAAATAACCCCATCATATAAGGAAGTTTTCCCTCACAATGATGAGGAAGATAGTGGAAAATCATTATTTGGCCATAATCTATCCTACTATTGGCAAAATTGTCATTATTTCTTAGGAAAAAATAATCAATTTGAAGAAAATATTGTAGTAACACTTTGGTTAGGTCAACCGGCTCATTGATAGCATATGTGACTAGAGTGGTTATTCCTCATTCATGTTTTCGGCTACTTCTTACTCCTCATACAATGTATACAGAAAGGAGAGTATCATGAAATAGGTGGTATGCACCTTTCATAATGTTTATAAAATTTTAATCATTATTATGAGTGCGGTGCACATTAAGATATATTATTAGTACGTACAACACTTGGAGCTCACATTCTTGTCGCCACTTCATGTTGAACGTAATTCATAATTATGTATTCATTTAATATGGGAAAAAATATTTAATATATTATCTAATATTAATTGAAGGGTCAATGGTTTTTGTAGTCTCATGATTTTAGTCACATTGTTTTATGTAACAATACTTGATGGTTTTGTGTGAGCTTGTTTTTATAAAAGAACACACAAGGATAACTGTCTTTAAGGTTGACCATAAATGTGGAAAGCACCCTATTGAGGGCTATTGATTTCTAAATAGCTCATAAGTCACGACATTCTGTTCATTTTTTGAATTTTTTAATTATTATCTCCTGTGAATGAGATCTTTTTTCTGCATATTGGGCCTCTTTGAATTTGCATAGTGTCTCCATTATACAACCACGATATTTCATTTGAAATCTGTTCAAACTGTAAACTCTATAATATGTGCTCGTTGTATATTTTTGAATAGGCAATGCTTTTTTGTATCTGCTCTTAAATATCTGTAGCATCCTTGGTATTGAGCTGCTGAGCCATTTAATAGCACAAGTTGCATTTATACATTGTTAATGAGCTGCTTGAAGTTTTTCAGATACTTGGCTGTAACATCTAATGTTTATGCAACATGATTCTGTAAGAAAGCTGACAGTAAAATTCTCCAAAGATAAATTATTCCTTTATATCTGTAAATGATTCTAGAGCTACGCTAAATTTCTCCCTGTCATGTTTTGTAGACAACTGTGTGAACAACAACTGTGATCTTTTATTTCTGGAACTAATCAACTTCGGATAATTGAGGCTCTAAACTAAAACTCTTCTCTTTAAAACATGATTACATCATAATTTGCTTTCATTAATTAACATTTTGGTACCGTATCCTCTATATGTATGCCTGTACTGTATTGAGTTGAGACTTCCTTGTCATGACCGTTGAATATCTCATGCTGAAGCAATTACTATATTATATAAACTGAAATTTTGATATTAGTAAAATGAATATACTGGGAGTTTGTGAAATATGCAATCACATACATGTTCTTATTTTTTCAATCTGGGTATTTCAATACTTTCGTATTTATTACCGGACTAAAAGTCTGAAGCTTCTAATGAACTATATATCCCTTGCTGCCTTATGTTTCTTTCATTATTGAAGTCTCTTTGATCCTGAAGATAGTTCTTGAGGTAATCATGATAATTTCGCTGAAAATCCTTGACTTGGTAGTGTGCCTGGCCTCATTACTGGTTGTATTTTTTTTAGCTTATAATATTGAGCCATAAGTTGAAATAAAGCATATACATGGTTGTAGATATAATATATATATTTTATCCAATTCCAAAGAACAATGACTTCTCTTTTAGTTTATCTTTGACTTGGATTTTGGTGGCTATAACATAAATGACATCTTTCAAGTTCAATGTGTTATCAAAAAATCTTTACTATTAACATAAGACTTCATGAATTTAGTTTTTTTTTTTTGTTTTATTACTTTCTTGTAAGAAATAGGGAATACTAAAGGAATAATAGGGAATTTAGTTACAAACTTTTGTCACCAACTGGATATTATTTATTACTTTAAACCATCCATAAGAAAGTAAACAAGTAATGTTGAATAGTAAAAGTAACCATGCATAGAGAGAACTCGTAACACCATATTTTGTTAACTAGGGAAACCCTCACCAAGGGAAAACCTCGGTAGGGATGATACTCACAAGATGATGTACTAATATAAATGTTCCTTGTTAGATGATGGACCCTGTTAGGAGTCTATAAACTCATTCAATACATATGAGTTCATGTTAGGAGACTTTGAATCTGTATTAAAAGTTGTGGTACAATGTGTGCAAGAAGAGCTCACTGGCCAAACATGCACTTTCAATTACAAAAAGAGCTCACTTCCCAAACAAGTAATTAAAGTTCCTTGAATATAGAAGTATGGATGTTGTACCTTCTTTCAAATGATTTCTAACCTCAACTTGATCTCAAATGAAAAAATTAATTTATCAAAACTTCACTCCTGCATATGATACAAAACTTTGCATTCACAACTTTTGCATATCACTTCCCAATAATCTTGCAAGATGTCTTTACATAAATACTAAGCCTTTTCACAAATTACTACTAGGTCGGCTAAGACCAAAATAAACTTTCCCAACTTAGAGTAAACATCTAGGATCTCGTTCCTAATTGGCCAAGTAATTATTTTGTAAACAAAATAATTCCTTTACCTTTCATTCTGATGTTCTATACATCTTAAATAACTCTTTTCTTTACTATCTGTACTAATGTCCGAGGTTATATACATCATCATAAACATGTTTATTATTCCCATATATCTTCTCTTTGAAGAAATAACATTGTATAAGCAAGTTATACATAAAATAATACACTGTTGTAAACCATTTCCATACTTAGATAATTTTTCTGAGTACCAAAAAACTAAGTATCTTTATTTCTGAGGTTTTATACAAGCATGTACATCATGTGTTTCCATTAATAACAATATTTACATATCTATATATAGCCAATTGTCAACAATCTTCCCTTTTGGCATTGATGGCAACACAGTAAAAAAATTGGCTAAGTATCAAAATCTTTTCCAAAACTTACAACATTACTATTCTTACCATCTATTACAAATACATCATCTTAAAAATTCTCCCCCTTTTGACATGATTACAAAATGCATAACTTACTTACAATTTTCACATACAACTTCTTCCCCTCTGAAATCAATGGAAAAGGTCCATATGTCCAAAAACTGTCAAAACGTTCTACCATCAAAAACTATCAAAATCAACTATCTCACTGCCTCAAGCTGATATCATCTTCATACAATCATCAAAATTATCCTTTGGGTTGTCCATACCGTTCTCCCATATGTCCTTGATTGCTTTGGTAGTAGTGAGAACTGCACATAAGGCATATGATGCAATCTTAATTGCATTAAAGTCAAAGTATATGAAATTGGAATAAGTGTCCTCTGCTTTAACACATTCCTCCAATTGTCTCTCAATGGCTAATAGTTTTAGAGCTATAGATTCTCAAAAATTTGATAATCTTCTCAAATTTTTCTCTTTCTCAAGTTTCAATTTCCTAATGTCACCATAAACATCGACAACTTATCCTTCAAAATAATTAACTCTAGTAGATGGTTGCTATAATTGACTTGTCAGAGCTTCTAGCTCACTCAACTTCCCTTCCATCTTATTGTTCAAAACTTTAGTCAACCTATGAGATAAAGTACATTTGTAATACAATACCTTGCCATCTTGTTGACATCTTCGAAGTTCCTTGATATAAGTATCAAGACTCAACAAATCATTCTTTATGTTCTAACAAATAGTGCTAAAATTATTAGCATCATGAGAAATTAGAGCCTTAGATTCTGCAACATTCAACAAATTAGTAAATTCATCATCAAATGATTTTACTACTACTTTGGCTTCTGTTTGGGATCTGCTTTTGTATGTTTGGTTGGCAGAGTGCTATGCATTTTGTCAATCACCTCCATTAATGCTCTTTGTAGACTCTTGACTTTCATGTTCTTCTCAATTAACTTGTTCAAGGATGAGATCAAGTTAGATTGATCATCATAATCACCTGTAAGGTTGGAAAGAGATAGTAGAGTGGATGAGTTGGAAGCTTTAGTCTCATCTTCCTTTTGTTTCTTCTTTGCTACCTCCTTTTCTTTTCTTTGTTCTTGTTTCTTCTCCTTCTCAAACATTTTCTATTGTAAACCATTTCTATACTTAGAGAGTTTTTTGAGTACCAAAAGGCCGAGTATCTTTATTTCTAAGGTTTTCTAAAAACATGTACATCATGTGTTGCCATTAATGACAATGTTTACATATCTACACATAGCCAATTGTCAACATTTTTATCATTTTATTCTTTGATCATTCCCATTTATGTAAAGTTAATAGGGACTAAAGAGCTAAAACATGATGAGCTTTTAATATGATCGCTATGGTATCCCACCTCCTTTTGCTTCCATTATTGATTTTTTTTTGCTTGGCTTACATAGTAGAAATTTCATTTTGGCTTTTCCAAGGTATAAATGGATGTTCCCTCTAAAAATGTTTGTTTTAATTACATTATAAAATGTAGTTTCTCCTCCATGCTATGAAGGTCTATAGCCATTGATGAAATCTGAAAATTAATTTGTAGCAAAATGTAATTCAATCTTCTCATGTTATTCTCAACTTAGTTAATACTATATATTTTTCCTTGATTTGGATGAATATTGATGCTCGATAATAGTGTCGAGTATACTGATTTGTGAAGCCTTATTCTATACATTGAAATGACAATATAATGAATCTATTGTAGCATTTGCATCATTATTTGGAAAATATGTTCTTTTACACTTTTCAATATCCATGAATATCTTTAGAGCTCTGGTGCATGCAATATTTATCAGTGAATGAATTGTTTTGGACAACCTTTAGGGCCCATAGACTATTATTTGAAGAATATATTGTATCATTAGTGTTACTTGCAACTCACCAACATAATAAAGTTCATTCCTTTCGGAAGCCAAACAGATGTAATCATAAGGATATGATTATAAATATTATTTTTGTTTGGTGCATCTGAAAGGGGAAATAGATTCATTCCAGGAATAGGCACATCGAATGCTAGGACATGGTAAAAATTTGCAATGGGATAATCCATGTTATTGAATATGGAAACTAATAAATGATATGGGCTACAACCTTGTACCATTTGGTACAAGTGCTAGTTTTATTTTAATATGTGACTATGAGTTTTAACTTTATATAACTCATTATTAGGTATTTTATTTTTACTTTAAAATAATTTTAATTTTTTAAAAATCCCTTCTTGATTTAATTAATCATATATTTTCTAAATATTTCATTTTGTCATGTAAAATATAATTAATAATTAACTATATTTAATAGAAGAATGGTGCTTCAGTGTCTTGCTTCCTTTGTTGTTAGGGCTAGGGCTTCCTTCACTGAAGATATTTTTAAGGCCTAGATTTTTTGCAATAGTCACTCTGGCCATACTACTGATAATAATGGGAGTTGGTTTAAGGTTGTTGGTCTATCATCAATAGTGCAAGAGGTAGATTTTTGGCCTCTTGGATGAAGCATAAAACTTTGGAGGCTTTCAAGTGGGAGACCCATCGAACAAAGTGTGTGCAAAGATGACCCAAAGCCAACACTTAGGTGGGTCTGTAGAGAAAAGGCGCCACACTAAATGTTCAGGGGTGTTGTTGGGGAACACTAAATTGAAAATAGGTGTGGAGACACAACACATGGATAAGAAAGGGGTGCTAAATGTCTCCCTTAAACATGTCATATAACAACCAAGAAGAGGGGGTTTCAACAATAATACTATGGTAGGATTCTAAACATACAACATTGAGAAGCCCTATTTCTAAAATCCTTCCCTGGGTGTCTTTTAGCCATCAAAAAACTATTTGGTAGATTTGGATGCAATTGTAGATGATAGGATAGCTCAAAGTGTTTCAGTATTTTACAAGTTAGGCTTAATAGGGTGGGTTAGTGGTTTGTGGCCAAGCTTGTGTGATTTGCATGCTTGGATATCTAAAAACTGGGAACCCTCGCTTAATGGAAGAGTTCAAATATACCCTGCTGCCAAAGCTTTTTTCATTGTTGTTTTTTATAACAACTAGGATAGGAAGATGGTCTTGTGTGATCATTTCTGGAGCTAGTAGGATAGGCACACTCTAATGTTGAAACCATGACATCAATATTTTTCACCAAACTCAAAAGGCTTTGATAAAATTTTCTTGTGGGTATGTCCCCCATATTTTCTATTACATTTATGGTTTGATTATTGTTTATAGAAAATTGGGAACTTGATAGGTGATTTTTTTTTGTGGTAGGTGATGGTTCCTCAAACTTGTTGCATTCCACCTTTTCTTAGATTTTGGTGGAAATGAATATCTTAGATGGGCTACCAATAGAAATTGAGATTAGAACTTCAAAAGGCTATTGGGTGAAACCCTTAGATTATGAAGACGTTCTACTTAGGTGTAGGAGATTTCATCAGGTGGGAGCAATGGATTCAAATTGTTCCAAAGAGAGACTCCAAAGGGAAGTGTCTTGATGGAGAGATAATGATCTTAAACACTATATAATGGAGAAGTAAGTGGAAGGGGGTGAGAAACAAAATAATTTCTCCTAGTTTGTTATAGAGTCTCCAATACAAATGTCTTTAGAGGAATTGGAAAAGGAGCTTCCAGAAGGGTATGGCAACACTTCCATTTTGGATAGAGGGAATAGAATGCCACAAACTAGTCACGATGTTGTTATACCAGAAGGAAGGAAAAAAAAAAAAGCTATAGGGTTCTAATGCAACACAAGAGACCTCACTTGAAAATGATAATATTCATCAAGAGGATATTGGTAATTAGGATTCTATGGTTTGGAAAAATGAAGCTAGAAGTATGGAAGATGGATGGCAAGTTGTAAAGAAGAAAAAGGAGAACACAAGATGAAAGAGCCATTTGATATGATCCTTCAAGCTTAGTCTTGGGGTAGGGATAAGATGAAGCTCTAGTTCTTGTTTCATTATAAGAAGTGATTCTTGCTGATTTGGTCTACTTCGGGATGGTAGTACCCCTAATTGTTACTACCCTTAGTTTAGGCCAAGGTTACTCTAATTTGATTTGAAATAAATAAAAATATCTTACTAATGATATAAATAAAACAAAAATTGACTATTTTAAAAACATCTAAATACTTATTTAATCATTATTTATAAATTAGAGTTCCCTTTTTTGTTCTTCAAGCTACCAATCAACACTAAATATTGTTTTGAGAAGCTTTTGGTTTTGATTGTTTTGAATTTGTTTCCATATAACACTTCATGATCCATCATCAAGGGATTGCAAGAGATGCATAAAGAATGCAAGATACATTTTATTTTATTGAATTATGTAGGGCAATGATGAGTCAAAATGAATTACTAGATGCTTTTAAAAAGACCAAATAGCTTATGGGACCCAAAAATACAAAAATGCCCCGCCAACTAAACTCTTCCTTTTATAAATCTTATTATTCTTCAAACAACTTAAAGTGTTCACATTTAATGTAGAGACATCTTATGTTTTTGTACTCTTCTTTAAGTATCATCCATCTTTTAATTTCACATTTAAGTTGGTACGAACTAGTTCTTATATGACAATTAACATTTTTTCTTTCCATTTTATTTACATCCCAATATGGGTTTTTTTGAGTATCATCATATGTAGAATCAAAATATTTAATGTAATACTCATTTTTCCTATCAAAATATCCTCTTCACAAACCTTCCTTCAATTTTTTATTTAGCATACTTTTTATTTCTTCATTAATATTTGACCACCCTCTCATTAGTTCCTTCCATAGACACAATAATATTGTTTCCATTTAGTTTTATTATTCTATTAGTTTAACCAAACACATCAAAGAATCAAACTTTTATATTCAAAAAACTATAATTTATAATTTCCATACATGTTTAAAAAGTTCAAAAATACTATTTGTCTCAGTTCTTATTGGTTATGATAGAAAAAATCAAGGAAAAAAATTAAATTTCCCACCATAAAATTAAAGAAAACTTTATTGCATTAAATGTCTTCCCTTTTCTCTGATTTCATTTTTCCATATGGCATTCTCCTTGCTAGTCTAAATTGAAGGACATTGTAGAAATGTCTGTAGTGTTAGAGATTTGTCTACTATACAAAGAATGAAACCCTAAAACTCAATTGTATAGGGGGCAAGCATGCATCTTTCCACTATAAACCACATGTCTCAGTCTCTGGGGTTTAGCAAAACCTTGCCTCTTCTGCTCACTTTCTTGAACAACAACTATTTTTTTTGCGCATGACCCATTTTAGGCACAAAGTATAAAGAACACAGGAAAATAAAATATCATTATGGCTTACCTTTCAAACAAGTTTTCTTATCTATTTAATTATTTGTGTGATTACTTAGTCATTTACTGGTTGTTACTTTGTGTCCTCACCTCTTAACATGTGTGATGTAGTATGACCAATTTGAATTCCTTGGAAACAAGCACTATAAAAAGAAAAGGAAAATGACAATTGATGAAAGGAAATAACATATAAATTTCCACAACAAATAAATCTCAGTATTTTCTTTTCTGTATTTGAAAATAGTGGCATGTCATTCTTATGTTCCAACTTCCACCCTATCTTTATTTGGTAAAAGCTATAGGGACCATTAGATTCAATGCCCATTATTCCTTTGAAATGTAGGAATCAATCCCACCCATTCTCTTTCAGTTTTCTCAAGGTGAGAGAGAGTTGTTGGTTCAAAATGTTCATCACCCCCTCAAGATTCATGACAAGGGCTTAACTGCCTCCCGTGTACTATAAGTTGAGTGGTTGGTAAAAGCCATAGGGACCATTAGATTCAATGCCCATTATTCCTTTGAAATGTAGGAATCAATCCCACCCATTCTCTTTTAGTTTTCTCAAGGTAAGAGAGAGTTGTTGGTTCAAAATGTTCATCAACCCCTCAAGATTCATGACAAGGGCTTAACTGCCTCTTGTGTACTATAAGTTGAGTGGTTGTATCGTGCATTGACAGATCAGTCTTTTGGTGCAATGACAACCACACTTTAACAAGTGGTATTAGTGCATAATCACAGGTTCAAATTCTCAGACCCTTAGGTAATGTTGATGGGGAGATTGTTGGAAAAATATTATGCACTCCACTTAGGATTTGTGACAAGGGCTTAACCAACTCCTATACATACAATAAGTTGAGTGGTTGTATCATACATTGACAGATCCATCTTTTGGTGCAACGCCAACCCCACTCTAACATGAGTTGTTTAACTTCCTTTTAATATTCTTAATTCTTAATGCTTCTTAAAGAATGTATTGTATTGATGTAAGAATGACACTTAATAAGTGATATTTCTATGAGGAAATTTGGGGAGAGAAGAATACTATTTTAATTTGCCAAAAATAATTTACTTCTATGACAATTTTTTAATTTTTTGATATTAATTTCTCTCTAATTATTCTAATTTTATGTAATATAGTAACTACATTTTTTATTTTTATTATTTAGACATCGATTCCAATAAATTTAATTTAGCTTTAGTTTTTAATAAACTTAAATTTTATCATTTAAATGAGTTAAGAATTCAATTTTTACAGTTTTATTTTATTTTTTGAACTTAATTTATTTGTAATTGTCAATCAACCATTTAAATTTTAGCATTAACATTTTAAATTAAGATAATTAAATATCTATTATTTTAAATTTCTTACACATTTCATCTAATTTATATTTCAATTATTCAATGCTAGTTGTTCAAAGCTATCTCCCTCCCCCCAACACCCCTCTCTTTCTACCACTCTAACCTATACTTCTACTCCCCCCTCTCACATACAAAACAATAATTTAATACTTATTTATTATAATAGTTATATTAATTCAAATACTATAGCTATATTAATTCAAATAGTTATTGATTCAAATACTATTTTATAAAAGGTATATAGATCATTTATTACATATATTCAAATAGCTAACATTGCCAACTCCTAGAGTGTGAATTGTTATTTATTGTCATTTACTAATGTTGTGGCAATCTTCATTTTTTAATGCTCATTAAATTTAAAAATGGATTAAAATTTATATATTTAAAAATAAGAAGGCACTCGTGGAAATGATTTATTATTTAAATTACTAGTATTAAGCTCAATTGCTAGCATTTTTAAAAATTATCGATAAATAGAGTGAACTTTCCTAATAGATATATGAGGCTTCCTTCATATATAGACTTAACTCTCAAAAAAATTGTTCAACATCACATAGCTATCTCATCAGTATAATTTTTTTGTTCAAGATAAAAATATCCATAGGCTTTTTTGCATTTTTTAATTTAAAATCAACTACCTCTATTGTTTAAAATCAACTCTCTCTCTAGATATCTATCTCTCCATCTCTCCCTTTTTCTATTACCAACTCTTCTTCTTCCCTCTCTTTCTATCTCAATTTTCTTACCTTTCATTACATCTGTCTCTTTTCCACCCCTACCTTTCTGACCATGTCTCTCTCCATCTCTTTCTCCTTCTATTACCAACTCTCCCTTTTTTCCTATATCTTTCTATCACTTTAACCTATATCTCTACTCCCTTTAACAGTTCTTAATTATAAATAAAATACATATCTAATGATGAGCTTAATGAGATTTTTAATGAATGCTTCATAAGGCACAAAAGTTGGTGAATGCTTTGCAAATGGGGTTGCAAGCAGAGTAGGTTTAACCATAGATGAAACTTCATCGTTAAGCATGCTCAAGCTAGAGTAGTACTAGGATGGGTGACCTCCTAAGAATTCTTGGTGCTTCACCTCTGTGAGTATCACCTAGATCCAATGTGTGCTAAGTGTTCCTTTTATTCTCATGAGTGATGAATTCATGTGTAAATTACTACTCATGAAACATGTGTTAATGAGTTTGACTCAAAAACTAAATAGTTAAATCTTGATAGCAACATCACAATTTGACTTGTGGAAATATCTCCTACTTATCAATTATGAGCTTAAGGATCTTTCTAATGGGTTATTCATAAGGCACAACACTTGGTGAAGGTTTTGCAAATGGGGTTGCAATAAGAGTGTGTTTAACCATAGAGGAAACTCTACAATTCAACACCCTCAAGCTAGAGCACTACTGGGATGGGTGACCTCCCCAGAAGTCCTAATGGTTCACCTCTATGAGCATCACCTAGATCCAATGAGTGCTAAGTTTTCTATTTATTGGATTCATGTATGAATCACTACTCATGAAACATGGGTCAGTGAGTTTGACTAAAAAACTACATAGTTAAATCCTGATAGCAATATCCCAATTTGACTTGTTGTTGAAACATCTCCTACTTATCAATTAACAAGCTTAGGGGGATTTCTAATGAATTACAAGAAGAGTGGGTTTAACCATGGAGGAAACTTTGTAGTTAAGTGTGCTCAAGCTGGAGTAGTACTAGGATGAGTGATGTATTAGGAAGTCTTAGTGCTTCACCTCTATGAGCATCACCTAAATCTAATGAGTGCTAAGTGTTTCATTTATTCGCATGACAGATGGACTTGTGTGTGAATCACTACTCATGAAACATGGGTGAATGGGTTTGATTAAAAAACTTCATAGTTAAATTTTAATAGCAACATCACAATAAAATACTTATATTAATTTAAATATTATTTTAGAATGGGCATAGATAATCTATCATAGATATTCAAATACAAAAATGTCAAATTAATTTGCCTGTGAAAGTTTAAATCCTTGAAATGCTAATTGTTGTTTATTGTCATTTTTTAATGCAAATGAAGAAACATATTAAGAACTCTTGCAAATTTGTTAATGCATTACTATATTGTACTCCTTTTCAACATCTTTGAAAAAATTAATTGGAAAATATACATACAATGGTGGGAATGGCAAGCTATCAACTATTCTTTAATCTCTCCCTTATCTCTATCTCATCATCTATGTATATCTCCCTACCTATCTCCATGGTTCAATTATCAACTCTACATTGATCTTTCTATCTACTTTAAACAAAGTACACTATTGAGAGGAACTTTGACCCAATGAAACTCTTATTAGTTCTTGTCATAGGCAGGTTAAGCCTGCCTTACCTTCACTTGATCCTGATCCTAATAAATATAGGGTGTAGGGGGTAGGGGGTAGGGCAACCGAGTGCCCTCCTTTTAGATTATTCCACCCCTACTATTCTAAGGGAGGGTGCAAAACCTTACTTGCATGACCCATCTAGCCTTGGTCGCCATGCGAATAGTATGGGCTGCGGGCTACCCCTACTATTTATAAGGGTAAGGGCAATGGGTGGGCAACACTAGCTTGTTCTCGCACCAACCCCTGATGTAGGCCATCTCGTATAACTGCTTCTCCCACTCCCCCCTACTATTCTATGGCTTCTTGATGCTACATCCATTAGATGCAATAGTAATTTCTAAATAACCAATCAAAATGAATAATTTTTATAACATATGTCTATAAACCATAGTTTTAAAATTTCCATCTATTTAAATGATTTAAAAATAATAATTTATCTCTTTTTTCATTACCTTAGAGCAATAATAGTAAGGAGTAACATTATTTTAATTCACAAAAACAAACATATTTTTTATACTCCACTTGTAATGCACTAATCATAGGTTATGCATTAATTATAGCTTGTGTCATCTTTATTTCTAGAGATCTTCCATGGAACATTTAATTAAATATGAAGATTAAATGGTAATTATAGCAATGCCATGACATATTGAATTTTTTTTAATTCAACAAATAAAATTTAAATCTTAATATTTTTCAATATAGTTTATTTTATTTTTAGTATTTTATATATTAATATGTTCAATTTTGTACTTTAGATTTTCAATAGCAACAATTTAATATCAATATATTAGATTTATTTTATTTATAATTAATAATTTATTAAATCTTATTTATGAAGTTTATAAAAACTTGAAGACTTAAGCTTTTACATTAAAAAATCAAAGACACTAAAATTTAAATTTAGCAATTTCTATATTTGAGATTTTATTTGTAAATTTAGTTTAGCAATTCACATATAGCATTATGAATATAGAATGATTATATAAAGAATTCTTCCAAATTTCTTTTGCCTTTTATATTTATTAATTTGGAAGAACTAGACTTAAATATTTAATTCAATATAAATATTTAACATTCTTTCTTCTCTCCCTCTACCTTCATCCCCACTTTTATACTCTTAAAATTTTCATCCCCACTTTTATACTCTTAAAATTATCCACAAAGAACATGACGGTTTTTCATTTTGGTATTCTATGAGTTCATTATTAATGATTAATCTAATCATTCTGACATTGTATTCATACACAATATTTTTGTAGATAAGAATATTAAAGCTTAGTTTTAACTCTTCTAGAATGGTTCATGAACTATGTGAATTATCCATTTTCATCTATTCTTGCATTGTTTTCTTTTAGCTTATTTAATTTTTATATTTATTCTAATATAAGGTGAATTTGGTGCTCATATACTATGGCACCACCTCCTCTCATACAAGTAAGCTAGCTTTACACTATTTAGACAATAGCAAGTCACTCGCATTAAGATTCAACATAGACTGTCATGCAATTATCAATGTCATTGATAAAATATTTGAATTGAGATTCTAATTGCATACATTGTAGAAATGTAGTATTGTAATGTATGTTGAATTCTAGATAACTAGTAGTTTTTTAGCATCTAAAACTCTTTTGTCATTTAACATGTCTTGAATGGGAACATTGCTAGAAAAATGAGTTTTATTTATTTAGTTGTGGTGTAATTTATTTATAACAACTGTAAAATTTTAAATTTAGACATCAAAAGCGTTTATTTACATCTTACTAATCATAATGAGGAAAAAACATTACGTTACCTTTAAGAATTAGTATGCCAACCTTCTATTTCTATTAAACTAAAATATTATTTTAAAAAATTGCATTTTTAAGTTTCTTTATCATCAGTTGAATAAATGACAATTGATTACAAATACTTTCATTTGGTGAATCATTTGCAAAAGTGACTAATATTACCAATCAAATTCATTATACTTATGTCTTACCAAACATTAATTCCAAACTCGTTCTACTTAATCCTACCCTTTTTCTTATCCCCCACCATATTCAATTCTACTTTTATATAGTATAAGCTAAAAATGCAAATGGCATGAACTATGACGCTTGGGTCTCTTGTTTTAAGGTGTTGGCTAATCTCCACACAAAATGCACCAAAGACAAAAAAAAGTCAAACATGATTGTTTTTCGGGTTCACGAAAACATAACAAATTTTTCCCAAAAAAATTGTTGTTTTCGATCGCAAAATGTACAGATCATGAAGATCAAATGCTGAAAATTTCAAAAAAAATCAGTGTGTTTTCATTTTTTTGAAATTTAGCCAATGATTCAATTTCTAAGAAGGATAGTCTCGTCCTTGTTTTAATACCCCACTAGGGTATATAATCATAGCTAGATACATTTCAAATTACCTATCCTACTATGGTGATGGATGAGATTAATATATAATGGCAACAGATTCTAGTGCGGCTTTCACCGCCTCAAACCCCATTCCAAAAGAATTATTGGCATGTGATGATGAGCGGCGACCGTCAACGACAGCTATTTTGAACCGGGCCCTTTTTGCGACTTTCACCAAAATAGGCCACCTCGTTTTGTTTTTTTAATACAATTTGTCCAAGTTGAAGAACCACTACCATCTTTCATGGGGCCCGCCCAACGTGGGTTTGGTGTCCACAGTCGCACTCACGTGATACGAAATGAGGGAGGAGACCGAGATTATTCAAACCAATGCAAGAAGAGATTACGCCAACTTTAGCCATTCAAATTCAATGTGCGTTTTAAAAGCTAAGAGCTCTATTGCCCCCGGTTTTAGATTTAAGAATCATTGAGCTATGAATTAAATTGTACTGCAAAACTTTTTATTTGTATCTGCTACTTATCGATTTAATAGGAATCAAATTGTGTATTCTACAAAAAAAAAAATGTATAATCCAAGTGAGCATCGATTTCATGCGAATATTTTAGAAGTCAAAGACAATCAAGTAGTAATGAATCATTGCAAGTGGCAAATAATATACATAATAATAAAGTTTAAAAGTTAGGGGTTAGAAAGGAGGGTCCACTATGAGCAATGATGAACCATTACAAAGTGACAGCAAAAATGAAAAATAAATTAATTAATAATCAATATAAGGTGTACAATGATCAATGATGAACCACTGTAAACTCTAGTTAAAAAATAAAATAAGTTAAGGGGTCTGGAATCTTAAAATTATTGTTACAGTCCTGGTTAGGACGAGAGACGAGACGATATCCAGACAACTTATTTCGATTGCAGACATTTGCTTATATATCAAATTCTTAGAAATTTAGGTTTAAAATAAAAAATGAAATAATTCTTAAATGATTGAAATACAATAATATTTTGTAAATTTTAAATTTATTTAAAAATGTCATTTATTATATATCTTGTTTGTTAAGTATGACATAACTATTGCAATCAGAGTTTAAACTCATGTCAAACTCTTTTGATGCAGCTACACTTCAAATGATACACAATTACACTAACCACAAATGTTGGAGATAATTCACATTGTAAACATGGCCTATATTCAATGACTCTTTGGTATTTCATTTATCTCTACAGATTCATCTGTATAACTACTTATAAAATATAGATCAATAAATTTGACTAAAAACTACACAGCTAAATCCAAATACACTATCATAACTTATATAAAACACTTTTCCTAAATTTTGAAGCCTGAAGGTAATTAATAAAGCAAAGCAAAGGTTCAGACTACGTCCAAAATACTAATAAAAAATAGTTCAGAGTGGTAACGAATGCAGAGTAAGTTCAAAGTCCATAATTAAAATAAACAAAATTAGAATTCCGGGAGTCCAAAAAAGCTATATCAAATAAACAAAGTTGAGAGTGCATCAAGGATAGCGAAAACATGAACTTACAGTTGCTCCAGGTTTGTCAAATCTCCAAGCTGTGCGGGCAATGTTCCTGATAAACTATTCGTACTAACACTCCTATGCCGCATGCACACAAAACACACAATGATAGAATCAAAATAAATATACAGCTAATTTCTATTTAAGTGGCCAAGAAATAGATGAAAAAATCTACAGAGAAGAAGAAAAAATTACAGGGATATCAACTTGGTAAGATTCCCCAATTCCTTGGGAACTTCACCAGTTAAACGATTTTGCCCAAACGACCTGTCATATCAGAGAAATTACAACTAATTAAATTATTGACGCACAGAACATATTGAACAAAGCAATGCAGAATTGTTAGGGGAAAAGTTACTGGTCGCTTACAGGTACTCAAGTCGTTGTAATGAGCCTAAAGCAGCAGGGATCGATCCGCTCAGAAAATTGTACCTCAGGTCACTGTTCGAAAATTTATACAATTTCGTAAACTAGTTACAAAATCTTATTTTCATCACTCCAAACGATTTAATTCGGCAGAAAAATGGACATTTGAAGTTTAGTAGCACTCACAGGCTTTGCAAGTAGGTAAGATTAGCCAATTCAGGTGGAACAATCCCTTGCAATTCTTCATACAGCACTATTCTGCAATATAACACGGTAAATATATATGTGGCATTCAATAAATGAGGGAAAAAAGGCGATTTTTAAAGCGAGAGGTGCTTACAGCTTAACGACATGGCAAGTGGTATTTCGGTCAAAAACACAGCTGCACTTGACCCCCATCGGCCCGTCTGTGTCAGAAAGAGTATACCAGTTTGGATCGTCATTGTTGCACGGATCCAGACTGAAATCCCATTTTGATATCTTCATTTTGGTCGCAATTACTTTGAGTGCCTCAACTATATATACAACCCAAACAAACAATTAGCTAAAACACATTATTTAGTCTGTAACGAATCCCTATTAATTTAGTTTGAAAAACCGATTCAAATTGAGATCTTACCTTCTTTCGGATCGGTGGTTTTAGCAGCATCACTGAACTGGGGAAAGAAGCAGCAGTAGACGATAAGGCGGAAGAATATTGCAGAAGAGACCAGTGAATAACATTTCTTGTGGCTGCCCATGAGAGAAGCTTCAACATTCAACTACGCCCAAGACCGAAACGATCTGAAGGACTATAATAGTTACAAAGCCCACCGTCTGAGACAGTGCTTCACATTAACTACCAATTTCGGCAAATAATTTATTTATTTTGTCGTCTATTGGCCAGTGACAATTAAATATTGTCACGCATGCATGAGGTGGCGTTCTTATCTCTGGCCGTCTTGTCCACGGCATATAAAAGTCCGCGTTGTTACAATTGCTTTCATCTCTGCAACAGACTCGTCAGAAAAAAGATGTTTGTCAGAAACTTGGGGAGCATAACTTTCAGGCTGTTAAACTTTCCTGCATCTGCTTGAAAAGAACTTGTCTGCAGTAAGCAGTTAAATAATCCAAACGAGGTTACCATGGTATGATGGTAGGAATAGTCTTCTCTTTTGAATATTAGTTTTTCTGAAGTGGGTTGGTGTGGGTGGTGTGGGTAATTTGGGATCAAAGTTTCTTTTTTATGATGGATTATAGAATGTGATCCGAAATATTGATGTAAAAAATCAAATACAATCAAATTTAAAAATAAATTTTATAAAGAAAACTTTCTATTATAGACTTATATTTAGATTGGTTTACTTCAAGAGTTTTAACTAACTTACTACCTGATTTTATAGGAGTACTGAGTAGATAAAAAAAAATCAACCATTTTAAATTTCTTGAGCATCTCTGTTACATATTTGACCTGAGTTCGAAACAAATCATGCTCCAACTGAACAACTTGAAGACCAAGAAAGAATGTTAACTCTCCTAATAGAGACATTTCAAATTGTTATTCTATGATATGCTCAAAATGTTTAGATTACTACAAAAAATGATGTCATCTATATATACCTCAACAAGAATGTCATTACCTTCAAACCTTGTATACAAGGTTTGTCCACTCCACTCCTAATGAATTCATTTTCTATTAAGTGGGCATCCAACCTAGAGTACCAAGCACTAGGAGCTTGTTTTGAGCCATATAACCTATAAACATGATAAGGTTTTCCTATTGATTCAAAACCTTCAAGCTATTCCATATAGATTTCTCCATCAAGATAACCATTCAAAAATGCAATATTAACATCCATTTGATAGACTTTAAATTTTTTGTAACAAGAATAAGCTAAAAGTATTTTGAAAGATTTTAATCTTTCGGCAGGAGCATATGTTTCACCAAAGTCCATTCCTTCTTGTTTTGCATAACCTTTGTGATGCAGTGCAAGGCCCCAACAAATAACTGCATAGTAGAAACACAACACAAAATACAAGATCTGACTCTTAACTCAATTCTTTATTCATAAAACAACTAATTACATGCAAGGTGCCGGGCAATAAGGCTTTCCTAGTTACGACCAATTACAAGGCAAGTAATATTTTTGCAAGATCCTCTTGATCTAACCCAAACCCTAGCTAGCCAGATCTATAACACAAAAAAACTTTGGTACAAACCTCCAACAAGATCTAAACTTGTGCTCTCAAGCCACCAAACAATCTCCTTGTTTTCCTAAGCCACAACTACTAGTTTTGCTAACAAACTCAGCTCTCTCAGCTGCTCCTTGTTCTCCATGCTAGATGAATAATCATTCAAGACTCTACAAACCCTCTATTTATACCCAACTAAGCCACAAATTGGCCTTTTAACAAATATTAAATACAAAATGCATTAGTTAGCTTACAACACCCATTAATGCACTTAGGATAAAGATCCAATGCCCATATAAGTCCATATATCCCTACGATCAATCAACATCAAAATCACATGCTTTAAATATCCCAAGTCAGCCAAGAAAATCTTCAAGAAATCCATCCTGCAAGCCACATTGCTGAGCGTCAGCAAAAACAACAAACATTGTTAAGCTCCCACAAGCATTGTCGAGTTCCATAGGTGTCAGACAACCAAAAAACCAACACTTGTTGAGCATTGTAGTGAATGTCAAGCAACATAGTGAATAAGCTCCTTTAGTGACCAAGATCCTTTAGCAATCGAGCTCCTTCAGCGACCGAGCTCCTCGGTCAATACTGCATCTAGAACTACCCAATAACAACCGATTACCACTCCTTTGGTGATTGAGTCCTCAGCTCCAAAATTAAAATCCCTCCAACATGTAGGATTTCTAACTACCCTAGGATTCTCTTGCATCACATTGCATACAAAATATGCTTTATTTCTCACACCTTTACCTGCTTCATTAAGTTTATTCCTAAAAACCCATTTTCCACCTATTACATTTTTTTCATCAAATCTAGATTCTAGTTCCCACATCTTTTTTCTCAGTTTGGTTAATTTCATCTTTCATTCCATTTAACCAACATTCATCATGTAATGCTTTAGAAATTGTTTTCTTATAATTTTGTTACCAAACAATTGTGTTCAACCATTTGAGCTTGTTCTTCCTGTTTAGCACTTCTTTTGGTTATGACTCCTGCATCTTTATCCCCAATAACCAAGGTTTTTGTATGTCTCTTGGTAATAATCTAGGAGGATGTCTTTAGAGTTGTGTCCACTTTAGAAGCTTGAGGGATTCTCCCATTCACAAGTATCTTATGCTATGATTCATGGGCAATAGACTCATGAATAATAGATTTGGGAACCTTTCCAAGTTCTATAATAGATTCCTCTCAACATCTTGCACATGACTATGATTTAGAAGCACATTTTCATCAAATGTTATATTTATTGATTCAAAAGTTCTATTAAGCCTTCGAAAAAATACTTATAAACCTTGCTATGTGAGGAATAACCTAAAAAAGATACCTTCATCTAATTTAGACTAAAATTTGTCAACAATTTCATCATCCTTTTTGATAAAAAAATTTACTACAAAATATTTTGAAGTGTTTAATTGAATTAGATTTTCCATACCAAAGTTCATAAAGTGTAAAAGAGTTTCTTACTTTGAATTGAACTTGATTTAGAATATAGAAATCAATGTTCAAATAAATTCTTTCCAATATTGGTTAGTAGATTGGCCTCATTGAGCATTATTTGTGTCATTTCCTTAACAATTCTATTCTTTCATTCAACCACTACATTCTCTTAAGGTGTTCGCATAGTATAATATTATCTTTTAAATCCATATTTTTCACAATATTCACCAAAATATTGATAGATATATTGAACTCCATTATTTCACCTTAACATTTCAATTTTAGATTAGATTCTCATTCTAGGATTTTCCTAAAAATTTTGAATCTTTCAAAAGCCTCAAATTTGTGTTTAAGAAGACTAACCCAAACCATTATTATGTAATCATCAAACAACAACATAAAGTATTTCTCACCATTGATTGATTGAATGTGTCCTTGTTGGACCACATAAATCTATATGTACAAGTTCCAAAGGTATGGTGGAAGAATGTTCTTTATACTTACAAGAGACTTTAGATTTTAAATCTTTTATGCATTCATTGCAAATTGTGTTAGAAGGCTTACTAAGAACATGTAACCCTCTAACATTTTGATTCTTAGTGATTCAAACCATATTATCAAATTGACGTGTCCTAATCTTTTGTTCCATTGACAATTTTCTTCAACTTGACTCATAAGACACAAGCCAATATTATTTTCATAATCAATGGAATCAAGTAGATTGTAAAGATCACCACCACTTCTTAGACCAATAGATGCAGAAATATTATTTAATAGATTTATTAAGACCACCATACACCATTTGTGCCACAAGGGAAATCAAGTGGCAAACAACCTGGTGGTGTATGCATCTAGGATAGGGAGTACGATATTCTGACAATGGTTGTAACACTTGTTCAAAAAGAAAAGGTTTTAATATAATAATCCAAATTTGAGTAAGTATTTGGTGGGAGTTGGGTTTTGATGGCACTTTCCAAGGCGAGGGATTTTTTGATAGTGATTTTAAATTGTACACCTTTTTAATTAATATTTTTATAATAAGTCTTCATGATAGGAGTGAGTCTGTAACCCAAGGAAAGATATGGTGTCATTTGTTTTTATCCCAAATAATGGACCTTTAGACACTTTTAGGTTAAAAGTAGGTATATGTATTTTTAGGGATTCACTCAATATCCAATGAGGGATTTGTACCTCAGACAACTCAAAGGGAGGTTAGTTATTGAACCTACCCAAGAGGTATGAACTTTTGTGTCTTCTAGAAAGGGGTGTAATAGAGTTAGTAAGTAAATATTAATATGAAGACCAATGTGTTCACTAACAGATTTTTGGTGACTCTGTTGGGGAAATGAATTGAAGGCCAGTGTTATATATATTTCCTCAATTGTTTTGATATATTTTCATATGTAGGGTAGACAGCTCTATTAATTCATCATTCTAAAAGGAAAGGTTGTAAGGAAGATTAGGCCTAATCCCTCCATCATGGAAATCCATCAAACATATGACAAAGTATTGCACAATTTATGGGATAGGTGCAAAGAAAGTATCTCGTAGGCTATAAATAATAACATCATTTTGGAGGATGATCTTACATCTACCATCTTATGGAGAAGCCTCTGTAGATAATTCCATAAACTCAAAGATCATCAGGAGCATGATAGAAAAGTGGCAAGGATAAAAGAAGAACTGGAAATCAATGATTAAGAGCCTTCAGTAATATCATCTCACTTCATCTCTCACATTTATGTAATCTTTGATGATTATGGTAGCCCCCAAGAACCAATGGATAAAGATGATAAAGGTACATCAAAATCTTTCTTATCTCCTGATTTAGAAAGTTTCAGATTTGAAAATGACAACAATCAACTTGCTTTGCATAGTTCTAATTGTGAAAAATCTTAGAATAATGTGCAACTATATGTGCAATCTTTAATTTTTATTGAAAGGGTAAATGAAGTTGATTCTTCATATTTTGAAATCCATAATCAGCCTACAAAAGAATCTTCCTAGTTTGAAAATGAAGTTCATGGTAATTTGACAAGGTAAGACTACATGTTGAGAAAACTCCTAATGCCAAAACTCCTATTGATGAAAGAAATTATGAAGTAAAAACTCAACATGTAGATGACTTGGTTGAAACATGAAATGGCATTCTTCTTATTGAAGAAGAAGAAATCATGGGCATATTTTTGTCATCTCTCCAACTAGAAGACTTCTCTTAGAATGGCTTAGGTATCAACCCAAACCAAGCTGAAAATGAGATATTGTTGAATGAATAATCTTTTCATGTATGATTTTTTTGGTTTGGATTGTGAAAATAATGCTGAATTATGTGGTAATGCAATGGCAAAGAGGAGAGATGAAATATTTCCCATGTTTGACAATGACTTGATTCTTGATAGAGATGAAGTAAACTTTAATGAGAGATTTGATCCTATGATGGATGGATTATCTTTCTTTTCTAAAATTAGCCAAAATTCAAATGATTATGTAAAGAAAAATGATCTTGCAAGAAACAACCATGAGCAATGTATAACTGTTCTTGAAGAAGTTTCTAAACATTATTTTTTCTAGCTAGGAAGAAGATCTTGCCAAGGGGATATAGTAGAAGATAGACGATGTTATGATGAGTCCTGGTAATTTAGAAAATAATGGCGGTTTAAAATATATTTCTACATATCATTATTTTGATGTTCAAAATTGAAGAGATCACCAAAGAGCACTACTTTTGGGGTACTTCATTAAGGCATAATTCACTACTTCAAAAAGGATACTATTTATCCTAGCTAGTGGATGTCTTTTTGTAAGTTCTTCTTGCTTTTGGTTCTTGTGGTAAAGGTTTTTCCTACCTATGTACATACTATAAATATCATTTTGTTGTATGTAGTGGAAGTCAAAATAACACCCAAGCTTTGGGCTTGCCACTAGTTTGGGTGGTTTTGATGCAAGAGCATCTTGGGTTTCCTTGTAATCCTGCTCATTTTCATTCATTTTGCCAGTTATTGCCAAGTGCTAGTTGCTGTTGAGTTCTAGTTGCTGTCAAGTTCTAGTTTCTATAAATTTCCATTTGGTGTCGTGTTCTAGTTATTTCTGAGTGATAGTTAATGTTGAGTTCCAAGTACAACTGAGTTCCATTTGTTGCTAGGTTCCAGTTGCTATCGAGTTCTAGTGTTGACTGAGTTATCTAGTGTTGGCTAAGTGTTCCTTCAAGTACCAAGTGAACCTGCTATTTGCTAATGCTCGGTTCCTTCTTTAGTTGAGTTATCTATGTTTTGGCTCTTAATAGGAGCCAAATTTCATATTTAATTTGGATTGGGAATTTAATAATAGGATCTTGTTTAGGGATGAGTGTTGACAATTTTTGGGCTGACCTTTCTTTCATGTAATCATCTAGAATCTTTTGTAAGCTATTTTGGCGAGTATAAATAGAGTGCTTAGGCTTAGGTTAAAGGAAGAACTTAGAGGGTTTCAAAAGGGGCAGACATACATGTCTAGAAATGCAAATTTAAAGCTGGATCATGGATCTTGAATATATTTTGTACCTGGCCGTAACCTAGAAGGCCTTACATCTGAGCATTTATGCTGATAATTTCATGAATCAATAAAAGTATTTTGCTCTCTCTCTCTCTCTCTCTCTCTCTCTCTCTCCCCCCCCCCCCCCCCCCCCCCCTTCTCTCCCTCCCTCCCTCCCTCCTTGGTGTTGTTCTCTATTGTTTTCTTCTGTTGTGTTTACTCAGCAAGGTGGTCTAGATAGTTGGGTGTGCCCTTGTTCCTAGTTCTTCATCCTTCCTTGCACCAGGTGGTATCAAAGTGTGAGGTTCATCCTTGTGAAGATTGGATCATGTAGAGCCCTGATTTGAATTTGGTTGAAGGGTGGAAGATCTAAGGATTTGATCTATAACTTGCAGAGGGTTATGATCTTGTAGGAACCTGATTGTAAAGATGGTTCGAGGTAGATGAAATGTTGATAATGCCATATTGGATACATTGAGACAAATTGCAGCCAAATTAGATGATGTGGAGACAACCCAAAGGAGAGGAGCACATCTTGATGATGTGAGAGATAATGAAGAAAAAGCAAGAACCCTAATCCAAAACTTGAAGAAGATCAAGATGAGGAAAGATTGTTAAGAGTATTGTCTAGGGCACATTCAAAGCTTATTCTAGAAGTTGTTCCTTATGATGGAAAATTGGACACCAATGCTGTGTTGGATTGGATCTTTGATATGGAGAAGTTCTTTGAGTTTGAAAAAACTCCTGATAATAGGAAGGCGAAATTTATCATTGCTAGGATGAAAGGTCATGCTAAACTATGGCGGGAGCATTTGCAAATTGATAGACAAAAGCAAGGCAAGGAGAAGATCAGAAGTTGGATCAAGATGGTGAACAAGGTGAAGAAAAAATACCTTCCTATTGATTACCAAGTTAGCTTGTTGAGAAAGATGCAAAATTCGAGTCAAAGAGACATGAATGTGAAGGAGTTTATTGAGGAATTCTATAGATTGGACACTAGATCTAGACATGTGGATGATGATGTTGAGAAAATTGAAAGGTATCTAAATGGATTGAGATCTGGAATCCAAGATGAGATAATTTTTGTGAAATTGGAAAGTGTGGAAGGAGAATACCAATATGCTTTGAAAGATAGGGAGATCTTGACAAAGAAGCATGAACAAAGAAAAAGAGGTAGAGGTGGTATATTCCAAAGAGACATAGGTATATCTTATGGTGAAGGTGGTAGATCTAACAATTCTATGAAAGATAAGGAAAAAATTGAATGGAAAAGTGACGACAAAAAAAGATGGAATGGAAAGGAGGTAATTCTTACTAAGGAGGTACTAGTTCCTATAGAGGAAGAGGTAAGTCTTATTCTAGAGGTGGCTTTCATGGTAATTCTTTTAGATTTGTTAAAGAAAGGCATAGATCCTTTGAATGTAGATCCCCTAAAAATGGGCAAGGTAACAAAAATGCTATGATTCAAGGAGACATTGAGGGTTCATCAAGTGGACCTAAGGCTAGAGAAAATCTGATGGTGAGAAGAACCTTGTGTAATAAGGGAATTGATGAGGATCCTGTCTTAAGGAGAAGTCTTTTCAAAACTAGATGTTAGATGGCTAAAAAATGTTTTAAAGTGATCATTAATAGTGGAAGTTTAACAAATTTGGCATCAGAAGAGCTAGTTACAAAGTTTCAGTTGTAGAGGCTAAGGCATCCTAAAATCAAGGATGAGCATAAGATATTGGTAAGTTGATGCAAGAGCATCCTAGGCTTGCCTGCAATCTTGCATGTTTGGAGGGATTTTGGTTAAGTATTGAGGAGCATCGAGCTTGGATTTTGGTGGAGTTATGATTTCATGGTTAGGTATGTGTTGGAGATATATTGGGAAACCTTTCCTCATGATTTCATAGAGATTAGATGGATTGAGTTGAAGTTTGAGTTGTTTTACCTTGCTGCTAGAATTACATTTTTCTGGTTTTTGGGTGCCTATTGCAGACCATGTAACTAATTTTTCACAATGAGTTAGAGCTTGCACACTTCAAGGATTTAAGAGGACCTAGAGTAATTGTTTTTATCTAAGGAAAAAGTTCTAATTCCTTATAAGTTGGTAGATATGGAAATTCTCCTAGAGTATCAATTTCTGGTAGTTTTATGTGACAGTTTTCTGTGCATGACTTTCGGGATGGATATGTACTTTTTCTTGGGGAATCATCCTTTCCAAATTTAAAGGGTTGTAGAAAACCTAAATTACTACCTATGGTTTTTTTTTCTAATTCAATTAGAGCTAGGAGATATCAAGATTTTTCTTCGATATCAATTTTTTGGACATTTAATTGTTGTTGCAGGCTGACTTGTGGCATTTAATTTATGCATGGGTATTTAATTTGTGTTCTAGGCCAAATTGTGGCTTAGATTAGTATAAGTAGGGGTCTTGTGGGGTATTTTAGTCATTTTGAGTTGGAGGGAATGAAGGATAGATGCAAGTTTGAAGAGCTAGAGCTACAACTTAGGAATTAGAGGGTTGCTTGGTGGACCTGAGGGTACAAGCCTGGATTCTTCTTGGTGTTCTTATCTAGTTGTGTATTTGTACTAGATGAGATTGGTTTTGTAAGTTGGATCTTGCAGAATTAATTTTGTAATTGCTTTTTGTATTTGGCCCTAACCCAGAAGGCTTTACAGCCAGGCATATTGCATGTAATCAGTTATATTTTATGAACAAATTATTGTATTTGGTATTAGATCTTGCATTATTGTTTCTTGTTGTTTTTTTTCTGTTGTGTGGTTATATAGATGGGGGCTAGGAAATCTCCTTTGGGGATACTCCTACCTTGCACTGTGATTCGAAGGACCTAAAGTACTACCTACGGTTTGAAGCACAATTTCTAATTCAATCGAAGCTAGGATATATCACAATTTTGTTCGAATATCAATTGTTGAACATTTAATTGTTGTTGTAGGCTAACTTGTGGAATTTAATTTATGTATGGGCATTTAATTTGTGTTCTAGACCAACTTGTGGCTTAGATTGATATAAGTAGGGGTCTTATGGAGTCTTTTAGTCATTTTGAGTTGGAGGGAATGAAGGATAGATGTGAGTTTGAAGAGCTAGAGTTGCGACTTAGGAACTAGAGGATTGCTTGGTGGACTTAAGGGTACAAGTGTGGATTCTTTTTTGTGTTTTTATCTAGTTGTGTATCTGGCCTAGTTGAGATTGGTTTTGTAAGTTGGATCTTGTTGGATCTTGTAGAACTAATTTTTTAATTGTTGTTTATATTTGGCCCTAACCCAGAAGGCCTGATAGCCGGGCATATTGAATGTAATTAGTTCTATTTTATGAAAAAATTATTGTATTTGGTATCATATCTTGCATTATTGTTTCTTGTTGTTGTGTTTCCACTGTGTGGTTATATAGTTGGGGGCTAGGACATCTCCTTTGGGGATAGTCCTACCTTGTACTATGTCAAATGGTATCAGAGAAAAGGTTGTTCTTGAGTGTGTTGATAGATTGTCGAAGCTAAGGTAGTTTACACCAGGATTTGCAAAGAAGGTTGGTCTTGTGGTTATTTGATCTTCTAGATTAATGGATTTGTTGCTTAGGGTTTGCTAAAATTTTGGAAGATGCCTCAAAGAATATTGGACGTAAGGGAAATTGATGATCTTTGTGATGTTGTGGAAGAATGGATCTCAGAGAAGATGAGAGCTTAATTTAGATATGAGATTGCATTGATGAAGAGCGACATGATTGCTGAAATTGTAAGTGCTTTAGGTGGTGTACCTAGGCATGTGGGTATTGAAGGTAGCTATGAGGAATTTGTTGAAGACTTTGAAGTTTTTGGATCGAGTGGTGAGGACAGAACTAATCATGTGGAGAGACCTATTGAAATTAGGGCTGGTTAGTTTGCTCGACTTGGATCTTAGTTGAAGCTGAAGCATAAGATGGAGGTTTCTAATTTCTCAGGTGCTTTGAATCTTGAAGACCTGATTGATTGGATTGGTGAATTGGAAGACTACTTTCAGCTTGAGGATATTGAGGACCCATTCAGAGTAAGATTGGCACAAACCAAGTTCAAGGGACATGATGTTCTTTGGTGGAAAGTACTACAAAGTGATAGAGAAGAGGAAGGTGAAATTAAGATAACTAGATGGAAGTTGATGGTGACTAAGTTGAAGGCTAAGTTCATTCCTAGTGATTATGAACTTGAGTTGTTTAAGAAGTTGGAGAATCTGAAGTAGAAGGATATGACTATGAAAGATTATATTAAAGAGTTCTACAAGTTGACTATTCGGTCTGTGCATAAAGAATTGTCAAAAGAGAAGGTAACTCAGTATATTAATGGTTTGGGAATCAATATTCATGATGAGGTTGGTATGCTGAATATTTTTTCAGTTGAAGATGCTTATCAGTATGCTTTAAGAGCATATGAGAAGCTAAAGAGGAAGAATCAAGGTCATTCCTAAGGGAAGGAGAAGTAGGATAGTTTAGCACAAGCTAAAACAAAAGTAGAAGGTGAATAGAAACCTGTTGAACAAAAAAGAAGGATAGGTGGAGGTGGGTTTAGAGGTAATTTTTTCAAGTGTGGTTGAGAAGGGCATAGATCTTTTGAATGTTTGATTGGTAGGAAAATTGTTGTTGTGAATGAGGTTGAAGTGCAGGATAGTCAGCCTAAGCAAGGAAAAATTTTGGTGGCTCAATGAGTACTGGTTGGTGAGAGGGCATTGGATTCTTGTTAGAGGACTAGTTGTTCAAGACTTGTTTTAATTCAAGTGGAAAAATTTGCAAGGTGATTGGTGATGGTGGTAGTACTGATAACCTTGTTGCTGAAGAGATGGTTCAGAAACTTGGTTTGAAGATAGTGAGACATCCTTATCCTTATAGGATTGGCTGGTTGCAAGGTGAGCATTCTTTGGAAGTGAGAGAGTAGTGCCTTATTGATTTCTAGATTAGGTAGCATAAGGATAAAGTGTTGTGTGATATTGTGGACATGAATAGTTGTCATGTGTTGCTTGGTAGACCTTGGCAGTATGATTGCAGGACTATGCATGATTGTTTCAAGAATGTGTTTACTGTTGAGAAGCTCAAGAAGTTTTACCTAATTCCTTTGTAGAATGAAGAGCTCAGTAGGAGAAAATTGAGTATTGGTAGTCGAGTTGAGTTGACAAATTTTGAGAAGATTGGAGATAAGCATGGAAAGCAGACCTATGGAACACCTATGATGGATGTGAAGAAGAAGAAGAAAAATAAGGGAAAGAGCATACAAGTTGAAGAATTGGAGGATATGTATGTGAAGAACCAATTTGGGATTTATGTGTTGAATCCCATAAGATGTTCTTCTAGTTACTAGAACATATTTTTGAACTTGGGGTGTCTAATGCAAGAGCATCCTAGGCTTGCATGCAATCTTCCATGTTTGGAGGGATTTTGCTTAAGTGTTGAGTTGTATCAAGCGTGGATTTTGGTGGAGTTATGATTTTATGGTCAGGAATGTGTTTCAGATACATTGGGGAACCTTTCCTCATGATTTCATAGAGATTGGATGGATTGAGTTGAAGTTTGAGTTGTTTTACCTTGCTGCTGGAACTGCATTTTTCTAGTTTCTGGGTGCTTGTTTTAGATCATGTAACTAATTTTACACAATGAGTTAGAGGATACGCACTTTAGGGATTGAAGAGTACTAGAGTAATTCCTTGTATCCAAGGCTAAAGTTCTAATTCCTTATAATTTTGGATATATGGAAATTCTCCTAGAGTATCAATTTTTGGAAATTTTGCATGATAGTTTTCTGTATGTGACTTTTGGGATGGATGCACACTTTTCCTTGCATAATCAGCCTTTTAAAATTTAAGGGGTTGTAGAGGACCTAAATTAATACCTATGGTTCAAAGCATGAGTCCTAATTCAATTGGAGCTAGGATATATCATGATTTTTCTTGGATATCAATTTTTGGATATTTATTTGTTGTTGTAGGCCGACTTGTGGCATTTAATTTATGTATGGGTATTTAATTTGTGTTCTAGGCCAAATTGTGGCTTAGATTGGTATAATTAGGGGTCTTGTGGAGTCTTTTAGTCATTTTGAGTTGGAAGTAATGAAGGATAGATGCGAGGTTGAAAAGCTAGAGCTACGACTTAGGAACTAGAGGATTGCTTGGTGGACCTGAGGGTACAAGTGTGGATTCTTCTTGGTGTTCTTATCCAGTTGTGTATCTAGACTAGATGAGATTGGTTTTTTAAGTTGGATCTTTGTTAGATCTTGCATAACTAATTTTTTAATTGTTGTTTGTATTTGGCCCTAACCCAAAAGGCCTTACGGCCAGGCATATTGCAATTAATTAGTTATATTTTATGAACAAATTATTGTATTTGGTATCAGATCTTGCATTATTGTTTCTTTTTATTGTGTTTCCACTGCGTGGTTACATAACTAGGGGTTAGGACATCTCCTTTGGGGATATTCCTTCCTTGCACTGTATCATAAGTGAAAAATGTATTGTGAAGTTCAAAATTAGACATTACTTTGATGAAGTTTTGTGTGATGTTATGCCTATGGATTATTGTCATATTCTGCTAGGTAGACCTTGGTAATATGATAGATATGTTATACATGATGGAAGATTGAATCAATATACTCTTTGGGTGAATGGAAAGAAACAAGTATTATTGCCTTTGATTAAAAATATAGAAGAGATAAATTGTACTACTGTGAGATTTTGCATGGTTAATGGGAAAAAAATTGAAAAAGAAATGAAAAGGAACCAAGTTTATTTTTCTATAATTCCTAGAGGACCAATTTTTGGTGGTAATGACCAAGTGATAGTACATAAACTGGTCTAGTAGAAACAAAAAACTTGTTGAATGAGAATAAAGAGATTGTTGCAAAAGATATACCTGATGGTTTACTACTAGTAAGGAGTATAAGTCATTTTATGGATTTGATTCCTGGAGCCATATTTTTGAACAAAGCACCATGTAGATTGGCACCTACAAAGAATGAAGAACTTAATAGACAAGTGCACAAGTTGTTGCAGAAAGGTTTGATCAAAGAAATCTTGAGACCATGTGTTGTACTAGGTGTATTGGCACCTAAAATGAATGCAGAATGGAGAATGTGGACTGATTCCAGAGCTATTAACAAGATCAAAGTGAAATATGAATTTGCTATATCAAAGATGGATGACATAATGAATTGTTTGAGTAGAGAAAAGTAGTTTACAAAGATTGATTTAAAGAGTGGTTATCATCATAATCGAATCAGATAAGGTGATGAATGGAAGACTACTTTCAAGATAAAATATGGTTTGTATGAATGGTTGGTAATGCCATTTGGTTTGAGTAATGCACCTAGTACTTTCATGAGGTTGATAAATGAAGTTCTCAAAAGATTTTTGGGTAAGTTTGTGATTGTTTATTTGGATGATATTCTAATATTCACTAAGACTAAGGAAGAGAATCTTGAGGATGTTAGACAAGTATTATAGAGATTGAAGGAGGAGAAGTTGATGATCAACTTGAAGAAGTGTTCTTTTATGCAAGAGGAGATTGTGTATTTGGGATTTGTGATTTGTGATTTATGATTTCAGTTGATGGTTTGAGAATGGATCCTAAGAAGGGTAAAGCAATTTTGGAATGGTATACACTTAAGAATGTGGGTGAGGTAAGATCATTTAATGGTTTGGCTAGCTTTTACATGAAGTTTTAAAGGAATTTCAGTTCTATTTGTAATGCTATGACTAAGGCAATGAGAGGAGATAAAAATGAATTCAAGTGGACACATGGAGTCGATAAGAGTTTTGAGACTTTGAAACAAAAGGTTGTTGAGTTACCTATATTGGTTTTTCTTAATTTCAATAAGGTATTTCAAGTTGAATGTCGTGCAAGTGGTAGTGCAATAGGAGTTGTTTTGAGTCAAGAAGGTAAACCTGTTGCATTATTTAGTGAGAAGTTGAATGATGCTAAAGGGAAGTATTATGTGTATGATCAAGAGTTTTATGCTATTGTTCAAACCTTGAAGAAGTGGAGACATTATTTGATTCCAAAGGAATTTATGTTGTATATGGAGCATAAAGCTTTATAGTACTTGGGAAGTCAACATAAATTGAATCAAAGACATATGAAGTGGGTTGAGTACTTGCAAAGTTTCACATTTGTGACCAAGCATAAAAGTGGAGTTACTAATAGAGTTGTTGATGCATTGAGAAGAAACATTCTTTAATGACTGAGATGAAGGTTGAAGTTCTTGATTTTTATTAAATGAAAGTGTTGTATGCTATTGATCCAAGTTTTTCTAAGGCATGGAGAGAGTGTAGAGCACCAAATCTATCAAATCACATGAGGGGTAAGTGCACCAAGTTGTGGTGCCAAAAGTGGGGTATAAGTGGACGCCTTTTTTCTAAAATTAGTAATTTTTGAACTCCAACAAGAATTTGAAGATAGTTACGCTCAAAATTTTAAGATATGACAAAAACAAAAGTAGTAGTCCTTTGAATCTAGTTTCTAAACTACTAATTTCTTTTTAAAATGGTTTAGTTTTAGGTCCTCAAAAAAGGGGTCCACAGAAAGTGATACTATTTATTTAAAAAAAATATAATACTATAAAAAGTGTGCCCCCCCTAGAATTTGAAATTTTTTTTGAAATTATTTAATCACTCTGGTAAAAAGTTACCTAACACTATGTAGTTTATCCCAATTTTATAATGTCTATTTTTTAAAATGATTTTTTTAATTAGATACATCTCAAAAACATGAAATATCTATGTGCTCCCCCTAGAAATGATTGAAAACTAGTCTAAAATCAAAACTTCTTTTTTTCAAAGTCTGTAGAATGGAGTCTAATTTCTAAAAAACTAAGTTGTTGCAAAATTTGATCAATGAGCTAAAAGCTACAACATAATTAGTACGTGTTGGTTTTTGACAAAAAATGGACATAAATTCAAAATAAATTATAGCTGAAAGGCTTGAAATAGTTGAAATTAAAAATAAATTATATGGTTATATAACTAACACAGAGACCTACAATGTCATGTAACCTGATTTTATCAATGCTCAACCACGAGGAAACTTGAAGGACAACACACAAGAAAAATCAATCATTTTTTTAATGTTTGTAGAAAAACACATCTTAGACTAGTGTAGAGACTCCAAACCTTTGGGATGGATCTACAAGGCAAAACCAAGCCTAAGGCTTGGTAGAATCCAAAGCTTTAAGTGGTGTGTGCACACTATATTTAAAGCTTTTTAAAATTTGGATGTTAATAGCACATGCACACTTTAGTGCATATGTGTTTTAGTGCACATGCACTATTAAGACCTCAATTAGAGAGGGAAGGAGAGAGGAAGAGAGGGTAGAGAATGAGAGAGGTTAGAATATGGGAAGAGAGTAGGAGGTGGGATAGGGAGAGAGGGAGGGAGGGACGAAGAGAGAGAGAGAGAGAGAGAGAGAGAGAGTAGGGAAGGTGGGATAGGGAGAGAGGGATAGAGAGAGAGAGAGAGAAAGAGATAGTAGCGGATGGGAAAGAAAGAGAGAGAGTAGAGGATGGGAGAGAGAGAGAGTAGGGGATGAGAGAGAAAGAGAGAGAGTAGGGAGATAGAGAGAGAGGGATGGGAGTGTGTGTGTGTTTGTGAGAGAGTAGGGGATGGGAGAGAGAATGAGATTGACAAAGAGTAGGGGGTGGGAGAGAGAGAGAGTAGGGGATGGGGGGGAGAGAGAGAGAGAGAGAGAGAGAGAGAGAGAGAGAGAGAGAGAGAGAGAGAGTAGGGGATGGGAGAGGGGAGAGAGAGAGAGAAAGAGAGAGAGAGGAAGTGAGAGAGAGAGTGGGGGTGGAAGAGAGAGAGAGAGTAGGGGATGGGAGAGAGAGTAAAAGTAGATGGGAAAGAGAGAGAGTAGAGAGGGAGAGTGAGAGAGAGAATAGGTGGTGGGAGAGGGAGTGGGAGAGGGAGAGCAAGAGAGAGGAAGGATGGGAGTGTGTGTAAGAGAGAGAGAGAGTAGGGGATGGGAGAGAGAGAGTAGGTGGTGGGAGAGGGAGTGGGAGAGAGAGAAAGAAAGAGAGAGGGGGAATGGGAGAGAGAGAAAGAGAAAGAGAGAGGGGGGAATGGGAGTGAGAGAGAGGGTAGGGGATGGGAGAGGAGAGAGAGTAGCCCAAGAGAGAGAGAGTAGGGGATGAGAGAGAGAGATTGAGAGAGAGTAGGGGGTGGGAGAATGAGAGAGAGAATAGGGGATGGGAGAGAGAGTGAGAGAGAGAGTAGGTGATGGGAGAGGGAGAGAGAGAGATTGAGTAGGGGATAGGAGAGAGAAAGTGAGAGAGAGTAGGTGGTGGGAGAGGGAGAGCGAGAGAGAGTAGGGGATGGGAGAGAGTGAGTGAGAGAGAGAATAGGTGATGGAAGAGGGAGTGGGAGAGGGAGAGTGAGAGAGAGAGGGGGGATGGGAGTGTGTGTAAGAGAGAGAGATAGAGTAGGGGATGGGAGTGTGTGTCTGTGAGAGAGAGAGAGAGTAGGGGATGGGAGAGAGAGAGTGAGAGAAAGAGTAGGTGGTGGGAGAGGGAATGGAAGATAAAGAGTGAGAGAGAGGGGGGATGGGAGTGTGTGTCTGTGAGAGAGAGAGAGAGTAGGGGATGGAACATGAGAGAGAGAGAGTAGGGGATGGGAGAGAGAGAGATTGAGAGGCAGTAGGGGGTGGGAGAATGAGAGAGTGAGTGAGTGAGAGAGTAGGTAGCAGGAGAGGGAGAGTGAGAGAGAGAGAGAGTAGGGGATGGGAGGAGAGAGAGAGAGAGAGAGAGAGAGAGAGAGAGAGAGAGAGAGAGAGAGAGAGAGAGAGTAGGCAGTGGGAGAGGGAGAGTGAGTGTGAGAGAGAGTAGGGAATGGGGCAGCGAGAGTAAAAGAGAGAGTAGGTGGTGGAAGAGGGAGTGGGAGAGGGATATATATATATATAGAGAGAGTGTGTGTGTAGGGGGTGGGAGAATGAGAGAGAGAGTAGGGGATGGGAGAGAGAGTGAGAGAGAGAGTAGGCGGTGGGAGAGGGAGAGCGAGAAAGAGAGAGTAGGTGGTGGGAGAGAGAGTGGGAGAGGGAGTGGAAGAGGGAGAACAAGAGAGAGAGGGGGGATGGGAGTGTGTGTAAGAGAGAGAGTAGGGGTTTGGAGAGAGAGTGAGTGAGAGAGAGAGTAAGTAGTGGGAGAGGGAATGGGAGAGGGAGAGCTAGAGAGAGGGGGGATGGGAGTGTGTGTCGATGTGAGAGAGTATCCTGAGAGAGAGAGAGAGAGAGTAGGGGGTGGGAGAATGAGAGAGAGAGTAGGTGAGAGAGATAGAGTAGGTGGTGGAAGAGGGAGAGCAAAAGAGAGAGAGAGTAGGGGATGGGAGAGAGAGAGTAGGCAGTGGGAGAGGGAGTGGAAGAGGGAGAGTGAGAGAGAGAGTAGGTGGTGGGAGAGGGAGTGGGAGAGGGAGAGCAAGAGAGAGAGAGAGGGGGATGGGAGTGTGTGTAAGAGAGAGAGAGAGAAAGGAGGATGGGAGAGAGAGAGTGAGAGTAGGTGGTGGGAGAGGGAATGGGAGAGGGAGAGTGAGAGAGGGGGGGATGAGAGTGTGTGTCTGTGTGAGAGAGAGAGTAGGGGATGGGGGAGAGAAGGATTGAGAGAGAGTAGGGGGTGGGAGAATGAGAGAGAGAGAGTAGGGGATGGGAGAGAGAGTTAGAGAGAGAGTAGATAGTGGGAGAGGGAAAGTGAGAGAGAGAGTAGGGGATGGGAGAGAGAGTGAGAGAGAGAATAGGTGGTGGGAGAGTGAGAGTGAGAGAGAGAGTAGGGGATGGGAGAGAGTGTGAGTGAGAGTAGGCGGTGGGAGAGGGAGTGGGAGAGGGAGATAGAGAGAGAGCAGGGGGTGGAAGAATGAGAGAGAGAGTAGGGGATGGGAGAGAGAGTGAGAGAGAGAGAGAGAGTAGGTAGTGGGAGAGGGAGAGAGAGAGATAGAGAGAGTAGGGGATGGGGGCGAGAGAGTTAGAGAGAGTAGGTGGTGGGAGAAGGAGTGGGATAGGGAGAGCGAGAGAGAGAGAGTAGGTGGTGGGAGAGATAGAGTGAGAGAGAGTAGGCAATGGGAGAGGGAGTGGAAGAGGGAGAGCAAGAGAGAGAGGGGGGATGCAAGTGTGTGTAAGAGAGAGAGAGAGTAGGGAATGAGAGAGAGAGTAGGTGATGGAAGAGGGAATGGGGGAGAGAGAGAGAGAGAGAGAGAGAGAGAGAGAGAGAGAGAGAGAGAGAGTAGGGGATGGGAGAGAGAGAGACTCAGAGAGAGTAGGGGGTGGGAGAATATGAGAGAGTAGGGGATGGGAGAGAGAGTGAGAGAGAGTAGGTGGTGGGAGAGGGAGAGTGAGAAAGAGAGTAGGGGATGGGAGAGAGAGGGTGAGAGAGAGTAGGTGGTGGGAGAGGGAGAGAGAGAGAGAGAGAGAGAGAGAGAGAGAGAGAGAGAGAGAGAGAGTAGGGGATGGGAGAGAGAGTGAGAGAGAGTAGGCAGTGGGAGAGGGAGTGGGAGAGGGAGATAGATAAAGAGAGTAGCCTAAGAGAGAGAGAGTAGGGGATGGGAGAGAAGAGAGAGAGTGAAAGAGAGTAGGGGTTGGGAGAGAAGAGAGAGAGTGAAAGAGAGTAGGGGATGGGAGAGAAGATAGATAGATAAAGAGAGTAGCCTGAGAGAGAGTAGGGTATGGGAGAGGAGAGAGTGAATGAGAGAGAGTAGGGAGAGAGAGAGAGTGGGGGATGGGGGATGGTGGGATATGGAGAGATTATTTTTCAAATAGTACATATGTGCTATAGTGCGTACATGCTTTATAGTGCATACATGCTATAGTGCGTACACACTATATGAAAACACCAAAAGATGATTATAATGAAAGTTTGGGTCCCTACTGATCCATATTCTGCTTTTTATCTTTTATGTATTATGTTGTTTTGACAAAAAACATTGGTTTCATGCTGTTGGAAGTTAGCAAACACTATTTGAGTTCCTTTTGAACATTCTTTCATTCTATTTAAAGCTAGCAAACACCAAATTCAATCACTGGATACACTATTTGAAGGCTTTTTAAATATTCTTTATATAGAAAAGGTTAGTGCAGTCCTTTTTAAATATTCTTTGTTATTATATAGAGACAAATTTGATTATAATTTGACATGTTGTTTAATATGTAGTGAATTCATTGAAATTTGTATGTTTGAATGAATTGTTATTTGAAAATGGTTAGAAATTTGACAAGTTGTTTAATGTATTCATTGAAATAATTGTAATTTGTATATGTATTTGAATGATTTTTAATTTACAAATTGTAAGTAATTCAGATGTTTGAATAATTTGACATATAGAAATCATGATCATGCCAAGGAAGAAACCAAAAACTCAAACAACGAAAGAGAGGGAGAGAGATTTGGCAATTAAAAGAGATAAAATGAAACTACTACATGAACAAAGAAAATTGCAAAGCAATAATGAAGAATTGACTTTCAATGAGGAACAAGAACCACCAATACAAAGAAACAAAGAGGAAGAATTGGAAACACAAAGAGAATGAATGCGACTATTACACTCAAGAAGACAATTGAATTGTGAAGCTATACCATCTTCCAATGGATTCGTATCATCATCTCATGTTAAAGAGATGCTAATTTGTAGATCTGATGATGTACACACTCCACATGTCATGTTGAAGGCACAACATCAACATATCAAGTAGGTGATATTCCATCTTTTGCATCTTATTGCCAAGGCACATTATCTTCGGTTCAAGGTGCACAAAGCACTCAACCTTATGTTGATGTTCAAAATGTTGAGGGAATGGAAGAGATTATAACTCCTTCTAGAATTTGTTTTAGAAGACCAAAATATTTGATTAATATTGATAATAACATTTTGAAATCAATGCCTGACAAGACTAGCAAGCATACTTGTCAAATAAAAGTTAATCATATGTGGAGATTGTTATTTGAGGAATTAAATATTACAGGTCAATACCAATTATTTGTTGAAATGATGAAAAATTTGAAATTTAGCCTATCATGAAGTTTCTTGGGCTAAGAACAATGGACGATTCAAATGAAAAAAGCATTGTAAATAATCTAATGAGTGCTTATGACAAAGTGGGTTCTAAATCATGTACCAAAGATAGTAATATCACAAGACAAGTACTTACATTAACAATAGTAAGTACCCAAATGAAGAAAGCTCAACTCATGAGAAAGACAAGAAAAACATTGAAAATAGGTAAAGGTACTCTAAGGAGATCCATGCTAAGGCATGAGTGATTGGAAGATCCAACAAAAAATAAGTTATGAATATTTAGCGATAGACTACCACGAAAGGATAAAGAAATTAGTAAAGCTTTGAAATCATTGATCGAATATTTTTGAACAATAACACATGTGTTTCCCTTAATTAAAGAGATGTTGTAATAAGGAGGATTGGTAGCCAAAATTGTGACCCACATGTGAAACATTTTTTGGACTCAACTTAAACACAATTTTTTGCAAAATTTATTGGTATGTATCCTCAAATTTGAATAAGTCAAAGATTTTTTGAGATGGGTAAACCTTTTTATGTGAAGATAAATCACACACGTACAACTTGTTGTTGTAGGATACATATTGAAGTTTCTAACCATTTTGATATTTTTAGTCATATATGTGTGTTTTTGCATTCTAAATTTTTTTTGCAAGATTGTGACATGAATGAGCCACCTACATCTTCAAGGGAATTCATATCCAACATTTTATGTGAAATAGGGGATGGCCAACAATTTTACAAGGCATCATGCTTGGATGGTACATGTTTATTTTGTGGTTCTTTGCAACTTTTATCAACTTGTGAACATATGGATAGTACACATGCAATTGGAAATGAAATATTAGATTATGAAAAATATAAGACAGTGACATATGCTCTAAAAGATGGAAAATAGGGTAAAAGATGTGATTTAGTCATTAAAAATATCCCTATGTATGAGTTCATGAAGATTTTTTATGAAAAAATTATTTACGAGTATGCAAGGCATACAAATAGAGCTCGATGGCTAGATTTGCAATTCAAGATGTGCAAGGATATGTTTCCACTAGATACCATTGTTTCGGTTGTAGATTTCATAGAGAACTACATACTACAACCACAAATGAGATGCAGGAAAAGTATTATACTTCTTAATAGGTTTCCATATTTGTCCACATAACATTCATGCATTCACCTACAAGTATAGAGGATGACAGGATGATTTTGAGGAAGTACAATTTTACATTAGCGATGATTGATCACATTCTATGGAGTTTGTACATGGTTGTTTTAAACTATTTTATGGAGATTTGGCTAAGGTGGGCATACCATATCGTCAACACATTATTTTGTCAAAAAATTACGCATCTCAATTCTAGAATGTATAGACATTCTATTGGTTGAGCAAGATGCACAGGTTGTCTAGAATTCAATATATGTGGAATTTCACAGAGGCTGATCATGGAAAGGGAGAGCATGATGGTGCAGGTGCATGCATCAAAATAGCCTTAGCTCATGAAGAACTAAAGTACAAAAATGGAGCAATATTGATAGATGCAAAATCCATCGTCTGGTGGTGTAACGCTACAATGGGTCTAGGTAAGGAAGGTGAGTCTATGATTAGTAGATTTTTTGGTTGATAGATAATACTAACATTGCACCATATGAGGATTGTTGTACACTAATAGGATCAAGTGAGTTACACTCTTTTAGAATCTCTAATGTAGGTTCATTCAATATCCACACACTAAAAAATGACATGCTATTGTCCATCATGTATAGAGGAAAATTGGGATGACTATGAGTCGACATAATGGGTGGACAAATGGGATATACAGATTTTGGACCCAATTGACACCTATCATCCCCCACAAGCACTAGAAATGGTAGAGATGGATTCGTCTATTAAATTTGACCGCTTGTTTGATCTAGTGCAACCTGGTAATATACACATATATATACATATATATATATACATATATATATATATATGTATATATATGTATATATATGTATATATATATATATGTGTGTGTGTGTATATATATATATATATATATATAATTTCAATATGCAACTTTATAAGTTTTACCTAAGTATTTTTTGAATTAATGACCACATTTTGTACATTTATCATTGTAGGCCACGTTTTTGTTGCTATTGCACCTAAAGACAGTGAAGATGGGACAAATTATTATTTGTGTCATTGTGTCCAAGCCAAACAAAAATTGGATCACTTGGTTATAGATGATGAAGGTTTAGAGTACCATATTGGTGCAGTGGTTGTTATTGACATATGGCTTAGATGATATTCTATGAAGAACCCTAACTTGTGGTTATTCGAGGATTGGCAAATAGAGAGGAATATCTTCATTATTCAAAACTTGTTCTCGCATCAAATTTGCATTTGATAAAATATGGTGGAAAACCACATAATAAGACTCTTTGGAAAGTTTGTGAGTCAAACAATGAGGCAATACTTGAGACATTAAAATGTAGAGCAGATCTAGTTGGCTCATTAGATTGGATAGGGAGAGAGGGAGAGAGAGAGAGAGTGAGTGGTGTAGGGGCACCTTGAATCATAGGGCCCTCAACTTTTCATTTTTGTTGTGTTATGCTCCAAGTGAGACTTGTAAGTAGAATAAGGGTCATTGGACCTAGGTGTGGTAGTTAGGGTATTGGATGTCATTTAATGTCCTTAGAAGAGTCACTATTTTGGCCTAAAAATCAAGGCACACATTGCCATAGGAAAATAAGTAACCTAAGGGATGAATCATTAGCTTAGGGAAGGTTCCCTAGCATGGAATTGCTAAGGGATATCCTAAATAACAAGTTAGAAGTGTTAAGAAGAGCAAGCAAGAAAAATTCCAAAAGTTTCTATATTAAAATTTTGCAATTTTTGCAAAATGTTGATTTTGCAAGAAATTGTGGATTTTAATTTTGAAACTTGAAGGAGGTGAATGAAAACCATAAGGATGAAGGGGAATGACCTAGGAGTAGATATAAATACTTTCCAAACCCTAAAATGAGAGAAGTTAATATCATTATGTACGGTCAACATGTTATAGCATGATATTTGAAGGCAAAATTACTGAGTTTCTAAGTTTCAAGGCATTTTTGACATTTTTTTTAGACTATACTTGTTTCCATGGTATATTGGGTTGTTTAGAACAATTTTGTTTTAGGAAGTTTGGTTTGATTGTCTTTTTTTTCATAGTTGCTCAAAAAGTTGCTTGACAACTTTTGGGCAACTTTTTAAAAGTTGTTAAAATTTTGAAAACTCTTCCCCAAATGGCTAGTTGGTTCAAACCAACCTTGTAACTATTGGGGAAAATCTATATTATCCCTTATAGGTGGGTGATAGGTATGATGTACTTATTTTGGCAAGAAATCAATAAAATAACCTATTTTTCTTGCAAAATTTTGTGTTTTAGAGCATTATATAGACTGGTACAAATGTTGGGATGTGTGCTTATGACCCCAAGAGTTAGAGGGGTGAGTTAACTTTCATTTTCACTTGGTTTCATGTTTTGATCCTTTCTAGTTTGCAAGTTATTCAAGTTTTTCTGAAGGTGCCTAGAAATCAGCATTAAACCAAGGGTTTCACCTAGGGCCTTGTTGTTTTGGCACTTTTGAACACATGAATTTGATGCCCCATGGTGGAATGAAAGCCCTATAAATTTACTTCATTGTTTTTTAGGTTTTATAGATGGCCAAGCAAGGAATGAATTTATCCACCATACCCTAGGTATATGGCTCCATACATGCACCATTTAACATTTCACCACAGTAACTATAACTTTTTCTCCAGAGTGATCCAAGGTTTGTAACTTTGGATTTGGACTTGTTTTACATGCCACTAGATGTTCCAATAATTTTTTTGTATATTGGTACATGTGAAAGGGTACCTATAGTGTAATTGCAACCTAATTAGGTCTATCAACACTTTCCAAATGTTGTTATAATAGTGGCTTCTAGTCTCTTCCAGTTTGTGAGGTTTACATATGTTTAATATGTCCTAAAAGGGTGTTTGAATCTAATTTTTAAACTGTGTCTTCATGTGGGATTTTTCCATATTATGTTCAATTTATAGTTTGAAGGGCTACTAGCCTTTTCAATGGCAAACTGTTGTAACTGTATATCAGTGTTGTTTGGACACAAGAGAATCACTTTATTTTCTATATATAGACCTTAATAGGTCTAAGGTGTGTTTTTATTCCATTCCATGGTCATTATTCTCTTTTCATTCATGTCTAAGGGTATGTTCCCTTATTAGGCTTTTGGAGAATCCTTATGTTTTGGTGCTTTTGAACTTAGGAAAACCTAGTGATTAGGTTTCGTACCTTGTTTGGGTTGTGATAACCTATGATAAGTTCATTATTGATGCTTGTGATAAGTGTCCCAACACTAAACTCTCTTTTTGGAAAATTTGAAGGATTCCAACCTTGTCTAATTGCTTAGCGGCTTGCCTTTTAGAAGCTTCCACCGTGCACTATTGCATCACAACCTATCCTAAGTGAACTATCTAGGATCCTTAGATGCCTTCTTTGACGAGTCTAGAATGGGTGCTCCTGCACCACTCATCTACTTGATTGGGACATGTTTGGGAACTAACAATATCCATTAAACTCAAGTCTCCATTTAAAGGTGGCAATGAGTTTTTTGTTGTTATGTTAAGATCATTAATATATTTTGATGAGAACTTTGAGGAATCATGTCCAGCTTGAGTATCCTAGCTTCCCAATTCCTGTAAATGCAAGGCCACTAATGAAAAGGAATTTCTAATTGAAACTTGTGTGGTGCTGGAATGAAGTGCATGACCAGATTCTTTGCCTACTAATGAGCCAATTTGAGGCTTCACTTCACATCGCTCCATGGACAATTCTATAGCACTTGTTACTTCTCTATCTAAATTTTTTGTGTCTATGTACATGTGCACTCTTTCCCAATAGATGTAGGTTTTATCTCTTCATCCTAAGTAATTGGCATACCCTGGATGGCACTAAGATAACCATTTTCTTTTGAAATGTCCTTTTCTCTCAAATTAATCTCTCCATTAAGTAAGTTTTCTATATCTTCCTTAGTATATTTAATAAATGTAGCTACAATTCCTCTGTATATTAAGCTTTCCTCCATAGGAATGAGAAGGCATGGGGAGTGAGGCCAACTATTGGTCACTATATTAAAAAGGTAATTCTTGGCCATGCTAGTGATGGAAATCATTTCAATCTTATTTTCAAAATTGGTACCTCATTTTTCTTGAAAGAATAATATATATTATTTTCCATGTCTTTGAAATATTTGTAACTAGTAGCCAATTTATTATACATTTCCTTTCAATATTCATGGGAAACTAAGGTATTTGGTTACCTAATAGGTCATAGGAATCTTAACTAGGGTCCTAGAAAAGTCCTAGATGGACCCATTTGGCCTAAATATGTACAGAGCAAAAATTGCTCAAAAAGTTGCTTGAGCAACTTTTGCAATTTTTGCAAAAAAGTTGCAAATGGAAGTTTGTGAAGATGTAACTATCCATGCTTGGATATATGAGCATGGGAAACATATTTTCGAAGGTTAGAAGGTTTCCAGTTAGATTTGCATTTTAAAGCAATTTTGACAAATTTTGCAATTTTGCACAAAAAGTGCAACTTTTGCAAAGTTCACTAGATTTCACTTCTAGGACTTGGAAAAGCTTCCAAACTATTAGAAAACAACTAAAAACACCTAATCCTAGGCTAACTTGACCAAAAACTCAATAAGACCCAATTTTTCCTAATTAGCAACTTTTTCTCATATCTTGCACAAAGTGGCCTAAGCATACATATCTTGCTCATATCTCTCTCACCGTTCATCATGGGATCAAACTATCTATTCTATTAGCTCTGGGTGGCTGGGTAAACCTTAGCCCCAAGCTCATCCCATTCCATTGAGTGCTCAAACATTCTCGAGCATGCTGAACCAAAACGTCCCTAAGAGTCACTAAATGCCACAGGGCAGTGATTTTTGACAGGGCATATCTCAGAGCTTGTGCAAGGTATGGATGCAATTCTAGGTGCTATAGGACCATGTTGTATATGCCTACAATAAACTCTCTCACTTTTTGGAAATATTATTCCATTTTGATTTTGTGATCCCATCTCGGGTGATGCTGAAACTTGTAGTGTTCGCTAGTACAAAGTTGCCAACTGCCGAATCTCCCTCACCATTCATCGTGGGATTAGATTGTCTATTCTGTTAGCTCCAAGTGGCTGGTTAAACCCTAGCCCCAATCTAATCTCATCCTATTGAGTACTGGAACGTTCTTCAACACACCAAACCAAATGTCCCTAAGAGTCAATAAATGCCATGGGGTAGCAATCTTTGACGGGGCATATCTCAGAGCTTGTGGAAGGTATGGATGTGATTATGAGTGCTATAGGAATGTGTTGTAGAGACCTACAACAAACTCTCTAACTTTTTGGAGATCTTATTCCATTTTGATTTTGTGACCCCATCTTAGGTGATGTTGAAACTTGTTGTGTTGACTAGTACAAAGTTGCCAACTATTGAATCTCCCTCACCATTCATCAATGGATCAAAATATATATTTTTTAGCTCTAGGTGTATAGCCCCAAGCTTGCCCCATCCCACTGAGTTCTTGAATGTTCTCAGGCATGCCGAACCAAAATATCCCTAAGAGTCACTAAATGCCATAGGGCAAAAATTTTTGACAGGGCATATCTTAGAGCTCATACAAGATATGGATGTGATTCTAGGTGCTATAGGACTACATTGCAGATACCTACAATAACCTCTCTTTCTTTTTTGAGATCTTATTCCATTTTGATTTTGTGACCCCATCTCAAGTGATGCTGAAACTTGTAGTGTTGGCCAGTACAAAGTTGTCAATTGCTAAATCTCCATCATTATTAGTTGTGGGATCGACATATCTATTTTATTAGCTCCCCATGGCTAGGTAAACCCTCACCCCAAGCTCATCCTATCCTATTGAGCGCTCAAACATTCTTGAACATGCCGAACTGAATTGTCCCTAAGAGTTACTAAGTGCCATAGGGCAACGATCTTTTATGGGGCATATCTAAGAGCTCATGCAAGGTATGGATGCAATTCTAGGTGCTATAGGACAATGTTATAGAGATCTACAATAACCTCTCTCACTTTTTGGAAATCTTATTCCATTTTGATTTTGCGACCTCATCTTGAGTGATGTTAAAACTTGTAATTTTGGCCAGTACAAAGTTGCCAACTATCGAATCTCTCTCATCGTTCATTGTGGGATCAAACTATCTATTCCATCAGCTTTGGGTGGTTGGGTAAACCCTAGCCCCAAGCTCATCCCATCTTGTTGAGTGCTTGAATATTCTCAAGCATGCTAAACTGAATCGTCCCTAAGAGTCAGTAAGTGCCATAAGGCAGTGATCTTTAACAAGGCATATCTCAGAGCTCGTCCAAGGTATGGATGTGATTCTAAATGCTATAGGACCAAGTTGTGGAGACCTACAATACCATCTCTCACTTTTTAGAGATCTTATTCTATCTTGATTTTGTGACCCCATCTCGGGTAATGCTAAAACTTGTTGTTGGCTAGTACAAATTTGCCAACTATTGAATCTCCCTCATCATTCGTCCTAGGATCAAAATGTCAATTTTTTTAATCTCCAAGTGGCTAGGTAAACCCTAGACCCAAGCTCATCCTATCCTATTGAGCGCTCAAACATTCTTGAGCATGCCAAACTGAATCATCCCTAAGAGTCACTAAGTGCCATAGGGCAGTGATCTTTGACGAGACATATCTTAGAGCTTGTGTGAGGTATGGATATGATTCTTATTGCTATAGGACCACATTGTAGAGACATACAATAACATCTATCACTTTTTGGAGATTTTATTTTGTTTTGATTTTGCGACCCCATCTCCAGTGATGCTGAAACTTGTAGTGTTGGCTAGTACAAAGTTGCCAACTGTCGAATCTCTCTCACTATTCATCATGGGATTGAACTATCTATTCTATTAGATTTGGGTGGCTAGGTAAACCTCATCCCCAATCTCATCCCATCTTGTTGAGCACTCAAACATTCTTGGGCATGCCAAACCGAATCATCCCTAAGAGTCACTAAGTGCCATTGGGTAGCAATCTTTGATGGGGTATATCTTGGAGCTCATGTGAGGTTTGGATGCAATTTTGGATCCTATAGGACTAAATTTTAGAGACCTACAATAACCTCTGTCACTTTTTGGAGATCTTATTCCTTTCTAATTTTGTGATCCCATCTTGGGTGATGCTGAAACTTGTAGTGTTGACTAGTACAAAGTTGCCAATTGCTGAATCTCTCTAACCTTTCATTGTGGGATCAAACTATCTATTCTTTTAGCTTCAAGTGGCTGGGTAAACACTAGTCCCAAGCTCCTCCCATTTGGTTGAGCGATTGAATGTTCTTGGGCACACCGAACTGAATTGTCCCTAAGAGTCACTAAATGCCATAAGGAAACAATCTTTGACAGGGCATATCTCGAAGCTCGTGCAAGGTATGGATGTGATTATAAGTGATATAGGACCATGTTGTAGAGACATAAAATAACCTCTCTCTCTTTTTGTATATCTTATTTGATTTTGATTTTGCGACCCCATCTCGGGTGATGCTGAAACTTGTAGTGTTGGCTAGTACAAAGTTGCCAACTGTTAAACCTCTCTAACCTTTCATTGTGAGATCAAACTATCTATTCCATTAGCTTCAAGTGTCTAGGTAAACACTAGCCCCAATATCCTCCCATCCCATTGAGCACTCAAACATTCTCAGGCATGCCAAACTGAATCATCCCTTAGAGTCACTAAATGCCATAGGGTAGTGATCTTTGATGGTGGCAACTGGATATATCATCTCATCCAATGATGGAGAATCATCATAGAAGATAAAAGGGTGATCATACACCTCATTTTAAACATGTTATTTTTTTATGGTAATAAGGTAATCCTTGTTTGTAAGGTCAAGGAACTTGGGCTCACCTATAAACCCAAGTTGCCTTAGTCCTAACGATATATATATATATTTTCATTTTTGTTAATAAGTTGACTTAATAAGTGTTTTGAGAGTCATTACACCTTATATAGGTCCTATGTGTTACCAAAAACCACTTCATTAAGTTCTAGGAAGAGTTAGTACAAAAAATGTATTTTGCAATAAAAGTTATTGACAACTTTTTGACAATTTTAGCAATTTTTTGGAAAATGTTGAAATTAACCTTGTAACGAATCAAATCAACTGGTAATTGGTTGGAATGGATGTCAAATGATGAGAATACCCTCTATGAATTTATAGGAGGCATAAGGTGTTGGTGATTATTAAGTTTTTTTATATGGCAAGGAATCACTACTGATGTTAAACTTGTATATATGATCATTGAGTTATTGTCAAATATCATTACTTCCTATTTGGAACAGAAAACTCGTACTTTTTTGGAATGGAACACCACTTTAGCTGCATGTTATCACTAAATGAAGTTATCAGAAGATGTTAAGGATCTTCTTGGTTGTCTTAATAGCCATTTCATGGGTTTGAAACATAATCACTTCCCTTTGTGAAGAGTTGTCCAAAAATCAGCAAATGATATGTTGTTGCAAAGAAAATATAGTCATAGAATGTTGGGAGATTGTTTTCACTCATAGGATGTTGAATAATTTCTTGGAAGGATGGAATAGATAACATATCAAAATTTGTGAGATAGTTATTAGGTGTTCCTTGAAGTGTTTAAGGTGTTAGTTTGAAGCAAGAAGTTGATTATGATCTATTTATAAAATTTTTTGATTTCCCCTTATTGCTTCCCAAGTCTTGAATAGGAAAAGTGATCAAGTAGTTTTGTGAAGTTGGGTAGAATTTTGTTCAATGTTGTAACCAAGTTGGAAAGAGTCTTTAAAGACACTTAGGAAGGTGGGAAAGGTAGTTTGCCTTAAAAGTGTTCTTGTTGAGAATTCACTAGCTTTTGGTGTGAACACTCTACATCATTTTGGATGCAAATTACATTAAAATGAAATACATGTTCAATGTACTTAAAACCTAAACAAGAAAACTATGATATACATTATGATAACCAATAATGTCATATATGAACGAACATATAATATTATGATAATCAATAATGTCATATATGAACAAACATATAATATATTATGATAACCAATAATGTCATACATGAACAAACATATAATATATTATGATAACCAATAATCTCATACATGAACAAACATATCATATATTAACCAATAATGTCATAAGTCTAATAATGTCATGCATCAAATATATGTCATACATCAAATATAAAACATCATATATACACCAAATGTATATCGAATATGTCCACTAACATAAAATCCAACATATATGTCCACTAATTCCTATACATGTGTGTCTATCACCTATATCTTCTACTTCCCATGAGGGGAAGGAAACAAATACCTAGAGGTCTTTAGTCATCGTGCGGAGGGAGATGATGGGGATGATGAGGTCTTCGTCACATGCTCGCTCATCTTCTTATTTAGGCTCTTCTCTAACTTGAGATGATAAAAACATAGTAGATATGAATCAATAATTATTATACATTGAAATCAAATAAATGTACAAAAAAAATTAATTATTTTCTTATCGCCATCAAATAGTCACTTTGTATGTCCACCTCAAAGGCTTGCAGATGATCGGGTGTAGTAAGGCCCTACAACAATTCAATAACTATAATCACTTATAAATAACATTTGAAATTTAAATACTAACTATTATAAACAACAACTAAAACCAAGAAAATTCTTTCATACCTCGGTCAATGGCTCTGAACTAGCCATCATTGTAGCAACTCCATGATCGATGGACTGCCAAAGATGAGGAGGAGTCTTGGATGTCAATAGCTTCATGTTATATAATATGATTTATATGTAACATGAAACATGAAAAAAATATAATCAAATGAATTAAATTAACATGAAACAAATGTACCTATATGAAGCTCATATCATGCCTAGGCTTAGAGTCCCTTGTGAATGTCGATGGTCTAGTAGAGAATTGATGCACATGCATAAATTTTTTTTGTCAATCCTTCATATGATTACTTAATAAATATATGTATTAATTTAAATGATTAAATTGGTACATACCTCTCGACTCGTTGATGGGACAAACAATGGGGCTAGGGGATCTATACTAGGGCTAGCAACACTCTTACCTTGAATTTTGAACAATGTCAATACATGCTAATTAATCAGTCATTCACTATAGATACGAAATGTGATCAAATTAATATATTATAATTTTAATTTACTTGTGTGTCAATGCCAAATATCTGACTCAGGAATTGATCAATGACTAGACCATCATCCATACTATCTCCAGCATGATTGCCAAAGGTGCATAAGGATCGACATGATTTGCACATGTGACTGCAATGCACAAAAGGCTCCTCAACTAATGGACTGGTGTAATGAATGAGGGTCTGCATCAAAACATTAATAGTCCCTAGAGCATTGGCCTCTACATGTTCCTTCACAACTAAAGGAATAATTACATGCTCATCACGTGGCTTGACAACAGGTGCCCTAAATACATTAGGGTCACGACGTACCCCCAACTTCTCAAATGATGACCCCCCACATGTACCCTGAGATTCTAATATATCAAAATAATTAGGGATCTTTCCAAGGACGAATTCAAAATACAATTTCTTTAAGAAATACATTGGAACCTCGTGATTATTGTAGGGGGCATCAAAGACCATCCACCATCTATCCCAAAACTTATTTCTAATACCATCATGTATGCACCAATGGATGGGGAACCTTTTAGTTGTATGTTTAACAATATCTTATTATCCAAAATTTTTAACCAATGCAAAAATGTTACAAATGACCACTAATAAAAGCTACATGGGTCATAATGGACTTGAGGGAGGATGCCAATTATGCTCTCATTGGATTAGTTTGTCCACAAGTTTTCAACCTACCAATGAGGGCTTTTAATTCATTTTTCCCTCTTTCTATTTCATTCATTATGTTGTCTTGGGTGCCAGGAGGAGGTCTTCCAATTGGTGGACGTTGCAGAATTTCTTGTTGTGGAGGGTTTTGATTTGGATCTTGTGGAGGGTTTTCATTTTGATTTTGTTGATCTGGCTAGGGATTTGGTGGTTCATTATTCATATTTCCTAATAAAAAACCAATTGCAATCTAAATAAATAAAAAAATTTAAAGAAAAATTGAAAAAAACCTACAAAACAATGTAAAAACATATGAAACAATGCAAAAACATATAAAACAATGCAAAAACAAGAGTAGAAAACATACAACATGATCCCGATCTTGAACTTCGGTGACAAGGAAGCATTTTGGGGAGGTGGGTGACAAAATTTTTCAATTTATTCAATTTGCATGCACACTGTGAGGAGAAATGCAAGAAAAAAAAAAAGGGTCGCAGGTTTGCAGCCCATTTATAAAATTTCTTAGTTTTAAAAAGTGCATATGTGCTATAGCATGCACATGCTTTGACTTGTGTAGTCCAAGCCAAAGTGTGTGCATGCTATAGCGTGTATGCACTTTTAAAAACTTAAAAAAACTTTATGTGTCATGTTTTTGACACCACAACTTGGTGCACATACCCTAAGTAAGTATGATGAGTGTTTCATTCAAGAAGATATGTTGTTCAAAAGAATTTAGTTGTGTATACTAAGAAGCTCTATTAGAGTTAATTTCATTAAGGAAAAACATTGTAGTGGATTGGTTGGACATTTTGGAATTGATAAGACATTGAGTTTGTTAAAAGATAAGTATTATTGGCCACAAATGTATAAGGATGTTTAGAAAATTTTAAGGAGTTGTGGAGTTTGTCAAGTTGCAAAAGGAGTAAGAAAGAACATTGGATTGTATATACCTATTACTGTTCCTAAGAAACCTTGGAGTGACATCAGTATGGATTTTGTTCTTGGATTACCTAAGATAGTAAAGGGGTATGATTCTATATTTGTTGTTGTGGATAGATTTCTAGAATGACTCATTTTATACCATGTAAGAAGACATCAGATGTTGAGCATGTTGCTGAAATTTTCTTCAAAGAGATTATTAGATTGCATGGATTACCAAGAAGTATTATTTTTGATAGAGAGAATAAGTTTGTTGGTTATTTTTGGAAAACTTTATGGAAAAATATGGTTATTGAATTGAGATTTAGTTCTACATTCCATCCATAGATAGATGGATAGAGAGAGGTTGTGAATAGAAGCTTGGGTAATTTTTTGAGATGTTTAGTTAGAGATAAGCCAAGTAATTGGGAGCTAGTATTGGCATAAGAAGAGTTTGCATATAATAGTTTTGTGAATAGGAGTACATGGAAAAAACCTTTTGAGATTGTTACAAGAATGCATCTTAGAGGAGTATCAGATTTAAGGAATGTTGTTGGTGAAGAGAAGAGAAGTGTTTTAGGGGAAGGATTTTCTAATTTTATGGAACCTTTGCATAACGAAGTAAAGTTGAGGTTGGAAAAAAGTAATTAGAAGTAAAAGGAAAATGTTGATAAGTCCAAAGGACATCATATTTTTGAAGCTGGTGATGAAGTGACGGTTCATTTGAAGAAAGGTAGATTTCCTATTGCAACATACAATAAGTTGAAGATGAAGAAGTTTGGACCTTGTAAGATCTTGAGAAAGTTTGACAGTGGTAATGCTTATGAAGTTGAGTTACTTGATGACATGGATATATCTCCTATATTTAATGTTGCTGATTTGTATGAGTATAATGAGTCAGATGACAAAGTTGTTGTATCAAATGATTATCCTAAGAAGTAGATTGAATAAATTGAACATGTATTGGATCAAAGAGTTGGTAAGAGCACAAGAGGAAAATATTACTGTATTTGGTAAAGTGGAAGAATAAACCAGTTGAAGATGCTACATGGATTTCTTAATCTAAGTTGGATTCAGCTAAGATTGTGACACTTGCATGATTCAAGAGAATCATTTCTTTCAACCCTAGTTGTTTAATGTAGAAGAATCTTGAGTTCCCTTGTAATCCTACTCATTTTTGTTCATTCTACTAGTTACTGTCAACTTTCAGTTGCTGTTGAGTTCTAGTTGTCATTGAGTTCTGGTCGCTACCGAGTTCTAGTTATTGTTGAGTGCTAGTTACTACCAAGTTCTAGTTACTATTGAGTTCCAGTTGCTGCCAGGTTCTAGTTGTTGCTAAGTTCTAGTGTTGGCTGAGTTATCCAGTGTCACTACTACATTTGGGCCCAAATTGTGAGGGTAGGCCATTGCAATTATGATGGTAACACATCAGCCAACTGGCATCAAGAGGAATTGGCTCCCGTTAGATGAGCATCGGACTTTTATTTTCACAAGTTACTATAGTAAGGGAGTCTATCACAATTGCGATGGCAATAGGTGTCATAAATTGAGCTAATGTGCTAGCAAACCATTCATTTTCACCATCACAATTGTGACAAAAATATGTCAAAGACACTGTGATGTCTATGCAACAAAAATTCTATGGACCCCATGACAAGCCATCAGAAATGTTCATCACAATTGAGATGAGCATGTGGCAAGAATGTTGTGGCATCTGTTACATCCCAAAATTTTCCCTAATTTTAAAATTTGATCAAATCATTGGTTTAATGAATTATTTCTTTTCCTGATCATGTGAAACAAGTTAGTTAATTTTATAGGTTGTATCAATTGTTAAAAAATTATTTCTTTTCCTGATCATGTGAAACAAGTTAGTTAATTATATACATTGTATCAATTGTTAACAGATTATTTCTTTTCCTGGCCATGTGAAACAAGTTAGTTAATCATATATGTTGTACCAATTGATAATGAATTGTTTCTTTCATGATCATGTGAAATGAGTTTGTTATTATAGACATTGATGAAAATAATCAAGTAACCTATAACTATCATTAGATGATTGACAATTATTTGTTTGGAATTAATGATCAATATATTTTTGAACTAATGTCTTGGCAAGAATGTTTCCTTGGGTGTTTGTTGGAAGAAGATTGAAGAGAGGGGAAGCATTCCTAAACAGGATCATCAGAAGGGATGGTCAATTGGTTCAGTCATCAGGATCAACAAGTATGACCTAAGACTACCTTGGAAAGGATATGAAGACTTGACCATAGGTTACATTGTGAGACCACATGAGCTATTAGGAAAACAATATATAATAAAAACTTAAAATAATCTAAATTAAATATAATTCATACCTTTGAAGATTTATTATTGAATTTTCTTATTTAATAATTATTATAAACCCTTAAATACAAACACATATATATAAAAATGAAGAGGCACCGACAAATTATAATTGTATAATCTAATGATGTCACCTCATCGATATACATATGTGAACATATATAAGAGCATTTAATAATTATAAAATAAAATTTAAACTCTTCAACTCCTTATTTCTTTTCCCTCTTTATTTCTCTCCTTTTTAAATTCAAATTTATGAAGTATTCAAAAATTCTTCTTGATAACTGATGGTAGCCAAAAAGACACCGCTGACCATTAAAAGAATACCATGATTCAATTTGAAAACAACTTCCTTCTTTCCCTTCTGCATCCTCCTTAACTTTCCTTCCAATCTGCTGCGACTTCTTATCGAACCAAGTGAAATCATTATCTGAACTATACCATTCCTAAGCTCTAAGTTCTGAATCCCTTCTGACTCCCTTTAATTCTATCAGTGATAGGAGTTCAGAGCAAGCAATATATAGTGGGAGATCAAGAATTTTGGCTGCCGAGAGAGAACCCGAATTTGTATATAGGTCACATGATTTCCTTGATAAGTTTAACAAAATTTAGTCAGTTTTCTTTACATTCTTTTTTGTATATCATACCAAGAAAGACAATACATTGTTGGTACATTTACCATTATTTACTTTGTTTCTGATGTATAATATGTATAGTAAACTAAATAGAGAGTGTAATATTGAATACATAACACCTATCCATAATCAATTTATAGATAGACCGATATCTTGTTTCTTTGATTTAATTGATTAACCTTGAGATTACTTCCATTTTGGATTTGGAAGATAGAGAACTTGTTTGATTTACATGAATCAATATATATGCATGTGAATATCATCTTTTTCCCAAACATTTCTGTAGAGGTGTAAATAATATCATAGTGATCAAACATCGAGGAATTGACTGAAAAAGAAGCCACGAAGGGTGAAGAGGTGTAAATAAAATAAAATGGTTAAAACCTTTCAAGCACTTAGGATTCATGGACAAAGAAGCCATGAGTGCTAAAGAGGTGAAGATAACCTGCAAGAACCAAGAATGAAATTAGATATAAATAACCATGTAATGAAAAACACATAATAGCTCATGCTTGTCTTGATAATGAAATCTATTGACAAGTCAAGTGGTGGAGATCAGGTTTATGAACCCAATTTGAAATCCTTGGCCAAGGTAGTTATAGGCATATGTACCAATAATGAGATCTTTTTGTTTGTCCATAAGCTTAAATTATTTAGGAATAACTAATGGGGCACTCAAACCATTGGGTAGCTTGGATGGCTAGACTTAAGAACATCCCAAGCCTGATCTTGAGGTAGGAAGGTTTGTTCTATTAAGTTAGGATGTGGGGGGACAAGTATGGTTTGAGGTTGAGAGGTTAAGCCTATGTCAATGCTTCTCCTATCACCAATGTTGAGGCTTTAACAAGATTCCTCCATTATTTCTGTATGTTTCTTTTGCACTTTTACCTTTAAATCCATAGAAAGTTAAATAGATAGTTTAGTTTTCTAAAAGCATAAATTGAATGAATATACTAGTTGATAGAAGACAGTCGTTACTTTATTTTTAGCTAAACATGTTTTCAATTAGAAATGGTTAAAATATTAGCACTTCTTGCATTATTTAATTTATTATATCAGCTAAATATAAATTACAGTTAGAATAGAAAAAAAATTACTTCATCCTAGTTAAATTTAGTTAATAGAAGTCATTGTCATGTGAAATGGAATCAATTACTTGTTAATTTGGTGTTTTAAATTGGTTATGAAAATTTTTTCGATACATTTTTACTTGTTAATTAGGTGTTTAAAATTGGTTATAAAAATTCTTTTGTTACATATGGTATCAGAGCACTAGGTTTGACACTGAGCCTAGAGCACCCTACCTTCTTTAAAACCTAAAAGATTCTAGATTGACTATACAAGATACAAGTACATAAAACACCCGACAAAAAGACTTGACACCCCATCTTTCCCTATCTCATGAAAAACATGACAAAATATGACTACACCTATTGTTCCATACCCTAAGACAATGAAAATTTGAATTAGGAAATTTAACAAATGAAGAAAGAAAGGGTCAAATAGCCTCCTGCTAGCAAAGCAACATATAAAAACAAGCTGATCCAAAACTGGAATGCTCCGTAGAGAAATCCTCTTTTATAGTTTCATAGATCTTGGATGGTGCAAGATAGTACCAATCTAAACTAAAATTAAGTTTTGCAAAGGAATACCAAATCTTATTTTGATGTAAACATTCTCAATAGCAGAAATTTTGTAAATAACATTTCTCTAAGTGAAGCAATGAAATGTTAAGTTAGATTAAGTTATCTGCAATTCATGTGTTTGCAAGAATTATTCTTTTTGTAAAATCTTTTCTTCTTCCACTTAATTGAAACAATTATAAATTAATAGGTGAGAACCATAAACATAAAATGAACAGCAATGAGAACATTTTAAATCAAGACATAATTCGTGAGAACACCCAATCTTTTAATGATTTGTTACTTCAAATCTTGAAAGAAACACAACTGAAGTTAGGAAACATGGAAAGAAGAATGAGTGAATGGTAGCTCAGATAGGGTAGAACTATAAGGAAACTCAAACCTCACCACCTACTAGAGTGGAGACAGAATTCTCTAAGCATAAAAAAACATCCTCTCCCAAGCAATCGAAAAAACAAAAGAAGAAAGAAATAGTGGCTGATTTGTCAGTAGACATTAAGAAAATAAAACAATCAAAATTTTCCAGTTCTGAGTCTAGGGACGAAGTAGAAGCTTGGTTAACTGAGATGGAATAGTAATTTGAAATTAAAAATTTCTCTAAAACCTCAAAAGAAGTTTGGGGAATATATCATTTTACCAGAGAAGCTGCAACTTGATTGGGAAACACCAAAGTTGAATAGCACATAAAAGCCACTGAGATCACCTAGGAAAAATTTGTGAAATTTTTCTAAATTTTTGGTTGCCTCAAACCTTATATGATCAAAAGCTTTTAGACTTCTAAAACCTAAAACAAGGAGACAAGTTAGTACATAAGTATTGGGAGAGGTTCACTCAGTTGTTAAAATATGTGCCACCATATCAGCAAGACACCAATTTGAAGGTGAGGAAATTCATCATGGGTTTGAACAATAGGATAGGAGGAGCTATTGATGTTCTCGCTCCCCAAACCATGGAAGAAGCTCTAGAGAAGGTTGTTCAGCAAGAACACAAGATCAAAAAGAATGACTCCATCTGAGATAACAAGAGAAAGACAACCTAGAATTTAGATGGTGTTGAATATGAACCTCAGAAAAGACAATTTAAAGATTACAAGTACAAAAAACTAGAATAAAAGGTAATGGGGTTAAGGATGTCAAAATAAATTCCAATACCAATAAGAATAACAAGAATAACAAAAAGAAGGGACCAATTGGAGGATGTTTTACCTGTGGAGGAGATCATTATGCTAATAGGTGCCCCAATAAACCCAACACCAACCAGCCACAACGACCACCTCTACCACAACAACAAAAAGTATTTTAGTAGAGCATTCATGCAACCCTGGATAATAGATAGGCATAACAATAGATACACCCCATTGAAACTCTAGGTAAGATCTACGGAAACCCTGTGTCCATTTTAATTGATACTAGAGCTTCTGAATGTTTTATATCACCTAGATTGTTAAGTAGATTTATGAAAAGATCTAGTTATATAGAAAAACCATGGACAATTGAGTATACAAACCAGTCAAGGCCTAAGGTAGAGCAGTGCCTATTTGAAGCTCATGTTGACTTTTCAAAAAATTTAGCAGAATTGAACTTATATGTAGCATCTCTTGGGTCATACAAAATTATCATAGGAATCAATTGGCTCAGTGAACATAAGGCCAAAGTTAATTGTTTTGCCAAAATTGTAAACTATATGGATGATCGAGGTAGAACAACAAACATTACTAGGATTAAGCATGAAATTAGATCAAAATAGATTTCTGCAATGCAACTTAAAAGATATGGGAGAAAGGGCTATGAGATTTATGTAGTAAGGATTGAAGACACAAGGGAACCTAAAACCACCATTTATGGAGATGACTACATTTATGAAGATGGGGAAATCAGAGAAAAGTTAAAAGAATCCTTCAAGGAAAAATATCCCTATTTAAAGAATTATCAAGACATGTTCCCTGAAGAACTTCCTAGACTACCCCCTTCTCGAGAATTTGATTTCACCATAGATTTGATACCAGGAGCAGAACCCATATCTTGGGCACCTTATAGGATGACAACTACAAAATTAATGGAATTACAAATCCAACTTCAGGATTTGCTAGATAACAAATTGATCAGGCCCAGTGTCTCACCATGGGGAGCCCCAGTGCTATTTTTGAGGAAGAAGGATGGAACCATGAGATTATGTATAGATTATAGAATTCTCAACAAAGTCACTATCAAAAACTAGTACCCATTGCCAAGAACAGATGATCTTTTTGATCAAATGAAGGTTGCAATAGTGTTTTCAAAAATTGACTTGAGGTCAAGATACCATCAGCTTTGAATAAAGGATAAGAATCTTAGAAATACTTTAGAATAAATTGGAGGGGGGGGGGGGGGGGGGTGGTGAATCAAATAGTCAAGGTCCAAATGTCCTAATAAAACTTTTTCACTAAGTATAGTGAGTCCATTTAAACTAACCATGCATCCAAGCTAAACATTATTCTTAGTAAGTTATTGATAAATCAATATGTAGAAATAAGACATGAAAAATCAACACATAACACAATGATTTATGTGGAAACTCAATTTGGGAAAAACCACTAGTAACATGCTACCTTGTTTCTCACTCTTTTGAAGTGATGCCCTATGAAAGGCCTACCCTATTAAAGGCTACAACACACTGTTAAATGTGACCTAGTTAAGGGATTTCAACCACCCTATTAGGAGTGTGCCTGGTTAAAGGACTTTAGAACATTCACTTGGAATGCCACCCTATTAAAGGATATCTCAATGGCTCTTAGACCAACTTACATCCATGGGATTTTTCCCTAACTGATACAATTGCTAGAGAGTAACAATAAGGGCTTTTGATCTGATATAGCTCACAACATAACTTGCAAATTTTAGATCTCTTTTCAGTTCAAAAATTTTCTTGGCTTTTAGTCTCTATAGTTCTGATAGCTTGTCCTCCTTTAAAGCTTTGTCTCCTTGAGTCTCCATGCTCATTGTGCCAATACAATCACCTATGTGGTCACTTATCGAAGTAGAGTCTCTATACTCTATTCTTCCCTCTCAATGCCTTCTTCTTGACACCACACACTTTCTCCAACCTCTCTATTCACTTTTTGACCTATAACTCCTTAAGTGGGAGTTTGGAATACTTTTCCCACTCCAATCTTCTCACTCTTATTTTGGATTTGAATGGATTAGGTAAGATACAATGTATCTTCCTCTTATCTTGTTTCTTCTAGAAACATCATGTGGAATCCACCTGTATTTGCCTAAAAATGGTTAACCTAAAATTTTGTACCACCAGCTCAACATCTTTATCTTCCATCTGATTCACAAAATTCAAGGTAATAAACTTATTGGCTTAGATTTGGTGAATCTTTGACTTTTCAAATAATGTAGCATCTTAGCACTATTGACTTCCTAATGCTTGGCACATACTGTATTACTCGGCACCTATTATGGATTCATTCGGCATCAACTAAGTTTTATTGATGCTTGACACCTATTACATTTTGTCTAGCTCAACACCTATTGTTTCAGTTGGCACACACTATATTTTTCATTTTCATGGCACTTACTGATAATCTACTTGGCATGAACTAACTTGCTTGACACCCACTAATGAACTTAGTCAAGCTTTGCAAACAACTTTGTTATAACTTATTCTTCTAAGTGTAGCCAACCTCTATATCTTCAAGTGTATTATCAATACATCATTTTACCATTGTCTTAACTAATCCTTGTACTTCATTACAAAATCATAACTCAACCTTTCCCTTAGGTGCTTTTGTTACATCTTATTGATTAAATCCTCTTCATTAATCAACTAAGTGATAGTATTTGAATCTTATAAGCAATTGTCATTCCAAAAAATAGCATGTTTGACATCAGTGACAAAATAATGATTGAAAAAATTCTTTATCAACAATCTCCCTTCTTCAATAACGATCTTTTCAATCAGATTTCAACAATCTCCCTCTTTGGCATTGATGGCAAACCAAACTGATCAACCAAGTTACCAAGATGCTAACTAGGTTAAAATAGTAAGTCAAAAGCCAAAAAGAAATCTTGTTGTCATTTCTATTTTCATTAGCTTTCATATCTTCCTCTTTGCTAATACATACTAATTCCTCTAATCTACTCCCTCTTAGATCTATTATCCTAACTAATTTCTATTTGTTCCATTTTCTCCCTCTTAGTTTCTATTTCCTTTCTCCTTCCATGCTAACTAGGTTAAAATAGTAAGTCAAATGCCAAAAATAAATCTTGTTGTCATTTCTATTTTCATTAGCTTTCATATCTCCCTCTTTGCTGATACATACTAATTCCTCTAATCTGCTCCCTCTTAGATCTATTATCCTGACTAATTTCTATTTGTGTCATTTTCTCCCTCTTAGCTGCTATTTCCTTTCTTCTTCTTTTCTCCTTCATTTTTTCTATTTCTCCTTCTACATATTTGATCCTGTAGATTTGATCAATTTCTGCTATTTATCCCTCTTTGACAACAATGCCAAAGACTAAATAGCTTAGAATCTTTAATTATGCAGATGTAGACTTTGTAGTTTCCAATTTTCTCTTTCTATCACCATGCTTGTGACTAAATTGGAAATTCAAAACTTTAGGTACTTTAGGCAAAACCTAAAGTAGGATCCTCTACATCAACTAATATCATTTCAACAATCAACTCATTTGATGCAGGCAATTTTGCTATTATTCAAACAACCTTTGATAGGGGTATTACCCCTAGCTTACCTCTAAGATACTCAAATGCATCTTTAGGTAATGGTTTTGTGAAGATGTCAAAAATTTGTTCCTTTGAGTTGACGTATTCCATCTTCACTTGTTTTTCTTACACCAGTTCTCTTACATAGTGATACTTAATTGCAATGTACTTGTTTTTGGCATGCATCACATGATTCTTTGATATGGTGATGGCACTTGTGTTATCACAATAGAGTATCACAGGTCCAGTTATCTCTTCCATCATACCTTTCAATAGGTGCTTGATCCATACAATATTTGTACAGTTTATGGCAGCATCAATATATTCAGCTTTAGTTGTGGACTGTGAGGTACAACTTTGTTTTTTTCTAGTCCAAGTGACTAATCTTCTACCTAAGAAGAGTTCTCCTCCATGAGTGCTCTTTCTCTCATCCATATTACCTCCCCAATTTGCATTAGTGTAGATATTAAACTCAAACTTTTTAGTTCTCTTATAGTATAACCCATAGTTATCTGTTCCTTTTAGATACCTCATTATTCTTTTTACTACCATAAGATGATTTTCTCTTAGGTTCCACTATTCCAACAGATAATGCAATGTTTGGTTTACTATGTACAATACATTGTAACTTTCCAATCATTGATCTGTACATTGTCTAATTTACTTCAGCTGATTCATCTTTTTTGGATAACTTACATCCTATTATTATTGGTGTACGGACTAGTTTTGAATCCTCTAAGCCAAATGTTTTGAGTATCTCCTTCATATATTTTGATTGGGTCACAAACATGCCATGTTTTAGTTGATATACTTGCAATCCAACAAAGAATTTGATTTCCCCAAACATTGACATCTCAAACTCATGTTTCATCTAATCATCAAAATCTTTGCATACTGCATCTTTTCCTTAAAATATTATATCATCAACAAAGATTTCAAAAATCAAAATATCCTTACCTTTTTCTAACTTGATATAGTGGTTGTTGTTGTCATCTATTCTCTCAAATCCAATCTTTACAAGATATTTTTGAAGTCTCTCATACCAAGCTCTAGGCGCTTGTTTCAAACCAAAGAGTTCTTTATGTAGTTTTCAAACCATATCCTTATTGTTGTCATCAAAAAATCCCTCTAGTTGTTCTATGTAGACTTCCTCTTCCAATATACCATTCAAAAAGGTAGATTTTACATCCATTTGGTAGACTTTAAAACCTTTGTAAGCAGCATATGCAAGTAGAGTTCTCACTCCTTCCATCCTTGCAATAGGGGAAAATGTTTCCCCATAGTCCAGTCCTTCTTGTGCATAACCTCTATAGACTAGTCTGGCCTTGTTTCTTGTGATCTCACCATTCTCATCTAGCTTGTTCCCAAATACCCAATCAGTACCAATCACATTCTTATTAGCTAGTCTTGGAACTAAAGTTTAAGTTTTTTTCTTCTCTATTTGCTCAATCTCCTCTTCCATGGCTTTGTACCAATCATCATCTTGTAGTGCATCTCTCATTATTTTGGGTTCAATCTTGCTCAATAAACATGATTCATTTCCTAGTATGTTTCTTGTCATTGGTCTGGCTTCCTTGTCACCAATGATTTGTTTAGCAGGGTGATGTCTTCTCACATAATTGGATAGCCTTGGTTCTATCCTTGTTTCCATGTTTTTTCTTTCAGCTTCAGAGTCACTATGCACATCTCTTTCAGGTAGCTCAGCATCTCTTTCATGTGTACTGATTTCAGAATCAGAATGTGCATTTTCTTCATTCTGCAACTCAACTTTTGAATGCAACTCGGCATTCACTACTTGTGACTCGATAGATACTAAAACTTGTTGTTGATTCCCAACTTTATTGGAAAATTCTTCATCAATAGGTATTCCTTCATAGAAGTATACAAAAGATATTTACTCTTCTCATTTCTTGATGGATTTATCATCTTGAAATTCTGTGCGCTCATCAAAGTTTACATTTGCACTCTCTACAATTTTGTTAGTGTTAGTATTTAAACACTTATATTCTTTACTTCTAGTGGAGTATCCAAGGAATAGACATACATCACTCTTTGTATCAAACTTACCATTTCTAGAATCTTTAAGAATATAGAACTTACAACCAAACACTTTGAAATCTTTAACATTGGGTGAGTGACCATACCATAATTCAAAAGGTGTTGCATTTGTACCTTTCTTGTTTTGTACTCGATTTAGGGTATAGATAGTTTTACTTATAGATTCTCTCCAGTACTTTAGAGCAACATTCTTCTCCATCATTAATGTTCTAGCACAGTCTATCATTGATCCATTTCTCCTCTCTGCGATTCCATTCTATGGAGGAGTTCTAGGTGCTAATGTTTGTCTCTTAATTCCTTTATCATTGCAAAATGTCTCAAATTATTTTGATGTGAACTCTCCTCCTTTGTCTAATCTTAAGCACTTTAGACTCTTTCCTGTTTCTTTCTCAACCTTGGCCAAATACCACTTAAACATTTTAAATGCATCATATTTTTTCTTTAGGAACATGACAGTCATCATTCTAGAGTAGTCATCAACAAACAACATTATATATGTCTCCTTTGTAACTTTGTACTTCTATTGGGAAACATAAGTTAGTATGGACTAAATTTAGTGCTTCTTTGGAAGTACAAGTTTTTCTTTTGAAACTTGACTTGGTCATCTTTCCTAGCTGAAACTATTTGCACATTGTATTGTTACGCTTCTTCAATTTACGCAAACTTCTAACTTTCTTCATGTTGCTGATGCTAATCAGATTATCAAAGATGACATGACACAACCTTTTATGCCACAACCACACATCATCAAATATTACAATAATATAGGCAACATCCTTCACATCTAGGTAAAATAGATTACTCCTAGTATGGTCTCCTCTTCCTATCAGATTTCCATCAGTGTCATAGATTTTGGCAATTTTGGTTCCAAATTCTACTTTGCATCCTACTTGCCTAACTATGACACACTTAGTAGATTGTAGTTCAATCCTTCAACATAATATACATTATCACATAAAATTTTCTTTGTAAGCTTAATAGAATCTTTTCCTTTGATTAGACATGCAGCATCATTTCCAAATCTAACACTATTTCCATCATATTGAGTTAAGGTAACAAACTTACTTTTGTCTCCTGTCATGTGATGTGAGCAACCACTATCTATGATCCACCTGTCATTCTTGTTTACATAGGTTACCAGTGATGTTGCCACATCTTCATTTGACTTATCCTTCATAGGTACATAGACTACCTCATCATCATTTTCATCAAAATTCTCTTCTTCAACAATGTAGCACTTTTTACCTCTATCTTTGTAATCTCTTCTATCATCTTCTCTTTTGTTCTTGTACTTTTTTCCTTCTTTGTAGTTATTCTTATAGTTTCACCTTGCATCAATATGTCCTACTTCATTGCAATTAAAACAAATGATAGGTAGCTTACCTTTGAATTTACCTTTGCCTTTGTGAAATCTTCTGGCCAGCAATGCTTCCAACTATTCCACATCTTCTTCATCTGTGTTGCTATCACTGGATACATATTTTATCTTTCTTTTCTTCTTCTTTAGTATCACCTCTTCAATGTCTTTCAACAATAGCTTGGCCTTGAAGGTTGATTCAAGATTCTTAGGTTTGTAGTTATCAAAGTTGGATAACTCAAATGTAGTAAGTCTTCCCACTATACCTTCAAGAGTTAGTTAGTTTCTTGGTATGCATCTCAACTCTTGGATGGATGATACTCTAATAACATAGATGGGGAGCAAGGTTCTTAAAAATTTGCAAATAATAGTTTCATCATTTAAATTACTAGTCACACTTCTTATTGCACTTACTACTTCCTTTATTCTAGAGGCATATTGAGCAATGTTCTCACCTTCCTCCATTCTCATGTCATCAAACTTTCCTCTGAGGTTTCTCTTTTTGCTCTTTAGATGTTTTTATCTCCTCCATAAATATTTTTCAAGGCTTCCCACATCTTTAATGTAGAGGTACATCCCTTGATGTCATCAAATTCAGCATATCTGAGAGCAGAGACAATCTCCAACATTTCCTGATTGTGCTCCTTTTTTTTTCATATCTTCTACAGTAGGGACACCAACTGGATCAACATGTTCTAATGTGATTGAGTTTTGTACATAATCACTTATAGATGCAAGGTCCAAATTTATTAAACTTTTTCATGCAATGAAGTTATCTTTGTTGAGCTTGGGAACTTCTCTCTTAGACATCTTGATCTTCCTACTTCTAGTACCTTTAAACTAAATCAGCAGATGGCTCTGGTACCAATTGTTAGAAATGCTTTAGAATAACTAAGAGGGGCGTGAATTAGTTATTCAAGGTCCACATTTCCTAATAAAACTTTTTCACTAAGTATAGTGAGCCCATTTAAACTAACCATGCATCCAAGCTAAACATTCTTCTTAGCAAGTTACTAATAAATCAACATGCATGAATAAGACATAAAAAAATCAACACATAACATAGTGATTTACATGGAAACCCAATTTGGGAAAAACCTCTAGTAACATGCTACTTTGTTTCTCACTCTTTTGAAGTGATGCCCTATGAAAGGCCTACCCTATTAAAGGCTACAACACACTATTAAATGTGACCCAATTAAGGTATTTCGACCACCTTGTTAGGAGTGTGCCTAGTTAAAGGACTTTAGAACATTCACTTGGAATGCACCCTGTTAAAGAATTTCTCAATGACTGTTAGACCAACCTACATCCATAGGATTTTTTCCTAACTGATACAATTGCTAGAGAGTAACAATAAGGGCCTTTGATCTGATATAACTCACAACATAGCTTGTAGATTTTAGATCTCTATTTAGTTCACAAATTGTGCCAATGCAATCACCTCTATGGTCATTTATCGAAGTAGAGTCTTTGTACTATGTTATTCCCTCTTAATGCCTTCTTCTTGACACCACACACTTTCTCCAACCTCTCTATTCACTTCTTGACCTGTAACTCCTTAAGTAGGAGTTTGGAATACTTTTCCTACTCTAATCTTCCTACTCTTATTTTGGATTTGAATGGATTAGGTAGGATACAATGTATCTTTCCCTTATCTTGTTTCTTTTAGAAACATCACGTGAAATCCACCTATATTTGCCTAAAAATGGTTAACCTAAAATTCTATACCACCAGTTCAACATCGTTATCTTCCATCTGGTTCACAAAATTCAAGGTAACAAACTTATTAGCTCAGATCTAGCAAATCTTTGACTTTTCAAATAATGCAGTAGCTCAACACGATTAACTTCTTGATCCTCAACACATATTGTGTCACTTGACACCTACTATGGATTCACTTGGCATCAATTAAGTTTTACTGATGCTTGACACCTTTTACATTTTATCTAGCTCGACACCTAAACTTGCTCGACACCTACTATTTCACTCGACACACTAGATTTTGCATTTTCTTGACACTTATTAATAATATTCTCATCATGAACTAACTTTCTTGGCACCCACTAATGAATTTAGTCAGGCTTTGCAGACAACTTTGTTATAATTTATTCTTCTAAGTGTACCCAACCTTTGTATTTTCAAGTATATTATCAATACATCATTTTACCATTTTCTTAACTGATCCTTGTACTTCATTGCAAAATCATAAGTCAACCTTTCCCTTAGGTGCTTTTGTTACATATTATTGATTAAATCCTCTTCATTAATCAACCAAGTGATAGTATTTCGATCTTATAAGCAATTGTCATTCCAACAAATAGCAGGTTGGACATCAGTAACAAAACAATGATTGAAAACATTCTTTATCAACAACCTCCCTTCTTTAGTAATGATCTTTTCAATCAGATTTCAATAGAGGATATACATAAAACCACACACAAAATCAAGTATGGATATTATGAGTTTATAGTGTTGCCATTCGGGTTAACCAATGCCCCAACATCTTTTATGAATTTAATGAACAACATATTTCAAGATTTTTTGGATAAGTTTGTATTGGTCTTTATAGATGACATCTTAATATATTCTAAGAATGAGGAAGAACATCAAAGGCACTTAGAAATAGTTCTGAAAAGATTAAGAGAACATAAACTATATGGAAAATTATCTAAGTGTGCTTTCTATCAAAATGAAATTTAGTATCTGGGGCATATTATATCAGCCCAGAGTATAGTAGTAGATCTATCAAAGATAAAAGTGATTATGGAATGGCCTATACCTAGAAATGTGTCTAAAGTTAGGAGCTTTATGGGATTAGCAGGATTCTATAGAAAGTTTGTTAGAAATTTGTCTAGGATAGCCTGTTTGATCACCTCACTCTAGAGGAAGGGAAGGAAAATATCTGGATGAAGTGTCAATCAACCTTAAAGTTTTTGAAGGAAAAACTAACTACAACACCTATATTAAGGGTACCTAACCCACAAAAGTAGATCATAGTTACAACAGATGCATTTAGAGAAGGATTAGGAGGTGTGTTAATGCAAGATAAATAGGTTATTGCATATGAATCTCAGAAATTAAAAAGATATGAAAAGAACTATGCACCCCATGATCTTGAATTAGCAGCTATTGTGTATGCCTTGCAAATTTAGGGACATTACTTAATTGGAAAACCTTTTGAACTTAGATCTTATCATCATGGTCTAAAGTATATTTTCAACCAACCGAATCTTAATGCTAGATAAAGCAGGTGGCTAGAATTTTTAGCAGATTATGAGTTCGATATAAGTTATTTTAAAGGCAAAGAAAACAAGGTGGTATATGCCATGAGCTAGAGAAGACACATCTCAACAATAACTACTACAAACTTTAGGTTAAGGGATCAAATTTTAAACACTTAGAGCATGATGAGTTTCATGTAGAAGTCAACCTAGCTCTTATTAGGGACCCAAAAGATCCCAAGTATTCAGAGTTTAGCTTAGAAGAGGATGGATTACTAAGATATCACCAGAGGATCTATGTACCCTATGACCCTCAACTCTGAAGACTAATTTTAGGAGAATTCTATTCAGCCCCATATTCAGGACATCTAGAAGTTAATTTTTTTTTGTCTAATATAAAACCCCTATATTTGTGGAAAGGGATGAAAAGGGAGACAATTGAGTTTGTCGTAGGTTTTTTGGAATGCCAGAGAGTAAAAGTAATACATCGATGCCTAGCAAGTATGTTACACCCTAATGAAGTACCTGAGTGGAAATGGTAGGTAATATCCATGGATTTCTTATAGGGATTACCTATGATGTGAAATCAACACAACACTATTTTGTTTGTGGTTGATAGATTGAGAAAGGTTGCTAATTTTATACCAGGGAACTTAACTGATGGCACACTAGAGATTGCCCATAAGTTCATGAAAGATATTTTCAGGTTGCATGAAATTCTAGAGAAAATTATTTTAGATAGGCATGCTAGGATAAATTCTAGATTCTAGAAAACATTATTTATAGCCTTGGGTACTAAATTAAAATTCGGTTTAGCTTATTATCCTGAGACAGATGGTCAAATAGAATGGGTAAATTAGGTATTAGAAGATCTCCCAAGAGTATATTGTATGGACCGATAATACCAATGGGAAACATACTTACCCTTGGTAGAATTTGGATATAATAACTCCTACCAGTCCACCATTAAAATGGCTCCCTTTGAGGCCTTGTATGGTTATAAATGTAGAACTCCAATGAGTTAGAATCGGTTGGAAGATAGAATCATTGTTGGACCTAAAATGCTTCAAGAGATGGAAGAGTAGGTAATCTAGATTCGTCAAAGGTTAAAGGAAGCTAATGACAGATAGAAAAGTTATGATGATTTCAAAAGAACACGTAGAGACTTCTTAGTAGGGGATGTATGCACCCTAAAATGGTTGCTTAGATTATGGGCCCCCATTATTCAATTTATCAATTTATCATTTTCTTGAATCAATGGTTTGCAATATTTTATTAAATCAATTTAAATCAATTTTCTTGATCAAATTTGATTATTTCATTTCTAAGGTTGATCATTTAATCCTAAGTCTTATTTAATTAAAATAAAATCTTCCTTTTAATTAAATAAAACAACTCCCCATTTAATTAAAAGAAAACCTCTCTTTTAATTAAATATGTCATCCACATTTAATTACTTAAGAGAAAAACCCCTCTTTTAATTTAATTAAATATTTCCTATTTAATTAAAAGAACTTGCTCCCTTTTAATTAAATAAATCTCCACTTAAAGAGGAAATAAAATAAATAAAAAATAAAAAATCCTCTATACTTAAATACACATATTTCTAAGTGGGATTCCATTTTATTTTATTCCTATTTTCTCATTGGTGGATCTTTATTTCACACAGATCATTCTTTCTCTACCCCTGATTAAATCTTTTTGCCTCTTAATCTTGATCGTCCAATCTTCTTTATAAGGGAGATCCCTCTCATCATTTTGGATATCCACAATTATTCTATTGTTATGCTGCAGGTTTGAACATTCACACTCTAGGCTATTATTATGTTATAGTTTTGGAGAGAAATTTGAGCATTAAAGCTTTTTGTGGAGAACTTCTATCTTCTTGTCTTATTCTCTCTTGTATCCATGGCTTCTATCATGAGGTTTCATCCTTGCATTTTCATATTAGCTTAGATCTTGCATTGTTATCATATAGATTAGTTTTCATATTCATTTGCATTCATATTTTTATCCTTCAATCTCTTGTCTCATGGTGTACTTACATGGGCACAAACTAGGTCAAATTGAGGGTCTCCATTACAAACTCTTGCACTCTATGAATAGAGAGATATGAGCCACCATTCAAGACCTCATTCTTGAGCAATCTTGGATATAATGACTCATAGAAGTGTGCCCACATTTTAGGCATACATTTTTATCCTTACAGTATCTATCAACTTCAATCCTTGATTCAATTTTATCAATTTTATCCTTGGCTTTTTTAAGTCAAAATTTATTTATATTCTTTGTCCTAATGTGTTTCTGACTCAACGACACATCTAGGTTGTTTTGTGATCCCAAATCGATCTCACACTTCAATTTCTTTCTTTGACTACATGTGTTCCCAAATTGATCACACATTAGTCAAAGATGGGCAAATGTATTCACCCTAAATTGGTCGCCTAGACTATGGGCCCCCATTATTCAATTTATAAAATATCCTAAATCAATGGTTTGCAATATTTTATTAAATCAATTCAAATCAATTTCCTTGACCAAATTTGATTATTTCATTTCTAAGGTTGATCATTTTATCTTAAGTCTTATTTAATTAAAAGAAAATCTCTCTTTTAAATAAATAAAATAATTCTCCATTTAATATAAAGAAGACCTCTCTTTTAATTAAATAATTCATCCATATTTAATTTATTAAGAGAAAAAACCCTCTTTTAATTTAATTAAATATTTCCTATTTAATTAAAAGAACTTGCTCCCTTTTAATTAAATAAAATTCCCACTTAAATATCTCTTTGTGATGAAAAATGATATTGAATAAATAAAAATTAAATCCACTTGAAAAAGGAAATAAAATAAAAAATAAAATAAATCTTTTTTTATTTTCTCTACACTTAAATGCACATATCTCTAAGTGGGAGTCCTCTTTTTCCTCTTTCCACTTTCTTCTCAAACACTCCTATTTTCTCATTGGTGGAATTTTGTCTCACATGGATCAAACTCTATTATCCCATATTGGTTATGAGAAGCCTCTCACCTCCATATTTTTCTTTATAAGGGAGAGACCTCACCTCATTTTGGACATCCATGATTATGCTATTGTTATGTTTTGGAGAGCAATTTTTTGAGGAGTTTGAGCATTGAAGCTTTTTGTGGAGAACTTCTATCTTCTTGTCTTATTCTCTCTTGCATCCATGGCTTCCATCATGAGGTTTCATCCTTGCATTTTCATACTATCTTAGAGTCACATTTATTTTCATAGATTAATATAGCATTGTTATTTGCTTTCATAGATTAGATTTCCTTTCTTGCATTGCTTTTCATTGCTATCATTTAGATTAGTTTACATCTTCATTTTCATTCATATTTTCATCCTTGAATCTCTTGTTTCATGGTGTACTTGCATGGGCACAAACTAGGTCAAACTGAGGGCCTCCATTACAAACCCTTGCACTCCATGAATAGAGAGCTATGAACCACCATTCGAGACCTCATTCTTAAGAAATCTTGGATATAATGACTCATAGAAGTTTTCTCACATTTTAGGCATACAGGGGACAAAGTATTACTAAGGGTTAAACCTCAAAAGAGTATTATCAAGTTTGGTAAAAATGGTAAATTAGCCCCGAGATGTGTGGGGCCCTTTGAAGTCTTAAAAGTTGTGAACCTAGTAGCTTACAAGATTGCTTTACCACTAGCCCTTGCTAGGATGCATGATTTCTTCCATGTGTCATATTTAAAAAAGTATATTACCCACCATGAACATATGAATGATTGGAAATTATTGTAGGTACGAGAATTAGGGGTGGTAGAGGTAAGACCACTCAGAATGCTCGAGGTGTGTAAGCTATGCTTACAAAATTGGGAAGTGACTCAGTGCAATGTCCAGTGGGACTAGTATGGCGAGGATAATGCAACTTGGGAGGATTATCATGACATTTTTCAAAGATACCCCTATCTTTTCTTTGAAACTAAAAATTGAAAAACTAAATACTTCTCTTCTTCCTGTATAAACTGACTAAGTATTACTTAAGTTTTGTTATTATGTTCATCGTGGACGATGAAAAATATAAGGGGGTGGATATGTTACATCCCAAATTTTACCCTAATTTTTAAATTTGATCATAACCATTGGTTTAACAAATTATTTCTTTTCCTGATCACGTGAAACAAGTTGGTTAATTATATACATTGTATCAATTGTTAACAGATTATTTATTTTCCTGATCATGTGAGACAAGTTAGTTAATTATATATGTTATATCAATTGTTAATAGATTATATCTTTTCTTGACCATGTGAAATGAGTTAGTTAATCATATACATTGTACCAACTAATAGCGAATTATTTCTTTCACGATCATGTGAAATGAGTTTGTTATTATAGACATTGATGAAAATAATCAAGTAACCTATCACTGTCATTAGATGATTGACAATTATTTGATTGGAATTAACGATCAATATATTTTTGAATTAATGTATTGGCAAGAATTTTTTGCTTGGGTGATTTTAGGAAGAAGACCGAAGAGAGGGGAAGCATTGCTAAATAGGATCATCAGAGGGGGATGGTTGATTGGTTTAGTCATCAGGATCCGCAGGTATGACCTAAGAGTACCTTGGAAAGGATACAAAGACTTGACCATAGGTTACATTATGGAACTGTATGAGCTATTAGGAAAACAATATAATAAAAACTTAAAATAATCTAAATTAAATATAATTTATATCTTCGAAGATTTATTATTGAATTTTCTTATTTAATCATTATTATAAACCCTTAAATACAAACACATATATAAAAATGAAGTGACAACAATAAATTATAATTATATAATCTAATGATGTCACCTCATTGATATACATAGATGAATGTATATAAGAGCATATAATAATTATAAAATAAAATTTAAACTCTTCAACTCCTTATTTCTTTTCCCTCTTTATTTCTCTCCTTTTTAAATCCAAATTTATGAAGTATTCAAAAATTCTTCTTGATAACCGATGGTAGCCAAAAGGTCACAACTGACCATTAAAAGAATACCATAATTCAATTTGGAAACAACTTCCTTCTTTCCCTTCTACATCATCCTTAACTTTCCTTCCAATCGACTGTGACTTCTTATCGAGCCAAGTGAAAACGTTATTAGAACTATACCATTCCTAAGCTCTAAGTTCTGAATCCCTTTTGACTCCCTTTAATTCTATCGGCAATAGGAGTTCGAAGAAAGTAATATATGATGGGAGATCAAGGATTCCAGTCCTCGATAGAGGAACCTGAATATGTATATAGGTCACATGATTTCCTTGATAAGTTTAACCAAATTGAGTCAGTTTCCATTACATGCTTTTTTGTATATCATACCAAGAAAGATAGTGTATTGTTGGTTCGTTTACCATTATTTACTTTGTTGTTGTTGTATAATATGTATAGTAAACTAAATAGAGAGTGTAATATTGGATACATAACTCCCATCCATAATCAGTTTATTGACAGACTGATATCTTGTTTCTTTGATTTAATCGATTAACCTTGAGATTACTTCCATTTTGGATTTGGAAGATAGAGAACTTTTTTGAGTTGCATGAATCAATATGTATGCATGTGAATACCATATTTTTCCCAAATATTTCTATAGAGGTGTAAATAATATCATAATGATCAAACATCGAGGAATTCACTGGCAAAGAAGCCATGGAGGGTGAAGAGGTGTACATAAAATAGAATGGTTAAAACCTTTCAAGCACCTAGGATTCACTGACAAAGAAGCCACGAGCAGTGAAGAGGTGAAGATAACCTACAAGAACTAAGAATGAAATCAAATATAAATAACCATGTAATGAAAAACACATAATAGCTCATGCTTGTCTTGATAATCAAATCTGTTGTCAAGTTGAGTGGTGGAGATTGAGTTTACAAACACAATTTGAAATCCTTGGCCAAGGTAGTTATAGGCATATGTGCCAATCATGAGATCTTTTTTTTTTTGCATAAGCTTCAATTATTTAGGAATAACTAATGGGGCATTCAAACCACTAGGCAACTTAGATGGCTGGACTTAAGAACATCCCAAGCTTGATCTCAAGGTGAGGACTGTTCTATTAAGTTTTGATGTGAGGGGATAAGTATGGTCCGAGGTTGAGAGGTTAAGCCTATGCGAATGCTTCTCCTCTCACCAATATTGAGGCTTGAACAACATGATAATGATATTCCTCCATTATTTCTATATCTTTCTTTTGCACTTTTACCTTTAGATCCATAGAAGGTTAAATAGATAGTTTAGTTTTCTAAAAGCATAAATTGAATGAATATACTAGTTGATAGAAGATAGTCGTTACTTTATTTTTAGCTGAACGTGTTTTCAATTAGTAATGGTTAAAATATTAGCATTGCTTGCATTATTATATTAGCTGAATATGAATTACTATTATAATAGAAAATGATTACTTCATCCTAGCTAAATTTAGTTAATGGAAGTCATTGTCATGTGAAATGGAATCAGTTACTTGTTAATTTGGTGTTTTAAATTGGTTATGAAAATTTGTTTGATACATTTTTACTTGTTAATTAGGTGTTTAAAATTAGTTATGAAAAATTGTTTGTTATAGGATCGATGGTGAGCCGTCGTAATTGTGACGATGTGTTGTATTAATAAAAAATTAGTAGCAAACGTTGAATAGTTATGATGCAATCATATGTTAATATTGTCATGCAATCATAAGTTAATATTGAGCTTCACTTGGTTTCGAGAATAGTTTAATATTCTCTACTAATCAGGGCCAACCATGTAAAGGTGGAACCATTCCCCCAACATCTAAATTCCTTGTTAACATCTAAAATATTTAAGAAAGGATCAATATTTAAAGTGAAAAAGAAAGGTTCTAGACATACAAAAGTGACATCATTTTTTCATCTTTTGGTGCATGTCATTTTTCCATCACATCCAAATGAGATTTTGCCACTTTGAATCGATAATGCATGTGTAGCTGCATTCAAAAGTATGGATAATAGGCAGAGCCGATAAAACACAACATGATTACATTTATTTAATAGGTCTATTAATTTTTAAAAATTATAGACCATCATGAACAATGTTTTTGATGCTCTATAAGTTAAAATACCTAATTAAAGACCTCTAACAAAAATATAAACATGCTGTATTTTTTAGCTCCACCTGATATCATATGCATATGAATTGACACTGCCTACAATCAAGAGATTCACACAATTAATTGTCATACAATCATAGGTTAATGTTGAGCTTTACTTGGTTTTGAGAATAGTTTAATATTCTCTACTAATTAGGGCTAACCATGTGAAGGGTGGAAGCTCATCCCCCCCAACATCAAAATTCCTTATTAATATCTAAAATCTTTAAAAAAGGATGAATCTTTAAAATACCTAGAATGACCTCATTGCCTCCTGCTACTCTCAAGGGAGGTCCATCTTCATTTTTTCATGAGCAATCCATCTACTTACCATTAGGCATTTCCATCACATCTGTGGTCGTGCTACCTATTGAGTGAGTTTTATTATTTTTCTATTGTGCCAAGATCTGTCTATTTACATACATAGATACATATATATACATATGTACATACATACACACACGCAAATACATATATATATATATATATATATATATATATATATATATATATATATGTATACATATATATATATATGTATACATATATATATATATATATATATATATGTATATATGTATACATATATATATATATATGTATACATATATATATGTATGTATATATATATATATATGTATGTATATATACATATACATATGTATATATATGTATATACATACATACATACATACATACATGTATGTGTGAATGTATATGTAGACACCTAAAATCTTTTAGAAAATAAAGTATTTTTATTTTTTGAAAAGTTCCTGATGACATCATCATTAATTAATTAATTAATTAATTAATTTTTATGCCATTAAATCCCTTTATCTTAATTAAAAATATTTAATTAAGGAATCCCTCCCAAAAATGTTTAAATCTTATTTAAACATTATTTCTTTATTTATTAATTATTTAATTAATAAATTGACCAAAAATCTCAAAATAAATTTTTTTTTTTTTTTTGCCCAAAACTTGGCCAATTTCCTTAAGACCATTAACCTCTTCCAAAATCTTCTAATCCTTCTTTAATTTTGATTAAAGGCTAATCCCATCATTTCCTTACCCTAATCCCAACTCAAAATATTCAATTAAGATTAAATATTAATCCTCATATTTATTAATTATGTTTTAATAACTATCTCCTCAACCCAAACCTTTAAGATAAATAAACTTTATTTATCCTCATCCTAGGAAGTTCTAGACTCTTCTAGAAAGTCTTCATCCTCATCCTAAGCCTATCCCTAAATCCTCCATTTAGCCTAATCCACCCCATCCATCCATACTAACCAAGTTTAGCTACTAACTCACCCACCCTCATTAAATGCCATCCACTTTCACATCTCTAACATCCCTAATCTAATCCTAAATCCATCCCTAATCCTACCCTTAATCATTTGCACAATCCTAAACAAGCTTAAGACTTTCCTAAGCCAAGCCAAAGTCTTCCCTCAAAATATCCCAACCACCAAGCCATCAATGCTCTTACATAGCCATAAATGACTCTTTTGTTGACCTCTAAACCCCTCTTGCTCTAACCAATGACCCTGTGACTTGTGTCACTCTCTGATTGGCTGTAAGGAAGCACAATCCATGTGCTCTCCTCTCATGCAATCTAAGCCCTCCATAAGTTTTTCCCCATCCTTGCATCTTAGCCCTCAAACCCTCAAGCCCTTAGCCTATAAATTGGATCCCCTTCCAAGCCATTTCATCACAATCCTTAAGCTAAAGTTATAATGTTATTTTGAGAAGGAAAAATCCATACTTTTTACATACATCCACATCCAAATCCCAACATCCATTGAAGCAAATTTGAAGCCCTTTGAGCATACATACCAATCCTTGCAAAGAGTAAAATCCTATTGGGAGAGTCCATTCATTTGGCTCACATTCCTCATTAGGGGTTCCTCTTTAGTCTCTCATATATGTTATATTGATCTTGTTAGTTAATGCTTTGGTTTTTAAATAGATTAGTGTTTTCTTGCTAACATATTAGTGTATACAGTATATATATACAAAGAGATATTTTTTAAGGTGCTAAGTGACTTTAGCTAAATGGGTCTAGTTGCTAATTAATTAGGTTGATATATATGTATATTTAACTGAGTTATGGCTTCCACAAGGGAATGAGCCTCCTCACTATGACATTTACACAGAAGTAGAACTTTATTCTTCAACTCCTTACACTCAACTCTTCATTGAAGTTATTCTTCTAGTAGTGAGAATAGCTGCTACAAATTCTTGGGAGCCAAGGGACCTTGAACCTATGCTACATTATCCGGAGACATGGGAGAAGTTACTACTGGCTTCAATACTTCATAACATTCTGGATCATATAGTGATGCCCAAATTAGCAGTAGCACTAGATTCTTGGGATGTAGAGATCACAAGGGCATGACAACAAATTCCTATAGAACTTTCATCATATTAGGTACAATAAAATGAACAAGATGTAGAAATGTAGAGATAAGAAGGGGATAAGAATAGTAGATACTTGGGATCCTCACAAGGTGAGTGTGCCAATACATGCATGGTTACATCCTTGGCTTCCATTGTTGGACCAGCGTATGGAGCCTTTATACCCAACCATTTGTTATAAATTGGGGAATGTGCTTCATGCTTGAGTGTTGTATCTAAATATGTAATTTTATCATCTTCAAAAACTACATTTGATCCTGCTACTTGGGAACAAGTGATTGTTCTTTTTATTGTACCTAATCTGATGATAGTTCTACAAGAATTTGTAATCACCCCAACTAATTAGAAAGTAGACCAAATTAATAGTAGCAATAGATATTTGGGATCGTCATAGGGAGAGCATTCCAATACATGCATGGTTACATCCTTGCCTTCCATTTTTGGGTCAGTGTATAGCAGCTTTTGTTAAAGTTGATGAAAGATCAACCCCACAACTCCCAATAATCACTTGCATGAAAACACTTGTCACAAAGAAAGAGAGAAAAAGGTTGGAATTGCTAGATCCATAGATGAGACATTCTTGATGAGAAAAATAAAAGAGAGATTTATATTATCAAAACTGAGTTAATCTCAATTACAAAGAGAGATAATTCTTATAAAGGAGATCAAAACCCTAAAAAGGTCTAACCTAGGTTGTATAATAATAATTAATAAAAGAATTAATTATTATATGTCTAAAGTTTAGCTTAAGAAGACTAGAGTTAATTAGAAAATATCTAATTACTCTAACACAATCTCTTAAGATAAACTTAAGAAGTAGCTAAAAACCTAGAAACTACTATTGGAAGTAGATTTGGGTCCCAACAACAAAGCTTGATGAGGTACCCAAGCACAAGAAAATCTTTGAAAAGAGGAGAAATAGAGAAAATCACATGGGAAAAACCCTACTCCAAAAAGAGATGGAAATAATGTTGAAAGAGCTAGTGAAGGGCTGAAGAAGCCTACAAACTAGGGAATATCTTAGAAGATAGGAACAAAAGATGATTATGAAGAACACCATTGAAGCGTGTAGAAGCTGCAAAGCTTTGTCAAAAGTAACTTCTGATTTGAAGAACCTTCATTGAAATAGAACATGACTAGGTAGATAAGACTATAATCTATATCGAATCAGGAGGCACAGAAAGGAAAATAACTAAATTTGAAGATACAGATGACATAAAACACCAACTCCTAAAGAACTGCTCAATCAAACCAAGAAAGCATGAGAAACAACAGAAGAACCCCCCTAATGTAGACAAGGGTGACGTGATAGGCAACTAGAAAAGTGGACCAAAAGAACTGCATGTCAAGGAACCACGATCAAGATGCACAAAAGAGTGCATATGTGTGTACTAAAGTGATCAATCTTAGACATGTCATGAGGCTAATGTCACTGAAGGGACACTCACTGGACAAAGGAAGATGGAAAACAAAGGCAAAACATCAACCCCCATGACACTTTATCAGAGTAATGCATGTACAATAAGGCACAAGATATGTGAATCTTAAGAAACCAATAATCTATACAAGTGTCTTCAGATGACACTACTCAAATTAGAAGGCAAAAAAAGGCAAACAACTAAAATGAAAATACAAATTCAATATGGCACTTTATCTTAGTGTGTTTGCAAGAATGCATACAAATGATGTCCAAATAGACTAGAAGAGATATAAGACTAATATAATAGATAGTACAAGTCATTACAAATCATCCGAAGCAATGGAATTGATCTTCAGATCTGAAACAACCAAGTTATCCACTAAAATGCAAAAATGCAAAAGACTGAATAGAATGTGCTTGGGACATAATGTGGAAAAATAACCAACATCACTGGAAAGAGCTCAAAAAGACCTTTCCAACAATATAAAGAATTCCCAAATTAATGATCAAATGCTCAAGATGTCTCCTGAAGTTAAAAATTGTACCCTTGACTTTAACAATAGAAAACACTATTAAAAAAGCATCAAAACAAAAAACTAATTGTACCACTGTGACGAGTTCATAACCATCTTTTTGGTGATATCTCATTTTTGGAAAATGGAATCTGGATGAGCAAGTTAGGCCAAACAACACATATAGGTCCAAAAAAGTGCTAGAAAAGAAAAGAAAAGTGTTGACTTGAGATCTATGCTAGAATGCCTCAAAAAGTGCATCCACTAGTATCAAAAATTACCTCAGTAAGCATTCTAGTTCCAAACCTAATTTTTCTTTATATGTGCCAAAAAATATCAATTTGTGTGACCAAAATCTTGATTTACGTGCCAAAAAATCTCATTTTTGTGCCAAAACTTAGAGTATCATGCTATAAATCTTAATTTTTGAAAAAAGCATGAACTACATGCCAAAAATTAGAAAATCACTGCCTCAGGAAACATACCAAAATATCAAATTTTGAAACAAAAAATCTTGATTTGCATGCCAAAAAGTCTTTAAAAAAATAATTAGAAAATCGTCGGCTGGGGAAACTTGCCCAATCTAGGATCAATTTGTTTTGCCTCAAATTCCAACAATGTCTAAATTTGACAAATTTTATACGAAAATAGGGGTTTTTGGGTGCTCTAAGCTCAACAATGATATCCATTTGGGATCAAAGTGTACTAAAAATTAGTGATACTCTAGATTCAATACAAAATAACTTTAAAAAATGAAACCCTCTATAAGAAAAATCATAGATCTAAAAGACAAAATAAACTTCTCGTAAACAAAACAGGGGCATGAAGATTTGGAGCTATAATACCATGTTGAAGTTGACAAAAGATCAATCCCATAGCTCCCAAGAATCACCTACATGCAAACACTTGTCATAGAGAAAGAGAAGCAAAAATCTATGAAGGCTGAAATTGCTAGATCCATAGATGAGACATTCTTGAGGAGCAAAAAAAAAGAGAGATTGCAATTATCAAAATTGAATTAATCTCAATTACAAATAGAGATCATCCTTATTAAAGAGATGAAAACCCTAAAATGGTCTAAGCTAGGTTGCATAATAATAATTAATAAAAGAATTAATTATTATATGCCTAAAGTTTAGCTTAAGTAGACTAGAGTTAATTAGAAAATATCTAATTACTCTAACACCTTTATATCCAACCATTTGTTATAAATTAGGGAATGCGCCTCATGCCTAGCATTGAAGTGATGCATTTTCATATGCAATTTTATCACCTTGGAAAATTGTATTTGATCTTGCTAGCTGGGAACAACAGATTGTTCATTTTATTGTACATAATCTGATGATAGTTCTACATGAATTTGTAATCAACCCAGCTAATCAGCAACTAGACCAATTTAATTAGGTTATGGCTCAGGCATGTGCTATTCCCATTTATTATATGGTTGCAATGTTGGAGGCAACATTTTTTATTTGTGTAGGATATGGAGGAAGTGTAGTGGTGTTGGAAAAAATTAAAATTAAATAATGTGAAGTCACGTTGAGGAAATAGTGTATGCTCTTGGCAAACATGTCATCTAAAATGGTCATCATGACTTTTTTGCTTCTACATGTTTTTGCATGGAGCCTTCACACACCTAGTGCTCACAAATGTCTGCTTAAGAATGTATGTAAACCTGCAATACACTTCTATGTGGTGAAGTATGTAAAAAATCATATAATCCTTCATCACACAAGGTCTTTCACTTGGTATGATCATTCATTAAGTTAAGCACTCAAGTTCGCATTTCAAATCATAATTTATCTATTTTGGGCTTAAGAAATGGCACAACAACCTAGAAAGAGTACCTAAGAAGGGTTGGATCTCAAATTCATTCATTAAGAAAATATAGAATTCATTCATTATCACATGAAATAAAAAACAATTATGAGCATCCATAAAATAATCTCATAATTTCCAAAGGTAACATCTAACATTAGTTTATCCTTTAACATTCGTTAATAGTAGCACATAAACACATAACATTCAATAACATGTGAAATAAGATATTTAAGCATGCCTCAACCAATTATGATTTAATTTTGGATCACCTACCTGATTAGTTTGGAATTTTTTTTCCACCAAAAATCATAAAATGTAAGAACAACTATGTGAAAAGAGTGTAAAAAGATGATTATCGTGCACCAATCATGTTTTTTAGCTCTTTTGGCACAATCATTCTTACAATTTTTCAGCTCAATCTCCAACTAGTTAGTATGTGTTTTGAAAAATTATTCTTGGACTGTGAGTTAGGAAAAAGAGAAATATCAAACTTGAAAAAGATGTACATAAATGCAATTAATTTTTAAACTTCAATTTTATAAGCTTACAAAGAGAACCGTAGAATTATAAGAAACTATTTTAGTTTTTACTATTTGAAAATTATAGTTACAAGTGATAAAGTTATATACCTTTGATTCAGAGAGCATAAATAATGGAAATGAAGTATTGCAGAAGGTGCAAGCTCAATTGCCACCTCCCCCCCCACCACCCATGCAAATGACACTATTAAGTAGAGAATAGTTGCATCCATATATACATATATACATGGTTAAGTGCTACCTAATTATGTCCAAGGCTACCTAACTATGTCCAAGGCGTCTACACACTAGAAGCATACTCCACCTACTAGGCTACTTGTATCCACATGATCAAGACCCTTGAACTACTCAGTCTACTGAATATGTAGTTTTGATTTCTAATTATTTTAATGTAGTTGTATTCCTATAACCACTAATGAGCTTTAATCATCTAATACAACTCTTCACCATCATACAACCACTCGGGTAAATTAGGAAATTTTCTATAATTACAATACTATAATACCCTGGTGTAACCTTTGTGTTGTAGTTTATAGTTAATTTAAGGTTAACCTATATACATCCTAACTCACTCCTTATATAGTTATGTTTAAAAGATTGTGACAATAATCAATGGGTCTAAATAGACCAGTCAAGTTAATGCTGTAATGTAGAGTTTCACCTTCTATTTTCAAAAGCCAGGTACACTAGATACATATAATGTCTTAAAATATAATCCTCATGAGTTAACATATAATGTCTTAAAATAGTTAAGTTCTACCTAACTATGTGGACAAGGCATTTGCACACTAGAGGCATACCTTTCCTATCAGGTTACCTACATACCCATATCCACAAGATCAAGACCCTTGAACTACTCACTCTAATGAATATGTAATTATGGTTTCTAATTGTTTTGATGTAGTTTTATTCCTATAACCACTAGTGAGCTTTACTCACCTAATACAACTCTTCACCATCATACACCCACTCGGGTGAATCAAGCAATTTCTATAATTACATTACTATAATACCCTAGTGCAACCTTTGTGTTTTAGTTTACAATTAATGAAAGATTAAACTATATACATCCTAACTCACTCCTTATATAGTTATGTTTAAAATATTGTAAAAATACTCATGGTCATGCTACCTGTTGAGTGAGTTTTATTATTTTTCTATTGTGCCAAGATCTCTTTGTTTATATACATACATAAATACACACACACACACACACACACACACACACACACACACACACACACACACACACACACACACACACACACACATGTATATATGTATATGTACATACATACATACATACATATACAAAGATCACAAGGTCATGAAAAAAATATGTAGAGATTACAAGGGCACAACAATGAAATGCAGTGATCACAAGGGCACAACAACAAAATCCTAGATCTCCACTAATCTCCACAATCCACAAGATATATCTCTATATATACATATGTACATACATACATAGACATACATGCATATATACATAGATACATATATACATATATATATAGATACATACATACATACATATTTATCCACATATATATATACATACATACATCTGCATATGCAATTTTATCACCTTGGAAAATTGTACCTGATCCTACTAGCTGGGAACAACTATTTGTTCATTTTATTGTACCTAATTTGATGACAGTTCTATAGGAATTTGTAATCAACCCAACTAGTCAGCAAGTAGACTAATTTAACTAGGTTATGGCTTGTTTCTTTCTAAAAATATCTTCTATGATATGTTTTTCTAAAATTTCTTGCCCATTTTTCCTAGTCTACATTATTTTTGTGTAGGATCTTGAGGTAAGTCACTTAATACAGTTTGAGTGAGTTTTATTATTTTATTATTTGGATTCTAGAATATGGGCTTTGTTTTATCATTGGCTTTGTTCAAGTCCTAATTTTTTTGAAGTGACAAAGTGGTTCTTAGGGTGGAAAGGACTATATAATGAAGAGGAAACTTGAATGTTGAAATGCTTAAATGAAAGCTATCAAGGATCAAAAACCTATGGTAGAGTTACAACACAATGTGAAGTTGATTTTAGACTTTAAAAAAAACACAACATAAATCATTCCCCATTTTTTTTGATCATGGAGAGTTGCATGTGAAAGAGGGTGGAGAGATCTGAACAAAGGTGGAGAGCTCTGAACATTGGTGGAGTTTTCATTACCATGCCCTTGTGATCATTGCATTTCATTGCCATGCCCTTATGATCTCTATATTTTGTTGTTGTGCCCTTGGTAGAGATTAGTGGAGATCTAAGATTTTATTTTCATGCTCTTGTGATCTCTACATTTCATTGTTCTACCCTTGCTCTGTGATTTTGTTTCCATGTCATGCCCTTTTGATCTCTGTGCCCTTTGCAACACTACATCATTTGGGGTCAAGTTGCGATGACAATTTGTGATGGAAGTGTGATTTGTGGTGTTTAGGCCCAAATGTAGTAGTGCTTGCTCTATGATTTTCTTCAAGGGAATAAGAGGTATCTATGTAAATGGTCTTTTATTTTCCTTCTAGATATGTATTTCTTTTTATTTTCCCCAATAGGTGATTAGAGAAGCTTCTCTTTATGTTTATGTATGTGTATATATACATACACACACAAAAATATGTGTGTATCTATCTATTATGTATGTATGTATAAATAGAGAATATTATCTTTATGTATATGTATGTGCATAAATACATAGATACACACACATATGTGTGTCTATGTATGTATGTATGTATCTATATATAGAGATCTCTCTATTTATATATGTACATACACATATATAAAAACATACATATACAGAGATCAAAAGGGCATGACAATGAGATGCAGAGGTATACATACATACATACTTACATACATAGATACATACATACATACATAGATACATACTAGTGCAAGGAGGGAAGAAATAACTAGGGCCAAAAGTACACCCAACTACCTAAACCACCTTGCTAAGTAAACACAATGGAAGCAAACAATAGAGAACAACACCAGAGAGAGAGAGAGAGAGAGAGAGAGAGAGAGAGAGAGAGAGAGAGAGAGAGAGAGAGAGAGAGAAATACTTTATTGATTCATTAAGTAATAAACATACATGCCTAGCTGTAAGGCCTTCTAGGTTATGACCAGATACAAATACATTCAAGATCTAGGATCCAGCTTCAAATTTACATTTCCAGACACCTATGCATTTCCCTTTCAAACCCTCTAAGTTCTACCTTTAACCTAAGCCTAAGAACTCTATTTATACTTACCAAAATGACTTACATAAGATTTTAGATCATTACATGAAAGAAAGGCCAACCTCAAAATGGTCAACACTCATCACTAGACAAGATCCTATCATTAATTTCATGATCCAAATTAAATATGAAGGTCAGCTCCAACTAAGAACTAAAACATAGAAAATTTGGTCAATGAAGGATGTGAGCATCAACAAATATCATGTTCACTTAGCACATGGAGGAACACTTGGCCATAACTAGAAATTGGCAGCAACTAGAAACTAGAACTTGACAACAATTAGAACTCAACAATAACTGGTAGAATGAACAAAAAAGTACAGTATTCCAAGGTAACCCAGGATGCTCCTACATTAGACAACCAAGGTTGAAAAAAATGATTCTCTTGAATCATGCAAGTGTCACAAAAAGAGCTAAATCCAAATTAGATTGAGAAATCCATGTAGCATCTTCAAATGGTATATTCTTCCACTTCACTAAGTACTTATAGTAATATTTTGCTCTTGTGCTTTTACCAACTCTTTGCTCCAATACTTGTTAAACTTCTTCAATCTTCTTCTTAGGATAATCATCTAATACAAAAAAATTATCATCTGACTCATGATACTTATACAAATCAGTAACACTGAATATATGAGATATATCCATGTCATTAGGTAACTCAAATTCATAAGCATTACCACCATCAAACTTCCTCAATATCTTACAAGGTCCAAACTTCTTCATCTTTAACTTATTGTATGTTTCAACAGGAAATCTTCCTTTCTTCAAATGAACCATCACCTCATCACCAACTTCAAAAACATGATGTCTTCTATACTTATCAGCATTCTCCCTATACTTCTAATTACTTTTCTCCATCCTCAACTTTACTTCCTACTATAGAGACTCCATGTAATTAACAAATTCTTCCCCTAGAACACTTCTCTTTTCTTCACCAACAAAATCCCTCAAATTTGATACTCCTCTAGGTTGGATTCCTGTGAGGTGTTTTCCCTATACTCCTATTCACAAAATTATTATATGCAAATTTAGCTTGTGCCAATACCATCTCCCAATTATGTGGTTTGTCTCCAACTAAACATCTTAGCAAATTACCCAAGCTTCTATTCACAACCTCTATCTATCCATCTATCTACAAATGGAATGTAGAACTAAACTTCAACTCAGTACCCACCTTCTTCCACAAATTCTTCCAAAAGAAACAAACAAAGTTATTGTCTCTCTTAGAAATAATACTTCTTGGAAATCCATGCAATCTTATAATCTCTTTAAAGAAAAGTGCAATAACATGTTCAGCACCTGATGTCTTCCTACATGGTATGAAATGCGTCATCTTAGAAAATCTATCCACAACAACAAATATAGATTCATACCCTTTCACTATTTTAGGTAATCCAAGAACAAAATCCATACTGATCTCACTCCAAGGTTTCTTAGGAATAGAAATAGGTGTATACAAACTAATATTGTGACTTACTCCTTTTGCCACTTGACAAAATCCACAACTCGTTACAAATTTATGAACATCCTTATACATTTGTGGCCAATAATACTTTGATTTCAGCAAAGTCAATATCTTATCAATTAAAAGATGTCTAGCCAATCCACCACTATGCTTTTCCTTAATCAAATTCAACCTCATAGAACTACTAGGGATACACAACTAAATTCCTTTGAACAACATACCTTCTTGAATAAAATATTTATCATAATTAGTTATGTAATCTATTAGATTTGGTGCTCTACACTCTCTCTATGCCTTAGAAAAATTGGGGCCAGTATCATACAACTCTTTCATTTCATCAAAATCAAGAACTTCAACCTTCATCTCCATTAATAAAGAATGTCTTTTTCTCAATACATCATCAACTCTATTAGTAACTCCACTCTTATGTTTGATAACAAATGTGAAACTCTACAAGTACTCAACCCACTTCATATGTCTTTGATTCAATTTATGTTGACTTCCCAAATATTGTAATGCTTTATGATTAGTATACAACACAAACTCCTTAGGAATAAAATAATGGATCCATTTCTTCAAGGCTTGAACAATAGAATAAAAATATTGATCATACACATAATACTTCCTTTTAGCATCATTCAACTTCTCACTAAAGAAAGCAACATGTTTATCCTCTTGACTTAATACAACTGCTATTGCACTGCCACCTGCATCACATTCAACTTGAAATACCTTATTGAAATTAGGTAAAGCCAATATAGGTAACTTGACAACCTTTTGTTTGAAAGTCTCAAAACTCTTATCAGCTTCATGTGCCCACTTGAGTTCTTTTTTATCTCCTCTCATTGTCTTAGTCATAGCATTACAAACAAAACTGAAATTCCTAATAAACTTCTTGTAAAAACTAGCCAAACCATGAAATGATCTTACCTCGCCCACATTCTTAGGTGTAGGCCACTCCAAAATTGCTTTGACTTTCTCAGGATCCATTCTCAAACCATCGGCTGAAATCACAAATCCAAAATATACAATCTCTTCTTGCATAAAAGAACACTTCTTCAAATTAATCATCAACATCTTCTCCAATCTTTGCAATACTTGTTTAACATGCTCAAGAAATTCTTCCTTAGTCTTACTGAATATCAAAATGTCATCCAAATAAACAATCACAAACTTATCCAAGAATCTTTTGAGAAGTTCATTCATCAACCTCATGAAAGTACTAGGTGCATTAGTCAAACCAAAAGGCATAACCAACCACTCATGCAAACCATCTTTTATATTGAAAGAAGTCTTCCATTCATCACCATCTATAATTATGATATGATGATAGGCACTTTAAAAATCAATCTTTATAAAATACTTTGCTCCACTCAAGCAATCCATTATATCATCCATCCTCGGCATAGGAAACCTATATTTCACTGTGATCTTGTTAATACCTCTGAAATCAACACACATTCTCCATTCTCCATTCTTTTTAGGTGCCACTAAAATAGGTACAACACATGGACTCAATCTTTCTCTAATCAAACCTTTCTACAACAACTCATTAACTTGTCTGTTAAGTCCTTGATTCTCTATAGGTGACAATCTATATGGTGCTTTATTTGGTAAACTAGCTCTAGGAATTAGATCGATACAATGATTTATACTCCTTACTAGTGGTAAACCATCAGGTATATCCTCTACAAAAATTTCTTTATACTCATTCAATTAGTTTTCAATTTATACAAGTACTTGGCCTCTACTAGTTTCTTCTTTTGTCACTTGGTCATTACCAGCTTCTGCTGTAACTCAGTCATTATTGGCTTATGCTATTACTTAGTTATTACTACCAAAACTTGGTCCATTAGGAATTATGAAAAAATAGATTTGATTATCCTTCACTTCCTTTTCAAATTGCTTCCCATTGACCATGCAAACTCTCATATTAGTACAATTAACCTCATTTAGACTTTCAATCAAAGGCAATAATGTTTGTTTTCTACCATTTACCCAAAGAGTATATTGATTCAATCTTCCATCATGTATAAAATATCTATCATATTACCAAGGACTACACCAACATAATATGACAACAATCCATAGGCATAATATCACACAAAACTTCATTAGAGTAATGCCCAATCTTGAACTTCACAATACATTGTTCACTTACCAATATCTTATGCTCATCCTTGATCCATGAAACATGATAGGGTTTATGATTCTTCAGCCTCTACAACTAAAACTTTGTAACCAACTCTTTTAATGCCAAATTTGTAGAATTTCCATTGTTAATGATTACCTTGCAATATCTTCCAACCACCTTACATCTAGTTTTGAAAAGGCTTCTCCTTAGGATAGGTTCATCATCGCTTCCCTTATTACATAAGATCTTTCTCACCATCAGGTTTTCTCTAGCCTTAGGTCCACTTGATGAACCCTCAATGTCTCCTTGAATCACAACATTTCTATTACTTTTCCCACTTTCAAAGGATCTACATTCAAAGGATCTATGTCCCTCTTTACCACATCTGAAAAAATTACAATGAAAACCACCTCTAGAATAAGAATTACCTCTTCCTCGATAATAATTAGCACCTCCTTGGTAAGAATTACCTCCTTTCCATTCAGTCTTGTTTTTATCATCACTATTCCATTCAAATTTTCCCTTATCTTGCACAAAACTATCAGATCTATGATGAAGGACCACACCACCCTTACCAACTCATAACCAAGAATGCAACAATATGAAGACACAGAGAGATAAAAAAATTTCCAAGCAATTTTATTATACTTGAAAATCCTTACAACATCCACAAGATGATATCATAGATATGACTTCTTCAAAAAGAAGTTTACAAATCCTTCAACATAAGAGAACTCCCAAATAAGAATTTCCACAAGAAGAGTCTTCACACCAAGAACTTCACCAAGAAGAACTTCCCAACTAAGAGCCTTCACATCCGAAACTTCCATCCAAGAAATTCTACTTGAAGAGCTACACCTTAAGAGCTTTCACACCTTGAAGCTTTTCCTTCCAAAGCTTGATTAGAAATGCTCATATGCCTTGCTTAAATAGGCACTTACCACCCAATGCATGATTTATCCACAACCTTCTAGAATTCCACCTACACACCTCGATAAATGGAATGAAAAATACTTTTATTTTATTTTTCTATTACACCACCTATGCACCTCGAAAATAGGAATTTCTCTTTTCCTCTTTTTATTATTTTCTTTATATTTTCATCACTTTCTCTCTCCTCCATAATTTTTTTATTTTTTAAATTTAATAATCCCATGCAAGATGCTCATGCATCAATCTATCACCTTCCCCATAAGATCTACCTCTACCTTTTTGGAATCTACCACCTCTACTTCTTTATCTTTGTTAATGCTTCTTTGTCAATATCTCCTCAACTTTCAAGTCATATTGGTATGCTTCTTCCACACTCTATTTCATCTTGAATTCCACATCTTAATCCATTTAGATATCTTGTAATTTTCTCAACATTATCATCCACATGTTTTTGATTAAGGAAAACAAGATTTGAAAGGGCCTTGAAACCCCATTACATAGGAATAATAAACCATAGGAGAAATAGATCACCAACCAAAAAGGTGACTGAGGTGGCTACAAAGATAACTCAATATAGCACAGCCACTACACTAGGTTTTGACCCGGCACCTGAAACTCCAAACATATTTTGAAGGGTGCCTGAAACCCTATACAAGACTAAAGATTTTCAATGAATGCTTAAACCAAACAATGCAATAAACAAATGCAGAATTGGTCACCTCACAAAAAAAAAGGTAACCAAGGTGATAAAAAAACCTATCACCAGCCAAGAGAAAAGATCCAACAAGGAGGCAGGGCCAGATACATCATGATTTTCCCTTTGAATTAGAGCCTTCCTTGCATGATTGAAGATTCATTTCAAAAGGGTGAGCAGATGGCCTAGATTTCTTTCCTTTAACTACAATCCAACCATCCTACACCTTTTCTACGTCAGCAGTCCAATCCCCTAAGGAAATAGAATGCCCTGAGGAAACTAAAACAAACTCCCCCAAAGAGCTCAAAGCCACCTAGCCACCCACAGAACTAGTAGAAAAGTCCATTGTAGGGGCTGGGACAAGGGGGGAAATCTGACCCCCAATAGGACTAGGATGAACATCCATAATTGGGGTGAGAGAGGGACCAAGGGTCTCCTTCCCCATCGAAGAAACTTCAACATAGGAAATAGCCGCAGGCAAGGGAGGAATAGAGGAGGGTTCCAAAGCAGCAGGAGAGCCGACTGGGAAGGTAGGCATGGCAGCCAACTGAGAGTCCAGGGAAGGGTCATCAATGCCAATGGGAGGGGCTTTGAACATGGTTTAATGATCTTCCTTACCATTCTTCCACCAAGAAGGAGACTCCTCAGTATACTCCTTCATAGTCATGTCTATTTGTCTCAAATTTTGCATATTTCTCAACAAGCTAACTTGGTAATTATCAAGAAGGAATTTTTTGTTTACCTTGTTCACCATTTTTGGCCAAGTCTTGATCTTCTCTTTTCCTCTCCTTTGTCTATCAATTTGCAAATGTTCCCAACATAGTGAAGCGTGACGTTTCAACCTAGTAACTAGAATTTTCATACTTAAATAACTTCTCCATATCAAAGATCCAATCCAAAAAAACATTGGTGTCCAATCTTCCATCAACTTCTACAAGAGGCTTTGAATGTGTCATAAACAATACTATCAAGAATCTTGCCTCATCTCGATCTTCTTTAGGTTCTAGATTAGAGTTCAGTGTTATTTCTTCATCATCAGTCACATCATCAAGATGTGCTCCTCTTCTCTAGGCCATTTCCACAACATCTAATCTAGCTATAGTTTGTCTCAAAGTATCCAATATTGCATTATCATCATTTCCTTTACTTTGAACCATCTTTACAAATTAAGTTCCTGCAAGATTGTAACCTTTTGTAAGTTATAGGTCAAATCTGTAGATTTACAATCCTACAACCAAATTCACTTAGGATTCTAGATGGTCCAATATCCACACGGATGAACCTCTAATCTAATACCACCTGGTGCAAGGAGAGAAGAAATAACTAGGGCCAAAGGCACACCCAACTATCCAAACCACCTTGCTAAGTAAACATAATGAAAGAAAACAATAGAGAACAATAGTGAAAAGAGAGACAAAACAAAATACTTCATTGAATTAGTAGGTAATCAGCATATGTGCCTAGTTATAAGGCCTTATGGTTTATGACTAGATACAAATACATTCAAGATCCACGATCTAGCTTCAAATTCACATTTCCAAATACATATGCATTCCCCTTTCCAAACCCTCTAAGTTCTACCTTTAACCTAAGCCTAAGAATTCTATTTATACTTGCCAAAATGGCTTACATAAGATTCTAGATCATTACATGAAAGAAAAGCCGACCTTGAAATGGTCAACACTCATCCCTAGATAAGACCCTATCACTAAATTCATGATCCAAATTAAATATGAAGGTTAGCTCCAAATAAGAACCATAACACAGAAAACTTAGTCAATGAAGGACCTGCGCATCAAAAAATATCATGTTCACTTGGCACGTAAAGGAACACTTGACCAACACTAAACAACTCGGCAATAACTTGAGCTCAGCAACAATTGGAACTCAATAGAAACTGGAAACTGGAACTTGACAACAATTGGAATTGGAGCTTAGCAGCAACTAGTAGAATGAACAAAAATGTGTAGGATTACAAGGCAATCCAGGATGCTCCTGCATCACATACACACATACATACATCTACATATGCAATTTTATCACCTTAGAAAACTATATTTGATCTTTACTCAATCACCAAGAGATAATATAATTTGTAAGTACAGATTTCTGCAACCTTAGTTTGGTATGAATAGTTTTGATTGAATTCATCTCAGGAGAGTGAGTCTACTCATGATGATAATGGCTCCATGTATTGGGTCTTTAGAGGAGAGAGACTTAGAGAAGATTAGAAGTTGTTTATGGATATGTGATGATTTGTTTGTGATGGAAACATATCCTCCTCCATATTGAATTTCTATAGCATCAATTTTCTAGATAAAAATCATTGGACTTGGTCTTCTGAAATGGTGGGACTAAGATTTAAACCTCAAACAAGGGTTTTGTGCTATGGTGGGGTAGCAGAAGATGGTTTTGTGAATAGTCGATCTGAAAAGTTACACAAAATTAGGGTGTCAATTGCAAGTAGTTTCATTAATTTGATAAGGGAATCAACTTTGAAAGAGGGATGACCAAAATTGGCATGTCCATCCTTATGATAGATGTCTCTATCTCATAATAGAAAATTACCTCAAACAACAAGCGATAAATTATTAAATATATAGAAAATTAGAAGAACATTCACCTATAATATTTTTGAGGGACAAAAATATAATAAAAATATAATTTGGTGGAAAAAGCCATGAGCTATGTGGCTCCACATTGTGACTATTCCACTGTCCAGTAGTATTCAAAAATCTTCACATTAAATATGAATATCTTGAAATTGAAAAAGATAACTAACAAAGATCTATATTTTTATTTTAGTGATAACAAATATATAGTCTAATTTTAAGAAAAGATAATAGTCTTAAACATAAATGATTAAATAAAATAAATAAGAGTACTAGCTGTAGTTGTATAATTCTAGTATTACTGATTATGTTAAACAAAATGTTTTGTAAAACAAGTATGAAGTAGCATAAATGGATTATCTTCTTGATCCTATTATGAATTAATGTGAATGCATCCAATCATTACTTGGATGATATTATGCATGACATCTTTACTCAATCACCAAGAGATAATATAATTTGTAACAACAGATTTCTGCATAATAAGTTTCATATGAATAAATTTGATTGAATGTAAGGATAATTGTTTGTGTGAATTCAAGACATGAATGATTAATTTACTTTAGCACAAGTACTATGCAAGTGTGTATGTATGCATGTAAAGAAGTTCACATAGTGAAGTGATTTACATATAACATACATGCACATATGCATACAATCATCATAATAAGTTATTCTTGAATCTAACCAAAGCTATTATATATGACCAAGAGATAGATGTTTAGAAGGAAAAGAAAAAAACATTTACATAGGTACATCTTCTTGCCTTGAAGAAAATCAAAGAGAAAAGGCATGGAGATCACAAGGGAATGACAACAAAATCGAAGGTTTCCATTGATCTCCACCAACGTTCAAAACTCTCCACCCTCATTTTTTCATTCGCAACTCTCCACAATCAATCAAAACAAATGGGGAATTGTTAATGTTTTGTTTTCTTTTTATTTTATTTTTATAATCCATAATCCACAATCCACAAGATCTCTCTGTGTACATGCATACATACATGCATATATCGATACATACATATATATAGATACATACATACATATATACACACATACATGAAAACAACAATGCACTTTCTAATAGTTTACAATTGTTCAACAAAATTGGTGTTTTACAAGAAAATGCACCTGAAGAACAATTAGCTTAGAAGCAAGAACATGGTGTTGAAACAATATAGAAAGTGCTTGACATGAGAGTTCCACAAGTGAGGGTGTTGACCAATCTTGAAAACTTGAATGTTGAAATGAAAGCTATCGATGATCAAACACCTATGCCAGAGTTACAAAATTATGTGAAGTTTATTTTAGATAAGGTAGAGGTAGATATTTAGAAGTTTGATAATCAAAATTTAAGGAACAAGAGCGAAGGAGAAGGAGCAGCTTTAGAAAGTGAAGGAGAAGGAGTGGATTTAGAAAGAGGAGAGTTGGCTTTAGAAAGAGACTACATGATAGAAATAACAACTCAACAACATAAAGGATATAATGGGAGCCACTAGATAGAATCTAGGAAAGTGTTTTCATAGGAACCATGACATTGGAATCATTTGCAAGATTTTTTGAGAATTTACAGTCCAAATATCAAATGCTTATACGAGTGTTTCAAGTATTGGCATAGCCTCCCTACAATGATCTCAATTATCAAATTATTATAAGGGTGTTTCAAGGTTGGGAACCACTTCAACATCCTTTGCATGGTTTAGAGGTAATGTCATTGTGGCAAAGGCTTCTGCAAGGGAATGAGCCTCATGATTATGGCATTTACATAGAAGAAAAACTTGCTTCTTCAACTCCTTACACTCAATTCTTCGCTGAAATTATGCTTCAATTCCTTGCATATGGAATTTTATCACCTTGGAAAGTAGTATTTGATTTTGCTAGCTGAGAACAACTGATTGTTCATTTTATTGTACCTAATCTGATGACAGTTCTATAGGAATTTGTAATCAACCAAGCTAATCAATGACTAGATCCATTTAATTGGTTATGGCCAGTTTCCTTCTAAAAATATATGCTATGATATATTTTTGTAAAAATTTTGTAAACTCTACCCATTTTTCCTGGTCTACATTATTTTGGTGGAGGATCTTGAGGTAATTCACTTAGCATAGGTTGAGTGAGTTTTTTTTTTTAAAGATTCTAGAATATGTATGTAGCTAGATTAATTTTTCTATTGTATAGCTAAGATGTAATAAGCACCTTAAAAAAGATTTCCAAATATACATGTTTAGGAAGAGATATAAAGAGATACCTATTTAGAAGGAAAAAAAACCAACATTTACATACCCTTGAAGAAAATCACAGAGCTAGGGTATCGCAACAAAATCACAGAGCAAGGGCACAACACGAAAACAAAATTGTAGAGCAAGGGCATGTCATAGAAACAAAATCATAGAGCAAGGGCATAATACTAAAATCACAGAGCAAGGCCACAATAAAAAAATGCAAAGATGACAAGGGCCTGATAACCAAATTGTAGAGAAAAATCATAGAGCAAGGGCATGGCAATGAAACACATAGATCACAAGGGTCAGAGCAAAGGCATAACAACAAAATGTAGAGATCATTGAAACAAAATTGCAGAGAAAGGGCATGAAAATGAAATGAAGAGATATATCACATGAAAAAAATGTACCAAGCACAAGGGCATGATGATGTTTAGAGCTCTCCACCCTTGTTCAAATCTCTCCAACTTCTTTCATCCATAGCTCTCCACAATCAAAACAAATGGGGAATGATTTATGTCATGTTTTCCTTTTTTTGTTTACACTTATGAGGGCATGAAAATTATGAAACTTGCATCGATATTGTGATGAAGTCAGGGAAAATTACAAAAAAAATCATGAAAATCACCACAAATTAGATCACCATAACAAATTGCTGTTGCAATTTGACCCCAAATATTGTAGTGTTTTGGCTAAGTATTCCTTCAAGTTCCGAGTGAATTTGTTATTTGCTGATGCTTGGTTTCTTCTTTGGTCGAGTTATTTGTGTTTTGGTTCTTAATAGGAGTCGACTTTCATATTTAATTCGTATCATGAATTTAATGATAGGATGTTATTTAAAGATGAGTGTTGATGCTTTTGGGGTTGACCTTTCTTTCATGGAATCATTTAGAATCTTTTGTAAGCCATTTTGGCAAGTATAAATATAGTGCTTAGGGTTAGGTTAAAGGTAGAACTTAGAGGGTTTTGAAAGGGGAGGTATATATGTTTAGAAGTACAAATTTGAAACTAGATCATGGATCTTGAATATATTTTGTACCTGGCCATAACTCACAAGGTCTTATAGTTGGGCATGTATGCTAATAGTTTGATTAATCAATAAAAGTTTTTTTTTCTTGAAAGAGCAAAAGTATTAAATGCTGAAATTATTGATTCATATTTTCATTGATACGTATAGATACAAACTGAGTTCATACTGAATTGATATTGAATATTATTTACATTGATGTCTAAGCATCTGTATATAGTCTTATTTTCCCTTACAACAACCACTTTCGGGAATAACTTCCCACAACTATATATTGAACTAATTTTATTTATTTAATTTAAACACAAAACCTAACCTAATTAATGTAATAAGTCTAACATTCCCCCCTTATTACATTAATTCAACAATCTAACATTATTGCTTATTAGAAACTAACCTAATTAATGTAATAAGTCCAACAATCCCCCCCTTATTAGATTAATCCAATAAAAGTTAAAGCCTTCAACAATATTATTCCTCCGAAAACTTTGATGAAGCTCATTCAACAATATTTGAAAGTAGATCTCTCTCTGCAACTTCAATTTGCAAATCCTAATCCTGAAGTTGCCCTCCTATCCCAATATCCCAAATTCAGACTATAAATCCTAAATTTGACCTCATAATAACATTGTTTCCACCTCCCTTACACAACAAGACATAGTTCCTCCAAAATTTCACATCTCCATGGAGTGTGTCTGATGCCTCTTTTGGTGTTGCACATAAGACACCTTTCCTGTAAAAGTCCACATCTCCTCTGAGTGTGTCTAACACCTCCTCAAGTGTTGTAGAAACAATCACCACTAATATGTCTTCATATAGACATCTTTCCTTCGAAAGTCGACATCTCCTCTGAGTGTCTCTAATGCCATTCTTCAAATCCTGCCCCCTTCACTCCATAGAAGGAAAATCACTCAGCCAAGTCCCTTCTTTTCTTTAGGGACACAAATCTATCAAGTCCCCTCTTATCTTCAGGGATGAGTTTGCCAAGCCCTAACTTTACAAGGACACAAATAGTTGCTTCCCATGCAATAATTATCTCTAAGCGAGAAGCTACCTTGAGATGATAAAAAAACCTCCAACCTCCATTGCCTCCAGACTCCTATATACTTATTTTTTATTCTTTAATGCACAAATCTTGTATCAATTTTAGGTGGAAGATCATAATCATTAGTATTTGAATGTATTGTGAAATCAAAAAAGTGTCTCTCACCTTCAACTGCAACAAAGGCTGTATTTTTCTTCAACTTCCCATCGACAAGATCTTTGGCCTACTGAAAATAATTCATTTGTACATGTCCACTTTGTTGACAATAAAAACATTTTAGTTCTCTTTTGCCAGGAACACTAGATTTCTTTCTGTCAAATAAAGCACAATCCTCAGTAAAATTCTAACTCTTATGAGCTCTATTTCCTTCATCAATTAAAGAAGAAATTATAGTTTCTAGGATAGGATTCATTTTGTTCAAAGTGAAAACAATATGATCAAAGCTTGAAGGCATGATACTAAGTAGAATTTCTTTGGCATCATCATCATCAAATTTAGAGTTCACACCTGCAAGTTGATTAAGAAGTGAATGAAAAGTACTTATATGTTGAACAATGTTATCACCTTCATTCATCTTCAACCTAAACAACTTTTGTTTTATGAACATTTTTCACTACAAGCTTGTGAACCAAACAAGGTGTTAAGCCCATCCCATATTTCTTTTCAATTATTTGAAAGATCAATATGGTGCAAATATGCATCTGATAGACCAATTCCAATCAATGTAGAGGCTCTATGATCTTTGGCTATCTACTTTGTTATTTCATCTGCATCTTGGGGTTTCTGAATAGTTCCATTAACAATGTCCCATAGATCTTTTTCAATCAAAAGAAATTGTATCTTAATTTGCCATGTGTGAAACTCAAGCCCTTCAAATTTAGGAATTTTAGATAATTTATCCATTGTTTAGAAAACAATATTATAGAACAAATAATGTAATTGAAAAACTTAGCAATGCATGTAATTTGTAATTGATCCCTATTTTATTCCTGATAAAGAAGAATGATCACACCATATTCATGATAATATAACATTATAATATCTGCACAATAAATCTCAAACCTCTCTTCAATAAATCCACAGAAGTTAGGGTTCTCATTACCCAAAATCCATTTACACTCTTCTCCCCATTGATCAACCCGGTTTGATACCACATGAAAGAGCAAAAATATTAAATGCTGAAATTATTGATTCAAATTTTCATTGATACATACAGATACAAACTGAGTTCATACTGAATTGATGTTGAATATTATTTACATTAATGTTTGAACATCTGTATATAGTTTTATTTTCCCTTACAACAACCACTTACGAGAATAACTTCCCACAACTATATATTGAACTAATTTTATAAATATCTAATCTAAACACAAAACCTAACCTAATTAATGTAATAAGTCTAACATTTCTCTCTCTCTCTCTCTCTCTCTCTCTCTCTCTCTCTCTCTCTCTCCCCCCCCCCCCGCCCCCCCCCCCCCTTTGTGTTGTTCTCTATTGTTTTCTTCCATTGTGTTTACTCAACAAGGTGGTTTGGATAGGTGGGTGTGCCCTTGGACCTAGTTTTTTATCCTTTCTTACACCAGGTTTAGCTTTCTTCACTTTTAGGTTTGGCTTGTAGTTTCCCTACTCCCATTCACCCTTTTTACAAATAACTCCTTGCATTCCATTTCTATGTGACTCTAATTCCCTATTTTCTTAGGCACTCATATTTTCAACCAATGATGCTAGAGTTCTATGTTTTTAAATTGAAAATAGTCCCCGTGTAGAGCCAATGTTATCCCTCACATGGGTACCACATTTAAAATTTTAAAATCAGTCATTCTATCTCTAGTTTTCATGTTAAGTATTTGTAAGAACAAGGAAAAAAATTTAACTAGCTTGAACTAGTTCAAATTGGTTCAACTATTACAAACATATTCAAAAGGTTCACATGTTCATCAAGTTAAAATACAACTAGGTTTAGTACAGGGGCTCAATGTTTAGGTTCAAAGCACAAGTTCACTTTATTGAACCACTTTGAACAAGGTTCAAAATGGTTCAAATATTTCTAACTGGTTCAATGTAGACCAAAATGGTTGAGATGGTTCAAAATGGTTCAAATGGTTCAAAACAATCCAAATTTTTCAACAAGCTCACAAAAGTGCACTAGAGTTAAGGATGGATTGAAATCATTCATCCTATTATGGTATGGTTCAGATTGGTATGGTTCTAAGTTCATTTGGGTGAAATGCAATTTAAAGTGATTAGAAGTTCAAGTTTAGAATGTAGGTTTGTTAGTTCAATAGTTTAGACTAGTTATTTGGTGAAGTATTGACAAGCAACGTGTCATGATATTGGGTAAAAATGATGTCAAAGAATTTTTGTGTGGGAGATCATATAAAAATAATGAATCTCAACTCAAATTGGTGATCTCTATGTAAGATATGATATGGTTAATATTCACAATTTCCAATGCAATTTGTAATCCCAAACTTGCTGCTGATAGAAAAATAGTAATGTTGCGGGGGACATGACACTATTGGATTGAGCTAATTGTTGGATATGTTTTAGAAATCCTAATTTTCTAAATCCTCACCAACAATGTTTTCCATATTCATTATGGATCGAAAGTCATGGATATTGGAGTGGAGTACTATCAAAATTGTTTATGATAGTCATGAAATGATGACAACACTTAATCACTAGCAAATAACACTTGTCCAAATATGCTTATAAATATTATGAAATGAGATTTCTAAACTCTTAATTATAATTTTTATAAGAGATTTATTTTATAAAGGGGATTTATGAGGATAGTGAAAAGGTAAGGTAAAAAAGATCAATCGATTATATTTTCAAGAATTAGTTACAACAACTATGAAAAGGTTATGAAGAAATGATTTAAAGGAGAATTTTCAGTAGAAAGGGGTTCAAGCTTCTGACATAGACAAACCTTGTGCTAAAGTGGGGTTAGAAACTGAGAAAAGAAATACATTACAATTTTTTCTCTTTGTTAGTGGTTACTAAATGTTGTCTTTTTATAGTAATGCTTGAATTGAATTTATATTTGATACTTTGGAGGTTGTTTTGCTATGGGGATTTGAAACCATGCAATACAAAATGGTTTCGTGAAGGAAATTTAAATCTATGGTTTTTGAGATTGTATTGAAGAACATTACTTTGTGATTTTTTCCTTTAAATTTCATGTGTTATTCTAATCTTCATGGGTTAATGATTTGATTGATTCTTGTGTTTCTATCATATTCTAATGAGGTTTTGAATTCCTAGGCACTTGAAGTGCCCCCCCCCCCCCCTATTTATTATTCTTATAATTATCTTATTATTGGCCTCTCATCCAAGAATGATTTGTGTTTCCTTTCATGCTTTCGAGTTAAATGCATGTATATATGTTTTAGTTTAGGGATTCAATAAATATCCAATGAGAGAGTTGTGCCTCATATAATTTAGAGGGAGATTATTTATTAAACCTACCCAATTGTTATGAACTTTTGTGTCTTCAGAAAAGGGGGTAATAGAGTAAGTAAATGTTAATATGAAAACCAATCTACTCACTAACAATATGGAAATAAATTTAAAGTGCAACCTTTTCAATGGGCATATGTTATTTACAAGTCTGTAATAAATTCATAGATTCATAGGATAGGTTATCAACCTTTATAGAATCTAGAAATATAGACCATAAAACTTATAGAAGCCTATTGTAGAATATGAAATGAAATAAATGTTTCACTACTATAGAGAAAGAAGCCATAAAAATGTGTTTAGTGGAGTATAAGATAGTCTTCCTTTTTTGAAATAAAGGTAGTAGTAATGATTTTAGGAACTAGGAAAAGATAAAATAAATTATAATTTTTAGTGTGACAATTGATTATATGAAACGCCACATACCCTCCACTAGTTTCCACTATCATGCATAGTATTAGCTACTATTCAAATTTATAACAAATTTGGCTTTGGAAATCTTGTCATCTACCATAGTATTTGACATTTAGGAGATTGTAGATTGCCTTTGTGGGTAGACAAAGTGGGTTCTTCAACCATCTTTAACATCCATAAATGAAGTTTTAGAGTAATCCTTCCTCATTAACCATTTTACTTAAAATAAGTTACTCAAACTCTTTTAATCTCTAGATTCTTTCTCCAAAACTATGTTGTATGATTGAGTTGTAATCAAAGATAACGAGACCAATAATGATGTACACTTGATCATATCTATTATGGAAATCCAACAACTTAGTTGTGTGTAAGTGGTTTATCATTTCCATTTTTTATTCACAAAATTACAATAAGTGCTTTGTCTCTAGTTTCATTTGATTTTTTACTATTTGGTTGTGGAAATTGAGCCCAGAATATTTTTTTAATAAAATTTTCTTTCTTATATATAGAAATAAATGTCAAGAAAACCTTCAAGAAACAAGTATTTGTTTGATGTGAGTATGTTTAGATGCTTGGACATGGTAGACTAGATTTTTTTTCATGCACCAACATTTAGCAACTTCAAAAAAAAAAATCAAAGTTTTGAATAAATATTCAACTTTTATGCACAATAAAGTTACAAGATTTACCAAATTCATTGATGGTTCTAACTTTATCCTCAAAGGCAGCATCCATGTGTAGGTTTTTTCATGTTGCCTCTATCATGTGCAAGACAATCATACATGTTGGGGTTGAGTGGCTCTAAGTGGAGCCCATCTCAACATTCCACAAAGCTTAATTGAAGGCCTTTAAGCCACAAAGACTAACATTGTACAAGCTATTCTTCTATGGCACAAAGCTTTCACATGTTTTCACATGAATTTGATGAGCACCAACTATTAGCATACCATTTGTCTTGATTATCTTCTCATAATCAATGATTTAGAATCACACTTGATAATTCATCAATGTGATGAAAAAGTTCAAAGAAGTAACTCTAAACTTCTTCAAACTTTTCCACATTGGTGGTGAATTATGAAATCAAAATATTGCTAATAAAATTATTTTACAAAATCATATTCATAAGTTAATCAAGAAAATTAAAATGGACATCACAAATATTTGATAGCATCCACATTACACCTCTTGCAACAACATGCCACAAATTCAGCTCGATAATACTCTCATGTATGGACTCTATTTCAAAATATTGACAAAAAATTCATCATTGTAAAATATAACTCAAAATACTTATTAAAAATTCTTACATAATCAAAATGAAAAAGTTAATCAAATCAAAAATTTCAAAATCTTTATAAACTTTGGAAAACTTTAGATAATTATTTCAAGATTGAATTAAATTAAAGATGTTATAGATAAGCTAATATTGTTGTTCTTGAAGTATTTTAGAAAATAATAATAAGAAATTAAAAATTAAATGTTCTTTTATAAAAATTAAATATTAATAGTTGCACTTGTGTATAATACTTAATAGAAAAAGTAATGAAATAATTGTAATATGTAGTAATTTTATTTTCAAATATAAATATAAAATATTTTGTTATAGAATTTTAATACTATATAATATTATAATTCTAAATAAATATAATCTAAGCTAATCGTAATCCTTAATATTCATTTTCAGAATGTTCTACGTGGTTGTTCTATAGTTTATTTCATTTCAATCTTTTTAATTTTCTAAAAAAAGTAAAAAATACACTAAAGATATTTTGAATTTTTATAAATTCAACATATTTTTTAAATGAATATTTTTTCTCAAAAACAAAATCGATATGCATTCATATATAAATGTTAATTGATGTTTTTGTATTGCATATGACAAGTAATATAATAGATGTGATATAAACAATATAGTTTTTAATAATTTAATATGTAACAAGCAATGTAATAGATGTGATATAAGCAAGAAAGAGCTTATAACACAATGGTAACTTGTGAGCCTCTCATGTGGGAGATTAATTAATTATAACAAAATAATAATAATGAATCAAAGACTTGGGCCCATTCCCTATCAAAAAAAGTAATTCAATAGGCAACTTTTGTACCTAAATAATTTTATCAACATTTATAATCTTACCTATGTTATCCAGGGATGTGTTTCTACTTCTAAACCCTAAGTTTCAGAAATGGGGAAGAGGAACAAGAGGGAATGCTTCCAAGCCATCCCCACCTAGTCAAGGCCCTTGTCATCCCTACCTAATCAAGAAAATCAAAAAACTATTCCTGAAACTTAGGAAATGGTCAGTGAGTTTTTGAAACTCTTTTACCATCCCAAGGATTGATTTTTCATTTCCTAGTTGTTTTGCAAGCTACTAAAAGTTTCCGACTAAAAAAAATTGACCCTAATTTTCTCTCATATGCTTGCATGTTGGAAATGAAGACTTGAAACAATGTAGAAAACAAAAGTTCTAATATTTTATAAAACTTTATGTTTATAACTTTGTTTATATAACAAAGTTTTATTTTCACTTTGCATTCTCCATAGAGATGGATGATTCTCTTGACATAGAACACAGGTGCTAAAAGGTTTTAAGGACTGACATAGGTTGAAAGTACTTTAAACATAGGTTGAAAGACAACTATTAAATGAAGGTTTAATGCAACTACTCAATGCTTATCAGGCTGAGACTTACTATTGGTATTCTTAGATGATGATTGAAAATGATGCTATTTTCTATGATGATTCTATTAGATGCTATAATTTGCTATGTTTAAAGTTTTGAACTTTGTTTTGATGAATGTGAAACTGATATATATATATATATATATATATATATTTGTGCCTTGATTTGACAAGAAAAATAAATAAAAATAAAACACTTATTATCAACTTAACTCTTACTGATGCAAAGTACTAATAAATTCATAACAATCTCAATCTAAAAATATCTATATCATCAAGATTTTATTATTATTTATAGTTATCTTATTTTATTTAAATAAAATTAATTGGATATAAGTGATTTTTACAATGACCCAAAATCAAATAAACAAGAAAGTTACATACAAACAAATATAATCTTTTCCCTCCCTCTCAACTATAATGCTAGCGATGACAAAAGCAATTGCCTATGACAAATAAGTATATATTATCATACTAGGGCATGAAACAGGTTCATTGATTGCCTGTACTAAGTGTATAAATATAACTAGGAAGTAAAAGATAATCAAACTTCCAAACTTAAAGAAGTTACTCTAAAGTGTTAGATTTATTACATTAATTAGGTTAGTTTATGAGTTTAGTTTAAATAAATAAATAAGTTAGATATATAGTTGCTCAGAAGTTATTCCTATAAGTAGTTTTTGTAAGGGAAAATGAGGTTATATAAAGTTATTCACATATCAATGTGAAATATTTAGTATCAATTCTATATGTATCAAAATGTATCTAGAAAATCTGAATCAATAAAATTAACATTTTATATTTTAGCTCTTTCATTTGGTATCAAAGCCAGGTTGGTCAATGGGGAGAAGAGTGTAGTTAATGGATTTTGGATAATCAGAACCCTAACTTTTGTGGATTTATTGAAGAGAGGTTTGAGATTTATTGTGTAGATATTATAGTGTTATATTGTCCATGAATATGTTGTGATTATTTTTTTTATCAGAAATAAAATAGGGATAAGTTGCAGATTACATGCATCACTCAGTTTTTCAATACATTATTTGTTCTACACTGTTGTTTTCTAAACAATGGATAAATTAACTACAATTCCCAAATTTGAAGGGCCTACATTTCACACATGGTAAATTAAGATACAATTTCTTTTGATTGAAAAAAATCTATGGGACATTGTTACTAAAACTATTCAGAAACCCCAGGATGCAGATGGAATAACAAAGTGGATGACTAAAGATCATAGGGCCTATGCATTGATTGGACTTGGTCTATCATATGCATATTTGCACCATATTGATCTTTCAAAGATCTAAAGAAATATGGGATGAGCTTAACATCTTGTTTGATTCACAAGCTTCTAGTACAAAAATGTCCATAAATTTTTTTTTGTTTAGGTTGAGGATGAATGAAGGTGATAACATTGTTCAACATATAAGTACTTTTTGTTCACTTCTTAATCAACTTGTAGGTGTGAACTCTAAAGTTGATGATGATGATGCCAAAGCAATCCTACTTAGTAGAATGCCTTCAAGCTTTGATCATATTGTTTTCACTTTAAACAAAATGAATCCTAACCTAGAAATTATAATTTCTTCTTTAATTGACGAAGGAAGTAGAGCTCACAAGAGTCATAATTTTATTGAGGATTGTGCTTTATTTGCTAGAAGGAACTCTAGTGTTCCTAGCATAAAAGAACCAAAATATTTTTATTGTCAACAAAGTGGATGTGTACAAATGAATTATTTTCAGCAGGCCAAAGATCTTATCGATGGAAAGTTGAAGAAGAATATAGCCTTTGTTGTAGTTAAAGGTGAGACACACTTTTGTGATTTTGCAATACATTCAAATAATGAAGATTGTGATATTCCACCTAAAATTGATACAAGATTTGTGCATTAAAGAATAAAAAATAAGGAAATAGGAGGCTGGAGGCAATGGAGGTTTGAGGATTTTTATCATCTCGAGCTAGCTTCTCATTCAGAGATGATTATTGCATGGGAAGCAACTATTTGTAGATTCATCCCTGAGGAGAAGAGGGGACTTAACAGATTTGTGTCCCTTAAGAAAAGAGGGGGCTTGGCTATGTGATTGTCCTTCTATGGAGTTGGGGGTTGGGGGTAGGATTTGAAGAATGGAATTAGAGACACTTAGAGGAGATGTTGACTTTCGGAGGAAAGACGTCTATGTGTAGACATATTAGTGGTGATTGTTTGTACGACACTTGACGAGGTGTTAGACACACTTGAAGGAGATGTGGACTTTCAAAGGAAAGGCATCTCATGTGTAGCACCAGAGGAGACATCAAGCACACTTCATGGAGATGTGAAATTTTGGAGGAGCTATGTCTCATTGTGTAAGGGAGGTGGAAACAATCTTATCATGAGGACAACTTCCAGATTTGTACTCTGAAGTTGGGATATGACGGCAACTTCAGGATCAGGATTTGCAATGTGAAGTTGTAGAGAGAAAATCTACTTTCAAAGATTGGTGAAGGAGCTTCATCAAAGTTTCTAGAGGAATAATATTGGTGAAGGCTTTCACTTTTATTGGATTAATGTAATAAGAGGGGAATGTTGGACTTATTACATTAATTAGGTTAGTTTATAATATGAGGGAATGTTAGATCTGTTGGATTAATGTAATAGGGGGGAATGTTAGATTTATTACATTAATTAGGTTAGTTTCTGAGTTTAGTTTAAATAAATAAATCGGTTAGATATATAGTTTCTCATAAGTTATTCCCATAAGTAATTTTTGTAAGGTAAAATGAAGTTATATAAAGTTGTTCACATATCAATGTGAAATATTCAGTATCAATTCTGTATGTATCGGAATGTATCTAGAAAATGTCAATCAATAAAATCAGCAGTTTAAATTTTAGCTCTTTCACAAAGGCATCTACAGAAATCTACAGAGATGCACTAGATCAGGGTTACAAGTTGTCTGATCTACCCTCCATTGTGAGGCTCATGCTCCATGTCCACGACTTGCCATCTCGCCTGGTTGAAGTGTTACCATTCTGTCCTGCAATCTGCCAGTCTTTGATATATCCAGGGCGGCATTGTGGTGGAGTAATTTTCATTGCCCCTCCCAGCATGGCAACAACCTGTGACATGGATGGTCGTTGTGTGGGAGTTGCCTGTGTACATAAAAGAGCCACGTGAATCACTCTAACCACTTCTTCTTCAGAGGCGCAGCTGGAAAGAACACTGGTATCCACCAATTCTCGAAGTCTCCCCTCCTCGTACAATTCCCAAGCCTACACGTTCATTGATTGGTAATGTAAGGCATTGCTTTCGAAGAGTATAATTAACAGTGATCTATTCTCAAACATATCATGTTTTAATTTGATAACTTCAACATGAAAAACTACTTATGATGCTGGAAATCTAGAAGAAAACATTGGTACCAAATCAAGAAGATAGACCATCTCATCTGGCAAGCTCCTGTCTTCATGGCTTCTGTTGCTAGCAACTTCGAGAGCAACTACTCCAAAGCTAAAAACCGTGAGATGTCCACGCAACGCATACTCTGGAGCTAGATATCCGCTGAAAGCAGTACAAACTCAAAACTTTAGTATACATTCAAAGTACACTGTCAATCTCATTTTAAACCTCTTTAGCAATCTGCATTTGGGTGTTTTCAATAGACCATTGAAAGCAGGCAAGTATCCGCAAGGAAGAACAATGAAACATATAAACTGTGCTACAGCCACATGTTAAATTTAATCTAATGTTATGTATGTGGCTACCTTTAAAAATCATACATTAAGTTTGTAAAAAATTAAGTCAATTTTGACTATTTAACACTTTTATCTACAATCAAACTTACAATGTTATGTGTAATCCTACATTTATTATAACTGATAAAGAACAAATTCTCTTTCTCAATATTATCGACCTTTCTGCTGATGGAAATTTTTTAATATAGTGAAACAATCTGGAAGTATGAATGAGATAGAAATCTTACATTGTTCCTGCAACTCTAGTGCTGATGTGACTCTTTGCAGCATCGTAGAGCCTTGCCAATCCAAAATCAGCAATTTTTGGATTTAAATTATCATCTAGAAGGATGTTATTTGGTTTGATGTCTCGATGTATAATTCTAATCCTCGATTCCTCATGAAGATATGCCAACCCGCGTGCAACTTCAGTACAAATGTTAAACCGTATAGGCCAATCAAGGCTTAGCTTATATTGACCAGAACCTGAAGTTTACAATAGAAAAGGATATAAGTAATATTAATTGTAAATGTTTGCAAAACACAAACTGGAGAAGTATATATATATATATATATATATATATATATATATATATATATATATATACAGGGACATACCAAATAAAGCTCGCCCAAGACTGTTATTGGGCAAATATTCATAGACCAAGAGACGCTCTTCTTCTTCAATACAACACCCATAGAGTTTGACGAGATTCCGGTGTTGCACAGCAGATATTGTGGCCACCTCATTCAGAAATTCCCGTTTTCCTTGACTAGACGTGGAGGACAGCTTCTTTACTGCCACAGGATTCCCATCTTGTAGCACACCCTACAGTTGACATCATATATCTATTGTAATGTAAGCACTTCAATGTTGAATTAGATTTATTTATCTTGCCCAAGACCTAAGCTTATACTCTGAATATAACTATAGGTTAATGAATCTATACTTACCTTGTAAACTGCCCCAAACCCGCCCTCTCCTATCTTGTTTTCAATATCAAAATTTTTAGTAGCTATTGTCATTTCTGACAAACTGAAAAGATGAGCTTTTCCAGCCATACTCTTCAGATCTGGACAAGCACGCAACATATAAATCATAAGACATATATTCGTGGAAATCTATTGTTCAATACCATTTTGATTTAAAAGAAAGCTGATCAAAGAGATAAAAATGTTTTTGAGCTGAAAATGCACCGAGTTAAGTCGCAAGCTTAGCAATATGTATTATCACCTTCGCAATCATCAGCTGAAGAGAACTTTACTCTCCTCTTGTTTCTTATAAAACCCACTACGAATAAACACAAGAGAAAGCCAAACCCAACAACAACTCCAATAATAATTGCAGTGGTTCTTGTTCGGCTGTGGTTAATGGAGTTGCTTACAATGCCAATAGTTGCCTTGAATTCTGCAAGAAGCAAGGGAAAATAAACGCTGAAGTCACACATTCACCGCAATGCAAAGCGAATTCCAGAATGATTGTCTCTTTTATTAAAATTACAAAATATAATCAATCTCGATAAGAAATATCTTAAGGTAAGAAGCTGGAATGATTACTTTATCTTACCAGGAATAATCCTAATTGCTGATACTAATGGCCCACGTGTCTCCTCAGATGGTATGCCAAAAGTTCCCTTACCAGCCCAAAAAAGATGCACATGAAGGACATTTTCAGTCACGCTGACATTATAAATCTTTGCAACCGGCACATTTGAGCCTCCAGCTTCCTTCTTGATATTGAAATTTCGTAAAATTCGAGTTCCCTGCATTAAACGGTGTCGCAACAGTGTAAATTCTTCAATTAATGAAATCTCAGTGGCAGTCATATAACTATTCAGCTAATATCCTGGTTACAACCCATGTGTGAATTTGCTGAGAAATATTACCTGTAGGAAGGCGTCAAAGAAGCGCAATCCAAAACTTCGCCATACTTGTCCACTGGGAATCTGGATTTCCTCAAAATGGAGCTCAACCCTGTAAATGCCATTCTCAAGACCAAGTCCATAGTATCTCAGGGAAATAGGAGAAAGACGAGCTGTTTGATATATCGATGGATTCTGATTGGCATTTGCTGTGTATTTATATTGAGAACTTCTTTCAATGCTTAAAGCTGATTCATTTGCAAAAAATCCGACAGTACCAACTGCCCACTGCTCTGCAGGACTCATATAGAATGATGCAGCACTTAATGTTTCATTATCACTTTCGAAAGCGACTCTTGTCGAAGAATCAACTAACCTTGGACCTCCGCAGTTGATGGCCAACGAAGAAACTATACCCACGAAACAGATCAATAGTCGGATAAAAAGCTATAACTATGAAAAATGCCCAAAGTAATGATTATAAAATAATTATAATCACTATCCTTCACCCAACTAACAAATTCTTACAATAGCTTACGTTTTGTGGGAAGCCACCTTATAACTATTTCAACTCAAATTAACGAGACTTAATTAAAATATATTTATCAAATGTTCGCACCTAAGGGATGACCTCACTACACATAATCAAGTAAAATAAAACATCTAAATAAAAGTTTATCAAATAATCTTTTAATGTTTATATTTATATTAATTTAATTAAAGTTTCTAACAAATAAAATAGATTATGTATTAAAGGTCATTTAACAAGTATCTAAGTTGTTTATTTTATCTTGTAAGATCATTGTTAAAAACTACAATTGAAATTGAAACCTTTATAATATTCTAAAATAAGTTTGGACTTAAATGAAATGCCTTCTATATGTCTATTATTTTAAACTTGTCGGTGACACGAAATGTATAGAAAAGTCTATTGAGAAAGCCATTGTCAAAAATACAAACTTTTTGGATTTCCTTTGTGACATGGAAAGTTCCGTTGAAGACAAGCTAATGATCTACAAAAAAAAAAATATTTTTCTTTAGATACCATTAGAAAAAAAAGAATCTCATAACAAATCACATTGAAATAAAACTTATTCTATTACAAATTCTCAAAATAGGTTTGAAGACAATAATAAGTTAAAGTAAATAGATGCATTAGCAATATACCTTTGATTTGTTGCATTGCTCTCCAATAGGTTTCCAATCAAGTTTCTATAAATTGAATAACACACAGATATATTAATTACATGTTTGCACATATGAAAATTAAGAGATATTTTCTAAAATTAATAAAATAAATTTATGTTTGTTTGAAGCTAGAAGATAAACTAAAGAAGCATAAATAGAAGATAAAGAAAAAATAAGTTAGAAACCTTTCTTTCTCCAATACCTTCAAATAATTATACATAAACTTAAGGTAAACACAATTCTTCCTTATAATTAAAATTTTCAAGGAAAAACATCTCTACAAGTGAAGAAAAATCTTATATGGTTAGATTTTGGCCACTAAACCATTTTGGAATTGGTCCTGAAAAGTTGTTGTATGACAAATCCCTAGAAAAAATAAATCAAATAAATCAATAGATTGAAAGGAGAAAATATTTGCCATGCTTAGAGATGAAAAATGTCATAGATGAATTCATAAGAGATAACATAATGTATCCTTAGTGCACATAATCTTAATTATATTTATAATCTAACAAAGTTTTATGAATAATAAGTTAAAAATAACCAATAGAGATAATACTTCAAAATCAAAGAACAGTCTCATCTTTGTAGTATCATTAAGAAATCTCATGAAAATACTTTTGTATTTCATTCATGTGTTAATACAAGTATCTTTAGCTCAATGAGGTGAGCTCACACTAATGGGTCACACATTTTTCCATGATCGAAAAAATGCATAGTGGTTAGAAATGCATAACAAATGTATTTGAGTAAATGTTTACTTTCAACTAAATTTCCTATGAACAATTTATTTTCCAATTATTCTTCTAGGCTCCACACAAAGTTCAAGTAAACTCCCTTGTAAGATAGGGTCTACTATAAGTGTGCTACATGACTTGATAGTTTGATAGCATACTATGTCAAGTGCAAGAAATTCTTCTATTCTTTGTTCATTTTTTCTTATATGTTGTATATATTTTTTAAATCAATTAGAACACTACTAAGGTTTTAAATTTATTTATGCAAGTATATATGTTTCTTTTTTTCATTTTTTTTTATTGTTATTTTACCAAACAAATAAAATTGCATATTTTTAGAAAATATGAAAAAAATTAAAAATCTTTAGAAAACCTTAGATTTTTTTAAAAAAAATTCATCAAGCCTTGGTTCAATTATAAAAAATTTCAATAAGTGTTGGTCATATACCAATCATTCATATAAAAACATATACAAAGCCACATAGGTTAATATCATTCTAAAAATTGAAGTTATCATGGTGATTAGTTCAATCATACATATGTTGTACACATGATCAATAGGTCATACACACATCACAAGTAGAATAACAGAAAATCATATGCAAATTTTTCAAGTAATATAGTCATCAGCTCATGTACATATTATAGACATAATAATAGCTAGTTTATTTATACATCGTATTTATATATTTTAAATGACATAGATAATGTATTTGTATAAATAATATTTACAATTTGTAAATTCCTCTATTTAGTTTATCGATATAAAGTCCTAATATATATGTCATGATTTACATCTAAATTATTTGAGAGTACAATTTTTTAATCATCCATTTTTTCTTCTTTACGATCTATTTATGTATGTTGAATTTACAATATATCCATGTGTATGAAATATAATCTAATTCTGGTGATGTTGATGTTCTTACTCATTAATTATTATTCAAAGAATAATTAATCAAAATATTTAATATCATACTGGTTTTTTTATGTAATCAAAATATTTCATTTCATACTTGTGTGTGTGGATGTGTGTGCGCACACACGCACACGCTTTATAGTTTGAGTGCAATCTAGTTTTATCTCTATTTTGATGTTTTTGGTTAGTTTTATTTCATTTTATATATCTCATTTTTCTTTTACCATTTGTGGTATTAGAGATACATTTTTAAAGGTTATTGGGTGAAAAAAATTGTTTGGAATGCTCTCAAGATTAGAACAATTTTCTTTCACAATCAACAATGGTAGCAAGCACAATCTTGACAAATCCACAGATCCCACAGTTCAATAGAAAAAAATATGAAAATTTGATATTGACAATGAGAGAATTATTTTCTTCATGACAAGATTTATGAGATCCTTTTGAAAATGGATACCTAGAACTAGAAAATGCAATAACATACAATGCACTTTCTCAAGAAGACAAGGATTTATTGAAGGAAAATAGGAAGAATGATTCAAAATATTTATTTTTTAATCTTTCAAGGGGTGCATGAAAGCATATTTCCAAGAATTGTAGTAGCAAAAAATTTGAAGAAAGCAAGGGTTATTCTTTAGACAATCTAACAAGGAATGGCAAAAGTGAAGACAACCAAACTACATACACTAAAATGAGATTTTAAAAATTTACATGAAGGAAAGAAATTATACAATAGATTAATTGTTCACTCAAATTATTGGATTGGTAGACTAAGCTAGATCTCATGGCGAGACACTTGAGGAAGAGAGAGTAGTAGAAAAGATTTTAAGATGATTGCCTCCAAGATTTGACACTATTGCGATGGCCATAGAAGAGTCAAAAGATCTGTCACACCTATCAGTTGATGAGATACATGCCTCTCTCATTTCTCATGAGGATAGACTAAATAGAAAAACACATACAAGTTTGGAGCATGCCTTCAAGACACATGTTTCAATCAGCCATGGTAGAGGCAGAGGAAGAATAAATTTTAGAGATAGAAGAATAAAATCATATAGAGGTGGAAGACGAAACACATCAATTTCTAGTATAAGTGGTAGCAGCCACAACCCAATACAAAACGCATTTCAAAATCAGCCTCAAGGAAAAAGGTATGAAAAATCCTCAAGCCAATGTCATTATTGCAAGAAATTTTTGCATTATTCAAAACTGAATGTAGAAAGAAACAATATTATTCTAGAGAACAAAGTGCAAACTTTACCAAAGAAAACCAAAATTAGGATAGCATGTTCTTAGTTTGTAATGTTGCAAAAGAAAGTCAAACAAATGTATGGTTTTTAGATTCAAGTTGCAACAATCATATAACAAGGAATTTAGAAAAACATTCTTGTTTGGATGGAAGTGTAAAATCTAAGGTAACATTAGCTAATGAAAAAAATAGAAGTCAATGGAAAAGGGAATATCAACATTCTAACCAAGAAGGGGGAGAAGAAAAATATATCTGATGTCTATTTTGATCCCAATTTAAAACATGATTTAATCAGCATTGGGGAACTAGTTAAAAAATGATATAAAGTATCTCTTAAAAATGGAGTGTGCACAATCTTAGACAAATTTCCTAAGTAATCAGCTCATTGCCAAAGTCCAAATGACAAACAATAGAATGTTTCCCTTAAACATTAAGATTGATATGAATGTAGAAAATACTTAAACACAACCTATAATGATCACACAAGATGTAAAAGAAAAAAAAATAGTAGTCACACAAAGAATATTTTAAGTAGAAATAAAAGATGAAAATTGTCTTTGGCATCTAATATTTAGGCATTTAAACTTTAAATCACTACACTTTCTTCGCAAGAAAAGCATGATCAAAGGATTACCCCTCATAGAGAAATTGGAAAGGGTGCGTGAAGGTTGCATCTTAGGATAGAAACATAAGGAATCATTTCCAGCAGGTATGTTAATGAGAGCCAAGAAACATTTAGAGATTGTCCATTCAGATATGTGTGGACCAATGCTAATGATCTCCATTGGTGGAAGCAAATACTTCTTAACAATCATTGATGACTACTCAAGGAAAATATGTGTCTACTTTATAAAACATAAGGATGAAATGTTTGAATACTTCTATTAATTCAAGGTTCTTGTTGAAAGGAAAAGTGGTGATTACATCAAAAAATTGAGAATGGATAGAGATGGTGGATATATCTCAACTAATTTTCTGAATTTTTGTAAGGAACATGGAATTCACAAGAATTCACAACTAGATAGAAACCTCAACAAAAAAAAATAACTAAAAGGGAAAATAGAATGATAATAGAAATGACTAGAAACATGATGAAAGAAAAATATTATTCAAATGAGTATTGGGATGAAGTTGTGTCATGTGCAACCTATATAATTATAGATGTCCAACAAAGAGTGTGAAAAATATGATTCTCAAAGAAGCATGGACCGGAAGAAAACATATTGTTTCTCATATGAGACTATTTTGATGTATGGCATATGCACATGTGCTAGATTAGTTAAGAGGAAAATTAGACAATAAAGGAAAAAAGTGTATATTTTTGGGTTATAGTGATGAATCAAAGGCATACAAGCTATGCAATCTAATAAAAAAAGGTTATAATAAAAAAAGATGTATTGTAGAAGATGAAGCATTTAATGGAACCTTAGATAAGAAAGTTGATATAGCATCCAACATGCCACAAGAAGAAAATGAAGATTTTGTATCTGCATGTACTTAAAATGTGAATACTCCTACACCCATTCAAGGTCAACAATTGGGCCAAAGGACACCGTCATCAAGAATTCTAGGAAAACCCCACACTTACAAGAAAATACACCATCAAATGTGCAAAAAACACCATCTTCAATTAGGACTCTTAGTACTGATCCATCAATTCCACAATCTACCAATTCAGGTGACATGTCAAACCCCACACTAGGAAGCTTAAGGAGACAACAAATTAGAAGTTTGATAGATATTTATGAGAAAGATAATGGTGAAAGTAGTATAAACTAGACTTCTCTTTTTTCTTTATATTCAAAGGTTGATGATCCAATTCATGATGAAGAAGAAATTAAGGAAGAAAAATGGATACATGCAATTGATGAAGAAATTGATTCCACAGAAAGGAACCAAACATACAAACTAGTGAGTCTTCCACAATGAAAAGAAGTGATTGTAGTAAGGTGGGTTTACAAGACAAAGTTGAATACAAATGGTACTGATAAAAAACCCAAAGCAATGCTTGTATAGAAAAGGCTATTCACAACAACTTGATGTATACTACAATGAGACATTTGCACCAGTAGCTCATTTAGACATCATGAGGACTATATAAGCCATATCAACTCAAAAAAAGTGGGAAATTTATCAAATGGATGTAAAATCAACATTTCTCAATGGATTCTTGGAAGAAGAGGTTTATGTAGAGTAGCTAGCTAGATATGAGATAATGGGTCATGAAAAAAATGTTTATAAGCTCAAGAAGGCACTCTATGGAATCAAGCAAACCCCAAGAACATGGTATAGTAGAATTGATTCTTATCTTTTACAAAAAGTATTTAATAGGTTCAATAGTGAGCCTACCCTATATACTAATATGAATGAGAAAGGTGAGAGCTTAATTATTTGTTTATATGTTGATGACTTTCTTTTCATAGGTGATTTATGAATTGATATGTTAAAATCAGCTATGAAAAAAGAATATGAGATGTTTTATTTGGGTTTAATGAAGTAATTTATTGGGATTAAAGTGAATCAAAATAAAAATGGTATATTCATCTCTCAGGCATTGCATGCTAATGATATTTTGAAGAGGTTTAATATGTTGAAATGCAAATCAACACCAACACCAACTATCAAAGGTTTGAAGCTAAGCCAAGATGACAAGGGATCTAATGTGAATCCAACTTTTTATAAGAAACTTTTTTGGAGTCTCATGTATCTAAAAGCCACAAGGTTAGATATAATGTTTGGAGTTAATATCATTTCAAGATTCATGAATTCTCCAAAAGTTTCACATTGGCAAGTAGGAAAATGAATTTAGAAATATATTAGTGAAACAAGAAATTATGAAATACACTATTTTGGATCAAATGATTTCAAGATGATAGGATACATTGATAGTGATTGTGTAGGATGCATTGATGATAGGAAGAGTACTTCAAGTTATGTTTTCCATTTAGGATCAGGTGTTGTATCATGGGCTTCAAAGGAATAACCAATTATCACTCTTTCATTAGATGAAGTAGGGTATGTAGCACCTAGAAGAGAAACATGTCAAGTAATTTGTATGCTAAGAGCTTTGAAAGAGTTAAGACAAGAACAACATGATGCAACTAAGATATATAGTGACAAAAATTCAGCCATTGCATTATCAAAGAATCTAGGTTTTTCATAAAAGAAGCAAACACATTGATACAAGCTTTCATTTCATCAGGGAGCTCATAAAAAATGGAAAAATTATTTTGAAACATTGCAAATTAGATTATCAATATAATAACATCTCCACAAAACCATTAGGAAAAGAAATTTTTGTGCATCAAAGAGATTGATTGGGAATCATAGACAAAAATTGTGATTAAGAGGGAGTGTTGAAATTAATCCTACCTACCCCAACTACCCCTCTGTAGACTCCATTTTGCTTCTCATTGTTTTCTGTCAAATCTTTTTGGCTGAACATGTTCTATATTAAGAAAACATATTATTATAATATTTTCTAGAAGTTACTTCTATGGTGGGTTTGAAATCCATTTTAAAATGCCTTCAATTTTTTTTAACCTTATCTTTTGTTCAAAAGATATGATGAGAATGACAAATTTTCTTGTGTGTGTGAAGAAAAGACTAAAAACTGAGAGATGAAGTAATATTTGAGAAAATACGGTTTTTTTGTAATAGACAAAACAATGTGAAAAGTAAATTAATTTTTTTTGTAATGCTATAAGCTGATGTCTTTATGTAATCAAAATATTGTATATCTATAATGATATAAGAATGGTTTGTCTCTATTTTGATGTTTTTGGTTAATCTTATTTCATTTTCTATATCTCCTATGTATCTTACCATCACATATGCCTTATTAATATTGTTTGTAATAATTGCATACTTTAATTTATCACCCTTTTTTGTATTACACATTTACACTTCTATAATTCATAACATTATGTTACCCTAGATGGTCGATTTCGCTAATATATTAATACCTCATTTACATGATATTAGTACAATAATTTCTACACCAATATGGAAATTGAGAGGTTCAAATTCACGACATAGTTATCTAATGGGGTGTACAAGGATACTTGTGTGATTATTTTGACTAGTTTAGGAAGGCCTACAGATCGTATGAGTAGTTATATATCTCCTATATCCCACAAATTATATGTGAGAATTTTCAGATATTGAGGGTGGAGATCATGAGTGATGTATTGTTCAATAATAAGGTCCAACACCGCATCATAAAGGATAAAATCAAATGAGAGGTGTTTCCTCATTTTGACATAAAGGCCAAGATGAAGGCTTACTAGATGATACACTACACTTATCCAGATGTAGTGGTTGTGTAGCCACGAAAATAGATAACATAACAAGGGAAAGTTAAAAATAAATTAACAAGAATACAAAATATATTTCGTGTGCTTTACTATTTCTTCGTGGCTGCATAACCATTTCCCCGGTCTAGATATAGATGCTCTTATTTATCTATTTTTTCTTGCTGTACACAATCTTTCTCATGATAATGAATAGATTGCATTGTATTTTTTGCAGTAGTTGTACATTGAGGTTCATTTGGGCCTTTACGTCAACTACCTTGATCTTCTCAATCATGTATGTCATGATCACTATAGACTTATAAAATGTTATCAATATCATAGGGCTCATTAACCTCTACTAGCATATAGATGTTTGGTTGGCTAGAGATTCTCTATAATATTTGCATGGTCCCTTGCACCTACAAAAAATAGAGTTGTCATTACTTCCCATTGGGAAGTAATTGATGGGATTGCACATGACCAGCTAAATTATCATTACATCTGATATGCTGGTAAGATTAATTATTAGTTGAGATAAATTTAATCATCTTTAGGTACATCATATATTGTAGAGTCAGTGGCTCTTATAGAGTTGCTTGCATCTTAACACTACAAGAGTTGCAAGCAATCTTAGAAGATGTCACCAAGTAGATATGTCTTGTTATTTGGTTGAGGAACTTTTATAAAATATTATTCTATTGTGTCCTACCACCAGATACTACTATAGGGGTCAAATATTTTCTAAATTATTTTCAAGCTATAGTGTCACTGATTCAGACATGCCTACAGACCAATCTATAGTTACAGAGGATGAAATACAAGCTAATAAAATCCATATCATATTAGAGCCTAGAATCATGTGTCAAACATTTACAAAGATTGATTCAGAATAGTCTTATAGAGATGTTACTACACTTAAAGACTAAATCACTCCCCTATAAAATCTATATCCCCCTATAATCATCATCACTAGATTCAATTGATGCAAGAGCTTCTAGTGTACATATGAACTTTTTAAATGATTATGTATATATTTATATTTTTATATATATCCATGTATGTGTACATGTACAATGTTTTACTTGATAAACTATATGATCATATTAAAACTTAGCCAAGGTCATTCTAATAAATTTAGAATGATTGAATGCACCACATTCATAAGACTAGCACACTCAACCAAAGGGTCACTTTATCTATATGTATCATGATGACCTAGCACTATATGATCATATTAAAATTTAGCCAAGTGTTCTAATAAATCAAGAATGATCGATTGTGGCACATCCACTAGACTAGCACACTCAGCCAAAGGGTCACTCTATCTATATGTATCATGATGACCTAGCGTAGGACTCTTAGATTACATCCATATGGGTATTTGTTTACTTTTATATACACTTTCATGTGTTCATATTTATATATAAATGTAATTGTCAATATTTCTTTCTTCTATATTGCATTTGGATTTACAAATATTTTTTATATCAAATTATAGTCTTACCCATAATAAATTGGCACTGTTTTAAAAAATGGAAAAATAAACAAGAGGTAAAATAAAAATCCTAAGAAGAGAACATTGTTTAATAAGAAAAAGATGGAGATCTACTTAGAAAATTTCAAGAAAATGGATGGGAGATTTATAATATCATTATGGTTGTCAAAGAGTAGCATGAACAAATAGTGTTTTGAGGAAGTTGTAGCTAAATTATTATTTTTATATAGGCTTTGAGGAAGTTGTAGCTAGATAATAATAAATCTATTAGTATTTTTTTTTTAATAGGTAATGTGTCAAAGACTATATTATTTATTATTTTATTATTATTATGTGATAGAGCTTAGGTAGACCTGAACCCAATACCTTGAAGGTGAGAGGCTCACAATTTATGGTTTTGTTGTAAGTTCTTGCCTAATAAATAAATCTATTATTAATGTAATAATAAAATATAAATATCTTATCTATAAAATTAAGCTCAAGATTATATCTAAATATCATATCTAAAAAAATTAATAAATAAAAATGAATTTATTTAGAAAAGAAAAATATTGAGGTGGGGAGCAACGGGACACAGGTTGCTAGGGTTTCTACTACAAACAATGATAATGATAAAGAAAGAGATGTTATGGATCCAGATGGCTTATGGCATGGAGGTGTGTCGGCTTCCCCTTAGTTTGAAAGACCTTGTCCTAAGATGTTGGTGGAAGTTGTTGCTATGTCAAAGGACACCTCTAGGGTTTCTGAACATGGAAGATCAAGCGATGGTGGTGGGGAGTTTATAGACGAAGATTTAGATGGAGACAGGGGCATTTTAGTGCCAATTTTCCTTTAGCTTGCAATTGTTCTAGGTTTGGAGGCCAACTAAGATCCCAATTATTTTATGGATGCATTCTCCTTGTGGAGCCTATGGTTTATTTCTTCTTGAGGGTGTTAGGATTTTCCCTTCTACTCCATGTACATACTTGGGGGAAAGACTTGCAGGCATTATAGGAAATTAAAGGCCAAAGGTATCAAATGCTAATGGATGTATACATAGCTAAGGAGTTAGATAAAATAGATTATTGGATTGAAAAATTTTTGGATGACAATAAAGTAATGGAGACATTACATGCGGACATTCACAAGCTCAAGGACCAAGCCCAAGAGAAAATTTTTGAAGCTAAGAAGCATTATAGTGATGCGTGTCTAGACATTTTTAAGAATGATGCATGAGAAATGTTAATACAAATAGAGGTAGTAGTTGAGAAATTTTGGAAGACTTTTGAAGAAGCTTCTAATGATGAGGATATCAGGCAGGCATTTAGAATAGAAGAAGCTTTATTGGAGCTTGATTTAAAACTTGAAGATTTTGCAAAAACTGGTATAGAAGTGGACAACTACAAGAAAAATGTGAAAGAAAAATTATATAACACCTTAGATTTGCTAGATGTATCTCAAGTCACTAAGATAATCGAGAAATTGAAGGGCCAATATCCAGACATAGCTCTAGTATAAAGAGGGAGAAAACCTAGATGCTAGAATTTCAATTTTGACGCTCGTTGAAATTTTGCATTTTTTGAACCTATCTTTGAGGTGTGCTATTGTACTGGTGCATTGGTGCAAAAGTTTTGAAATAGTGTTGTGGAAGATTTTGAAGAAGTCAGAGGTGCGTCGACAATTAACTGCTAGCTCCAAATTTAGAACTTTCCATGCATCGAAAACATATTTTGACAGTAGTTTAGCTCTGACATACACTTAGTGAAGATGAAGCCACTATTTTTGGCACTTCTAGACACTCCAACATCAACTGAAGTCTCTCTCTTTCTTATTTTCTCATGTTTTCTTTGTTTTAAGACATGTAAAGGCTCATGCATCCAATTAATGATATAAAAATGGATGGAATTTGATTAAGCACAAGTTAGAGAGTCAATTTGTACATAAATAGATTTGTTTTATTAGTTTAGAATCATATGATTGCATAAGGATATCTCTCACTCTCAACACAAATCGAGGAGAAGATTTTTAATAGATTTGAGATTGTAATATGTAATCAATGCTGCCATTATTTTGATGCAATAATATATGCTTTTGCTGCTCACATTTAGAGTGTAGTGATTCTTGCCTAAGTGTGTTATATTTTATGGATGTATGTTCATGAAATGTGATTGAACCAAAATTTTATTGTGTTATTTTTGGTTGTGCAATCTTTTAATTCTAGTGTTTCCTATAGTTTTATAAATTCCACTGATATAGTTAGTTCGAGAAGAGATCGCCATATTGTTCCTACATAGCTTTTCATCTCGCATGAGCGCACTTTTTGTGGCCTTATGATTTGATGAAAACTGAAACATCTTACGGTTAATGAATTCCCATCGATGATTGCATCAGTGGAATTAAGGAAGTGCTACTCCTATTTTCATTGGTTACCCACTGATATTTTTGAAATCTTAATTCATAGATGCGTTGTTTCTATGTCTTATGTTCGTTAGGATTTTCCTTTCATGTTATTTTCTTAAACTTCTTGTCACCCCATCTTCATTATTTTCTTTACTAACCCCTTGTTAAATTAGGCATTCATATAGTTGCATTGTTAAATCACATTCATTGAAAAATAGAAAAATCTATTTCTTTTATGTGTTTTATTATTTTGAAGTAGCAAAAAAATTCTACATCCTATCCAAAATTATCAGAACTAGCAAAGGCCTCCTCGTGAACACTCACATTTATATTTAACTGAGCAGATTCCAGTAGGTCACAAGATCACCTGGAACCTTGGAGTTGATCCGCAAGATTAACTTTTCAAGAGAGGAGTTTGAAAGGATTCCTGTTGCTAAGCATTATGCAAAATGATAGCTCAACACTTATTAATCCTCAAGCATAGGAGCAATATAATCAACAACCATAACAAGATACTCATACACAATAACACTAGATATGTTAACTAGGGAAACCCTTGATCAGAGGAAAAACATAGGTGGAGATGGTACCACAAAATGATGTACTGATATAAATATTTTCTATTAGAGGATGGACCCTATTATGAGTCTATGAAATACATTCAATGCATACCAATCCCTATTAAGAGTTGAAGAAGGTAGATGAACCCATTGTCCAAACAACTTTAAGGGCAAGACCAATGAACCAACTATCCAAATGATCTATATAAATGATTCCTTGCAAAATAATAGAAATGAGCTATACTTGTACTTCCTCTTCCTCTGTCCTATCAATCGAACTTCTCTACTTCTTCTGATCTCGATGCCAAATCACCAACTTCGCATCCAATAATCCCTTGGATTACTTATTCGAATTTACCAAAAACTCTATTCTTGTTCGCATAGTTTTTCACTTCACACTCATCTCAAACAAGGAAAACATCTTTCCTTTATACCATGTCCTATAAATAATTCCTTGAGTTAGGCTTGAGGCTTTCCCAATTCATTATAATAGAACCACATTAAGATAATTATTTCTTGACCACACAACACTGTCAGCTTACAATATTTACAAATTCTCACATGTGTAACTCAATACTTTGTGCACTTGCTGATGTCACCATCAGGCTATATTTTTGTTACTACCTAACATTTCATGTCATGATTCCATCTTTTTTAGGAGATACAATGCATTCATCATAAATTTCTTCTTAAACACTCTATCTCTCTACTATTCTCTATAAATTACGCACATCTTTTGCATATCTTTGTGATAGGAGTGGCCTAGGGTAATGTATATAGTAGATAAACACTCCTAGTGTCTCCTACTGACACAAGTTACCCTTAATCAACTAATAACAACTTTTCCCAACTTCTATTGGATGCCCTATCTCTATTTTTAAGGGTTTTCTAGGGTTTAATAGCCATTTAAACCATTCAACATCACTAGGGATCTTGAATAATTTTCCTTGCACATATAGTGACTCCATTCAATGCTCTACCATTCTATAAAACCAATTCCAACAAAAATGGTGTACCGTTGCAAGAATCCTTCTTTCCTTGGCTCAAATTTTAGCTGAGTATATCACAGTCTCGCCCAGGGCTTCCAAGGAATTGGCTTGGCCCTGCACTCGTGAATCCATCCTTCCTAAGACATAATATAAATTTTTTCTACTATAATTCCTTAAGGTTTCATGAGGCTTCAACCATGGAGAATGTTGGTAGACACCATTTTTCCAAGTCTGTCCAGTATGAGCTAGCAAGCAAACAGTTTAGCAAAATATTTATTGTGAACACCAATGGATAGTTCAAAACCTCAAACCAAAATAAAAAAAATAAAATAAAATAAAAAAATGATATTTCAAAATAAAATCACTAGTTCAATCATGTGTCAATCCAAAACAAAAACTTTTGTTCTAACTGTCATCAAATTGTTGTTCTATTGTTTGCATCTGTACAATGCCAAAACTCTTAACAGTACAAAATTGACTTGGAGAGATTTACATACCCATTATACAAATTCTTGAACCAAATTTCACTCATTGGTAACCTCCTAGTGTTTTTTAACCAACTTTTCAACTTTGACAAGAAAAGTTACAATTTTTGCAAAAATTGTCAATGTGTAATTTTTTGCAAAATTGACAATTTTGCATTTTTGCATCTTAGACTTGTAGGACTATACCTTAAGAATTCAAAACATACATGGAAGGTATTTGGGCCATATTTAGACCATGTCCATGTCTACCTACCCTTCTATGCTTGCTTAGCCCTCTAAATCAACTTTTGCACTTTTCCCCCTAATTGACAATAAATGCAACATTACATCTAATTGCCCATCTCATGCATTACATTAACATTTGGTGTTTAACATGCATAACTCTTTATTCCTTCTAGGTATGATTTCTTATCAAGACTCCTAGATTCTTATTTTTTCCCTAGTGACCTATCCTAGGTGCTCCTGCACCATACTCGCCCAATGATCTGAAAAGTCCTTCTAGGACTTTAAGAGGGAATGAGAGAAAGGTCAATGCCCTTCTTCTTGAAATCTCCTTTGGCAACCCAAGTGTTTTCACTATCTACTTTTCTATGCTACTTTACAAGATGCTTCATGTAAGTCTTGTTCCTAGTCACCTTGTGCACTTTGGAACTCAAAACCTTTTTAGCTTGCAACTTGCTTGTAGATGGCTTGTGTAAGGTTGCTAAAATGTCCTACAAGTTTGCATCTTCTACTGGACTGGAAGATGGAATGGGACCCTTGTATGGTACCAAATATGTAATATTAAAGGTACTAGAGATGACTATATCTATTGGTAGATCAACTTGGTAGGTATTGGCCCCATACTTGGCCAAAATTTTGCATGGCCCCACCTTTCTCATATGTAGTTTGTGTGATTCTCCTTTGGATAGTCTATGCTTATTAAGATTGACCATGACATAGTCCCCAACTACACATTGTACATCTCTCTTCTTGGTATCTGGCCTTTGCTTCATTTTTGTTGTATTGTACTCCAAGCTTTGTTTGACCATGTCATGTACCTCTTTCATGGAAAGAGCCAAGTCTTCAACCACTCCACTGAATTTTGCACCTAATTTCATGTCCTTTAGCTCCATAATGCCTCTAGGATGCACTCCATAGATCACTTTAAAGGGACTCTTCCTAGTAAAGTTATTAATAGTATCATTGTAGGCATACTTTGCTTGTGTAATAATGTGGTCCCAAATTTGACCATACTCTTTGGTCAAACACCTTAAGAGATTCCCAAAGCTCCTGTTGACCACGTATGTCTGCCCATCCATTTGAGGATGGTAGGAAAATCCAAATGAAATGTTAGTGCCCAAATTATGCCATAGAGTGTTCCAAAAATGACTCATAAATTTAATGTCCCTATTAGACACAATGCTAAGAGGTAGTCCATGTACCCTAACTACTTAAAAAAAAATTAGCAATGAGACATGCATCATGAGTTGTTTTACATGGCACAAAGTGAACCATTTTTCTGAACCTATCCATAATGACATAAACACTATCAAAACCTTGCTTTGTTTTAGGTAGCCCCATCAAAAAGTCCATACTCAAGAACTCCCAAGGTCTTTTAGGAATGGGTAATGGTTGGTACTAATGAGGCTAAATATTGCCTCTATTTCATGATAGTTTTTAAATACTTTGTTAATATTATGTTTCATTTTCATCAAGACATTTTTTAACCTATGCTTACCTAAACCAATGATTAACTTATGAGTAGATAGTATGCCATATTTTGCCAATATCATATATATGATGCAATATTTCATAAATTTATCAAAATGTGTATTCATATATTTGAATTTAATTTGAAGATGATTATTTGCAATTATCTCTGCATTATAACTAACCTATTAGCAATGATGCTAAAGATGATTGGAAGAATTTAAAGATGAACATTGAAGATAGCCAATAGCATTTAAGGAGAAAAGAATGTTGAGATGTAGTCATGATGGAGAAAAGTCATAACAGTTCCAAAGGACATAGTAGCAAGTATGGAGGAGCTATGAAGACTCACTACATTCTTTGCATTTATGGCAAGTGTTTGTTTAGACTTTATTATTCCCCCCTTGAGCTGTTATCTCTTCTTCCCTCCTTGAGTTGTTATTTTCCTTCTTTCTCTCCTACGGATTTATAGTTAGGTTGTTTACTTTTCTGTTTTGTAATAAGTGTCAATCTCCTATATATTGGGATTGGATCAAGTGTGTTAGTTTAGTTAGTTAGTTAGAAGGAGAAAGCTTCTGAGAATAGACTGTTAACTTTTGCAATGAGTTGTTTTTACAGTTCTATGTGTTGTTTCCATGTAGTGAATTTCCGAAATGTAATGAAATAGTTTTTGGCTTCTATTCTATGTTAGTAGATTAGAAGAAGCCAACCAAGGGGGCCCACTTGGGAGGTGGATTAGATTAGGATAGTATAGATTTTTTTCCAAGTATTTTTAGTATTGCAAGTAGAAGTTTTAAGTTCCTTCCCATAGCATCATACTACGTGAATGTTCCTACAAAATTTGTGAGAATAGTTATAGTGGATGAATTGAGTTGGAATATTTGTTAGCCTTTCATTGTATTTCCATTATTCATAGAGTTAAGTGTGTTAGTTTCCTACAACAATAGTGTAAGTTCTTTTTCTTACATTTTACTTTCCTACAGCATAAGCATAGTGACTCATTAAGAGATCTAGTGCACATACTGTGCCGACCATTTCAAGTATACATCCCTGGGTTGACAAGATTAAATGCACCTCATAGTGGGAAAGATAATCCTTAGATTGAATACACTATTCATAAGAATGGCCTAGAGCATGATTATTATATACCTATTGTGAGGCAGACCATTTTTTGCTCCATTACTAGGGATGGTGTCAAGCTAGGAGCTTTCTTGAGTCATAGTTCTTAGTTAAGTTTTTTTAAAGAAATCTGCAGTCCTCAAACTTTCTTCACCAGTGTGAAGAATTCAATTGCATGCATCAAAGAGGAAGATGATGAGATGAACATGGTAGATTTCTTCCATGGGAGTCTGTTAATTTGAATGAAGAAATTGAAGAAGAAGAAGTTGAGTTTCCTTTTGAAGATGCAAGCCCTATTTTTCCTACAGAATCATCTTCAAGAGAAGAACCTATAGATACAAGTGGTCTTCAACCTTTTGCTGAAATTTTAGCCAGTTTCCTTGATAACACTACTTTAAATCCACCAGTAGTTAATAACCTAGTACCCAATGTTCCTTTTTAGCCACAACCTCAAATTCTAATACCTCCAGTAATGGCACAACGGGTAAAAGCACAAACCTGTGTCACCTTTTATAAAGAAAAGTGATATCAGAATGTGACAGTTCAACATTAATGACAAAAAAACTGGTATTTGCATTTAAAATATGAAGATGATGTAAATTGATGAAATGTATAGAATTGGATGAATTTTATGCCTATAATTTTTTTTATTTTTTTGACTAAGAATTTATTCATTTTATTTTATTTTGAAGTCCCTTTTTTAACTGTAAAAAATATAGGATGTAGTTCCCGTCAAACAAGTATGTGCAAATCATCTTTTTTTGTTATGATTTGAAAATATTTTATAGATGACATGTATAGCTAGTGCACAAAAAAAGAAATAATTATTTTTTATGTATTTTTTCTTTGTTATAAGTACTCAAGTTTGACCTTGTCAGAATCCAACAGTTTTTTCCTCCCGTCAAAACTTCCCTATCAAATTTATACCTTCTTGAAAAAAAATTACATATTCATGAAGAGGATTCTGTCCTCTAGTGATAAATTTATATTTTTATTTTTTTGATATGATTTACTATTTTTTTTCATTTTTTGAGAGAGCATCTTCTGAAATGTTGAAATATCGACTTATAATATTTTTAGATTATAGCATATTATAACTAATCAAAACACTCAAAATTTTATATAATGATGGTATTGAATCTGAAATCTATAAAAGGGTATTTTTAGTTTTTTTTTTAAATTGAGTTTTGATAGAGAAATGAGATTTGACCAAAACAGGTTTTTGTATCACAAACAGTGACACAGATCTATGCTTTTACCCCAACCTACTTTTCCATTCCCTCTTTCAAGTCTTGTAACCAATGCTAATCTCAAAAACATACCTCCAACTACTCTCCCAAAGTTCTATGGCCTTGCAACTAAGGACCCTAGTACTTTCTTGTTTGACTTTGATATACTTTGTCATAGTTTTGACTACAACATTGATGCCCATAAGCTCAAATTATTTCTAGCAACATTGAAAAAGTTGACTTTACATTGGTTCATGGGCTTAGGATCTAATGCAGCAGCAACTTGGGATGAAATGCAAACTTTATTTCTGGATAAATATAAGGAGTATTGCAAAGCATCTGATTCAAGAGGAGATGATGTCTTTAGGATATCACAGAAGGAGGAAGAAACATTGGAAGAATATGTTTCACGATTCTTGTATACATTGCAAAAGAACCCTTAGCATACGTTGTTTGAGGATTTACAAAAGCTAGTCTTTTTGAGAGGTGTGAATGACAACTGTCTAGAAGAATTGGACCTGATGGATGGTGGTGATGTATATCAAGCTTCTTGGGATGACCTCAAGAATATTTGTCAAAACTATTCAAGGTCAACTATGAAGAAAGGTTGAGGACCTTGTTCCACAATCACTAAAGGAATCAGCGAAGGTATTTCAAAGCTTGAGATATATAACTTATTATCAGATTTCAAGCAGGACATCATTAATGATGTCGGTACACATCCTGACACAATGACTAAAAAGAAGAAGCATGCAAAAGCTAAGTTACAACTAGCTAAATACTACCCTCATTATCAAAAGCAAAAGAAGGATTGCTAATTCAAACTGGTTGTGAGCATGGAGAACCATCATCTTCCAATAGAGTACCTCAAAATAGATGGAGATGATGAGCAAGTATTTTTTGTTGCTCAACACCGACCATGGGCTCAACATCAAGGTATGCCTTAGGACCCTTTGAAAAATTCAAATTCATATGGTAATCAATGGAAAAACTGTAATTCCAAAGGTCCTCTACAATCTCAACCATCCTAGCCTAATCAATAGAATAACCAATGGCAAAACTAACAGAACTATTGACAAAACCAGTAGAACTAATGGCAACCACCCTAAGGGAATTGGCAATCCACAAACGAATGGAAGGGATCTAAATAGTGGCCTAACTAAAATACCAATACTCCACAATTACCACCTCCAGTTCAACAACCTACTCTAATGCCACAACCTATAAATCCTAGACCTCAAAAATATATACACTTACCTACACAATCTCAGCGAAATCCAAATAGTCAACAGCCATAGAAACCAAAGTATAGTGCTGATGCTCAGTAATATCCTACTTATGCTCTAAGTGTTGCAAATATACATCTAAGATCTGGTGCAACTATACCAGTGCCTAAACTGCTTCTTATAACTGAAATACTAGATACTCCTATACCATTAGAACCCTCAGTCACTAAAACAGTTGACCCCACCAATGTCACTATTTCAACCCAAGCTCAATCAATGGTGGAACCTCATTTTCCACAAAAGCTTATACAAAGTAAACCTATACAAACAAAGGAACAACATTTTGATATTGTTAATCAGTTGAAGAACATGCATGTCCAAATACCCCTATTTCAAGCCATCAAAGATGTTCCAATTAATGGAAAATCCATTAGAGAAGCCTACTTGAAGAAGCTTGGAAGGAAGAAAAAGGATTCCACCATAGTCCATGTTGTGGGACAATTAGCTGACATTATCTTAGGAAAATTGATCACCCCAAAATATTCTGATCTAGGTGGTCTAGTTGTGGATGTGAGTATAAATGTTTAGTCTATTAAAAATGATTTAATAGGACTCGGAGATGCTATAAATGTCATGACTAAAGACACTATGAAGAAATTAAAAATAGAAGGATTAAAGGCTACTCCAACAATTCTGCAACTTGCAGGTAGTTCTACTATCACCCCTGATGGGATGATAGAAAACATAGTTGTAACCTTAGACTCTCTAGAGTATCCTACAAACTTCATGATTTTGTCCCCCAAAGTTAATCTATATTGTTATCCTGTCATCTTAGGTTGACCATGGTTAGCTACAATAGATACAAATAAAATTTGTAGATTAGGGAATATGACCATATCCAATGGCCAAGCAACAAAGAAATTTGATTTATATCCTCCAGCACAACCATTACCAGATTTGAGCACATCTGTATGGTCAGATTTAGGTGATGAAGAAGAATTGAATTCTATAGTACAACTCATGATATTACATAGACAATCCTTTCTAAAGCTACAAGAGGAAGATTCATAACTTTAAAGTATTCTTACTAATAGTTGTGTGGTAGAAAAAGATGTATCTAAAAGTTATGTGTTGGAATTAATCACATATGAGGAATGTGCTAAGAATTGTACTCTACTCAAAGAACCTGATATTCCTCATCAACTCTTACCATGTGAATTAGAAGCAAGCCCAATCTCTAAAGCTACTATGATAGAGTCTACCACTACTATTGAACTATCCAAAAGTCATAATCTCCATGTTAATCCCAAATTAACACCCACACAAATGGAACAGTTAATAGAGTTGCTTCAAAGGCATGAAAAGGCCTTTGCACGAGACTATGGTGATATGAAAGGGTTGAGTCCTACATTGTGAACCCATAGGATATACATCAGTGAAGGGTATCTACCACTCTGTCAACCCCAGAGAAGGATAAATCCAAGCCTTAGAGAGATAGTTAAAATTGAATTGCAAAAATTGCTTGATGCTGGTTTTATTTATCCTATATTTGATAGTAAATGGGTGTCACCCCTAGTCATAGTGCCCAAAAAGGGAGGAAAATGGAGAATTTGTGTAGATTATAGAGAATTGAATAAGGCAACCAAAAATGATCACTTTCCTTTACCATTTATAGACCATGTTCTGGACACTCTAGCTGGAAAGAAGTATTTCTCTTTTCTAGATGGGTATAGTAGTTATAATCAAATTAGTATTGCTCTTGAAGATCAAGACAAAACCACATTTACATGGCCATGGGGTACTTTTGCATACTTTTTTTAACAATTTGGTCTATGTAATGCTCTTGTAATGTTCAAACAAGCTGTTATTAGCATCTTTGTTGATATATCACATGATTGTATGGAAATATATATGGATGATTTCACAACATTTAGAGTCACTTTTGAGGAAGCAATGATGAATCTTGAAAAGGTTTTAGTTAGGTGTCAAGAACATAATTTGGCACTTAATAGTTAAAAATGTTTCATACTCATGGAGGAAGGTGTAGTACTTGGTCATTTCATATCATTTGCAAGAATACAAGTGGATCTAACTAAGATAGAGGTAATCCAAACATTTCCCATACCTACAAAATCAAAAGATGTAAGATATTTTCTAGGTCATGCTCGATATTATAGACATTTCATAAGAGATTTCAGAAAAATAGCTAGTCCCTTGTATAAGTTACTCACAAAAGAAACTAAATTTAGTTAGACATCCAAATGTGATGAAGCCTTCTTGTAGCTTAAGAAACTTCTGACTACAATCCTAGTTTTACAAGGCCCTGATTGGAATCTACCTTTTCATATATATATATAGATGCTTCTGATTATGCCATAGGTGTAATTCTAGCACAACAATCTCAAAGTCTTGAAAATGAAATATATTATACGAACAAGAGCCTTCATGGACCATAATTAAATTACACAGTGATAGAAAAAGAATTGCTAGCAGTAGTTTATGCCCTGAACAAATTTTGACATTAAATAACTGGCTATTCCATATTTGTTCATACTGATCATGTGGAAATTAAATATCTCATGAACAAACTTGCTATAATAGGCAAGTTAGCAAGATGGTTACTATTGTTGCAAGAATTTGATATAACTATGGTTGATAAGCCTAGAAGAGTCAATGTTGTAGCTAATTATTTATCAAGATTACATCATGATGATACTGACACTATTTTGATAGATGATGCATTTCAAGATGAGAATTTATTTCATATTGCTGTTCAAACTCCATGGTATGTAGATAATGCTAATTACATTGTAGCCAATAACATACCAAAACATTTTTCTTACAAGGAAAAGAAGCTGCTTGTAGAGAAGAGATTCCATTTCTTTTGGATAAATAATCTCTTGTTTTACACTAGAATTGATCAAGTTATGAAAAGATGTGTGAGAGAGGATGAGACATATGAAATTCTACATGCATGTCATAATGAACTATGTGGAGGACACTTTGTAGAAAAAAGAATAGCCTTGAAAATCCTAGCAACTGGTTATTATTGGCCTACAATTCACAAAGATGTAGCCAACTATACACGGAAGTGTGATAAGTGTCAAAGGATGGGAAGACCAACAAGAACAAATGAAATGCCTCTTAACCCACAGATGGCATTAACACCATTTGAAAAATGGGGCATGGACTTCATTGGTCCAATTGATCCTCCATCCAATGGAAAATCCTATATTCTTGTGTGCACTAATTACCTGACAAGATGGGTTGAAGTTAAAGCTATGAAGCATGCTCGTGATGAAAAAGTTGTAGATTTTTTATATGAAGAAATTTTTACTCGCTATAGTGTACCCAAAGAGCTAGTCATTAACCAAGGTGCACAATTTACCTATAATCTAATATCACCATTGATGAAACAATATAACATCAAGCACCGAAAATCCAGTCCTTATCACCCTCAAACTAATGGGCAAGAAGAAGTCACAAATCATGAGTTGGAGAACATCCTAACAAAAATAGCTCATTTTCACCGTAGGGATTGGACCAACAGATTACAAGAAGTTGTTTGGGTCTACATAACAACATGGAAGACTACTACAAGATTCACCCCATTTGAGCTCCTATTTGGGAAAGTAGCAATGCTCCCCATTGAATTTGAACATAAGACTTTAAGAACTATATTGAAGTTGGGAATTACACTTCCTATAGCATAGAGAGAACGTCTTCTGCACCTTAACTCTTTGGATGAAATGCACAAATCTACTTTGGAGAGCACTAAAATTGTATAGAAATAAAGAAAATAGTGGCATGATTCCCACATTATCAATAAACAATTTTAAGTTGGTGATTGGGATATACTATATGATTCTAGATTTAAAGATATACTAGGAAAGCTATAGACAAGATGCCTGGGTCCATATGAAATTAGTCATGTCTTGATAATGGAGCTACCCAATTAACTACCATTGATCTAGTGCCTTTTAAATTATTAGTCAATGGTCATAGACTGAAATTATATAAACAACCCCAAACAAAAGAGGACTTCCTGCAGTAGTTCCAGTGGCCAAATTCAAATGCAAACCAAGTAACTCTTCCTGTAGCTGAAGGTATCAACCTTCTGCCTGCCACTCTTCAACACTAATTTCTTTGTGCATGCTCATAATAAAAAATTTATGCCCACATAAAGTTCCAAATTTCTCTATTCACTTTCTCATTCCATCTCACTTCTTTACCTTCCATCCATCCATCTCATCTCATTTCTTTACCTTTCATCCTCCCACTTTCCACGTCATCATTTTCTAATGCTTTCAATAAACCCCACAAGATGCTGACAAATGCTATCACTGTTGATATCACTTCTGCCACATTTTGGTATGTATGACAATCAAGTAACAAGTATAAGGTTTTCAACTTATAATTCATTTATAGTCTACAAATTTTGTTAATTATATTTAATATTGCATTCTTTATATTATAGTGACATTATGCTAGTTTCCATACCCATACTAGGTCTGACAAATGTGGATAGTTGTCCTCATTTCATAGGGGGCAAGGAAGGTCGCTAAAACCTAATGACTACATTTATTCATAAAATATTTTTCCAAATCTTCATGTTTCCTTAAGTACACAAGTGTCTAAGTGTTGTACCCCTTATTTTTGAATCATTTTATTTTTAGGCTATGATGTGACTTGTGTTTAAATTTCAAGTGATCTAAACCCATTTTCAGATGATTTTCACACATTTATATGACTTACTCTCATTAAAGCCATATTATTGCTCAAAAAAATCATTATGACATTAATTACCTATCAAATGAAATGTAAAAATGGTTTGTAAAACAACAAAAGAAGCTTGAATTTGTAAGGGGGAAATTGTGCAAACAGTACAGATAGTGAAAGTGTTTAACCAAAATGGGTGGACAATTGTAGAGGTGAGAACTAGTGGAGCATACCATTTTGCTCTCAGATGTAGAAGTTGTGAGGAGATTTAATGCATGTAGCTGGTTAGGGTACTTTTAAAGTTTGACTGCATATGATAAAGAAATAGCCATAGAATTCACAAGGAAATTTGATGAAGGGGAAGCTTCTATATGGGGCTTAATAGTGATTGCTACAGAGGACCGTATAGTAGAATTTACTAGGTTATTGGCAATAGTAGAACATTATCCCAACACTCATGATGCAAGGTCAGCCAGAGCTTAGTTTGTCATACCAATCAACCCTCAAATGGATATTACCAAGAAAGGTTGTAAAATAATGTCTCTTCTGCCACCATACAATGACTTGGCCATGCACATTATTAGGTACCTCACATGCGAAGGTAGATTTTCATATTTACATGCACACCATTTTAAATTACTTAGTAGTATAAGGCACAATCATATAGTTAATGTTCCCAATTTCTTGTACAATATATTGTGTATTAGTGTGGAAGAAATTCAAAAAGGAAAAGCCAATTCTATCACCCATCATGCCCTAATTAAGTTACTCATAGAAAGGTCACTTAGGGATGTTTCTCCCCGATCATGGGTGGAATTTGTCCAAGCCAAAACCTTACAACCCTAGGCTGCCCTTCATGAACAACTCAATGAGGCAAATGTAGTTCCCACTAATGAACCCCCTAAGCAAAGCACTCAAGAGGCTAAAGCCAAAGATGTGCAAGGAAATGTACAAGAAAATGTGCAAGAGAATGTCCAAGAGACTGTGCCTTTATGCGTTCAAGAAACCCAGAAACCTCGCTCCAACCTAACAAAGAGAAAATGAAAATTGCAAGAAGAAATCTCTATTTTGGTACAAGAAGAGCCAAACCCTTCATTCGCGAGGCAAAAGAGAACCAAGAAGGGTCCTGTAGTAGTTACTCCTATAGTAGAGACACCAAAAGGAAAAGGTAGGAAAAAGGTTGTGATACTAGAAGAAACCCCTATAAGAAGAAGTCCTAGAATTAGAGGAAAAATTTCCAAGGAATCCCCCTCATCCAATCCATCTACTAAAGAGTCCCCTATACATATTGTTCTTGATTACTCTCCTTCTCACCCTGAAACTAAAAAATTTCTTGAAAACCCTAATGAGGAATGTAGGGTTGAGGTTAATGAAAATCTAAATGATACCCCAATAGGCCAACCAAGTACTTCAAGAAGTAAAGATGAAATAGTTCCTAAGAAAATTGATCCAAACATTTCCCTTGTTCCCTATAAATCAACATGGTTTATTGATATTGTAGAACAATTATGGAGGGAATAGAGAAAAAGGAAAAGAAATCATGAAGAAGATAGTGGTTCTATTACCTTGTAGAAACTCCTTTTTCAATTTTTTGGACAACATATGTTTTCTAAGGCCTTATGGGAAGAGGAGAGGAAAAGAATGAAGAAAGATATAGTGTTTTTGAGTGCAGAAATTAAAAATTTGAAAGAGCAATTGGTGAATAAAAAACAAAGGATGGATCATGCCCTCAAATTGGTTGATCAAGCACTTGCCTATAGACTGCCACCATGGATTTATGCTTTATTTAAAAGAACAATTTCTCTTATTCCAACTCATGCTAACCCTTAAGAATGTAAATGTAGAATTGAAATTGGCCCAAGAATTCTATGGTTTATATCAGACTCTGCCATCTTGGTAGTAGAATTTGTTCTGCGAATTATATGTGCATAATTTTTTTATCCCTTCAAAAACCCAATGGAACCCTTTACTTTATATAGGGGATATAAATTTAAGAGCTTTGATGTCCTGGCTATTTAATGAAGCAAACTATGATAGGCAGCTGAATAATTACAGAGATGAGCAAAGGACAGAACCCCTACCATTAAGAGTTGAAAGTAGCAAACCAGAAGAAGTTCTTAGGGACTGGTTCAAGTTAACTTAGGGGGATAAGAACATGGGAGTAAGGGATAGAATTTTGGTTGCCTGAGCCAAGGCCTATGCTAATTATGAGAACTTGCCCTACTTTTCTTTCTAGAGAGTCATGACTAGTGCTAGAAGTAGATGGGCCAGATTACCTGAGTCACTTAAGAGGTCAAAGCCACATAGACCCATCAACCTAGAAGTTTCCCTTCACCGAGCTCCAAAGTATCTAGAGCTAGGAAAATAAGCTAGACCCAAATTATGGTGCCCACTCACTATGTAACTTCTAATGCTCATGTGGCGTTTATATGACATTAATGCTGACAAACTTGACAAGCTATAGGGGGACAATAGAAGGGAGGTTTGGGAAAGAACATGAGGATTTTATTATACCTTCAAGAGTAGCAAGAAAGGAAGGGTAGAAATGGGAGAATTCAAGTCACTGACTAAGAAATGTGATGCTTGATGACAAGCATCGGTTTACTAGGGGGCAGATGATGAGGCTAAATATTGCCTCTATTTCATGATAGTATTCAAACACTTTGTTAATACTCTATTTCATTTTCATCAAGACATTTGTGAACCTATGTTTACCTAAACCAATGATTAACTTATGGGTAGATAGTATGTCATCTTTTGCCAATATCATATATGATGCAGTATTTCATATAATTATCAAAATGTGTGTTCTTATATTTGAATTTAATTTGAAGATGCTTATTTGCAATTATCTCTGCATTATAACTAACCTATTAGCAATGAGGCTGAAGATGATTGGAAGAATTCAAAGATGAACATTGAAGACAACCAATAGCATTCAAAGAGAAAAGAATGTTGAGATGTAGCCACAGTGGAGAAAAGTTACAATGGTTCCAAAGGACATGGCAGCAAGTATGGAGGAGTTATGAAGACTTACTACATTCTCTACATTTATGGCAAGTGGTTGTTTAGATTTTATTATTCCCGCCTTGAGCTATTATCTCTTCTTCCTGCCTTGAGTTGTTATTTTCCTTCTTTCTCTTCTATAGATTTATAGTTAGTTTGTTTACTTTTCTATTTTGGAACAAGTGTTGATCTCCTATATATTGGGATCAAACCAAGTGTGTTAGTTTAGTTAGTTAGTTAGAAGGAGAAAGTTTCTGAGAACAAACTGTTAACTTTTGTATTGAGTTATTTTTACAGTTCTATGTGTTGTTTCCATGTAATGAATTTCTAAAATGTAATGAAATAGTTTTTGGCTTCTATTCTATGTTAGTGGATTAGAAGAAGTCAACCAAGGGGGCCCACTTGGGAGGTAGATTAGATTAGGATAGTATAGATTCATTTCCAAGCATTTTTAGTATTGCAAGTAGAAGTTTTAAGTTCCTTCCTATAGCATCATCCTACGTGAATGTCCCTGTAGCATTTGTGAGAATAGTTATAGTGGATGAACTGAGTTGGAATATTTTTTAGCCTTTCATTGTATTTCCAGTATTCATAGAGTTAATTGTGTTAGTTTCCTGCAACACTAGTGTAAGTTCTTTTTCTTGCATTTTACTTTCTTGTAGCATAAGCATAGTGACTCATTAAGAGACCTGAGAAGAACCTCCTTATAGCAATATCGTGAGAATGCTCGAAATAACAGAATACAAAGTGATAACAGAACTCAAAATAAATCTACTGATCGCAGGCCACTTCGAGGGGGTAACCTCCTTTGAGCAAGCTCAATACAATAAATTCGTCCGTACCCATCAAGGGCCTCAACCTATTCTTATATACTGGGTACGATCTAGAAAAGTAATACTACCTATGCATGTGGGATAATAAAATAAACTCACGGGATGACTTACAAAGCATATGCGTCCAACAACTCTACTCTAACAAAATAAACAGAAGGAACACACAGGTTCCTAACATCCCCTCTCCCTTAGAAAAAAGCTTTGTCCTCAAAGCTTAAGGTGTGGAAATTGTTGTTGAATCTGAAGAAGGGGTTCCCAGGTAGCATCCTCTGGTTGCATGCCATGCCACTGAATCAAGACCTCAGAGATGGAGCGAGAGTGAAGCTGGCGAGTGCGCTGGTCAATGATTGCTACCGGCTCCAGGATAATGGATCCTTCCATATCCATTTCAGGGAGAGTAGTTTGTGCTCTGACAGTGGTACCCAGAACTTTCTTTAGACAAGAAACATGAAAAACTGGATGAATGCGGGAAGAAGGAGGAAGTTCCAGTTTATAAGCAACTGAACCAATCTTCTGCAGAACCTGATAAGGCCCATAAAATTTTGGGGCCAGCTTATGACGCCCTTTCAGCTTTAGGGAGGATTGTTTGTATGGCTGTAGACGAAGAAAAACCATATCCCCAACTTGAAATGAGCGCTCAGAACGGTGTTGATCTACTTGCTATTTCATCCGATTACGGGCCATGTGAAGATTATCCTGTAAGGTACGAAGAATCTGATCCCTGCTGCGGAGAACTATGTCAACTGCCTGGACTGGTGAGCTGTTGGGAGTGTAGGGAAGGAGCACTGGAGGTGCCTGACCATAGACTGCTTCATATGGAGTCATTTTAGAGGCAGTGTGGTAAGAGGTATTGTACCACCATTCAGCTAAAGGGAGCCACTTGGCCCACTGATGTTGCTGTTCGGAAGTGAAGCAACGAAGATAAGTTTCCAAGCATTTATTGACAATTTCCGTTTGACCATCAGTTTGTGGGTGATAGCCCGAACTCATCTTCAGTTTGGTGCCAGTTTTTTGAAACAGTTCAGTCCAAAAATGACTGGTAAAAGTTGCATCACGATCAGAGACAATGGAAGAAGGGAGTCCATGAAGACGAAATATCTGGTCCATGAAGATTTGTGCAACAGAGGAGGCAGTATAGGGGTGGCTGAGGGCACAAAAATGACTATATTTTGAGAGACGATCAACCACAACCAAGATCACTGTCTTGCCACCGGATTTAGGAAGCCCTTCAATGAAATCCATAGAAATATCAGTCCAAATCCGTGTAGGGATGGGCAATGGTTCGAGCAAGCCAGGAAGGAGGGTCGTTTCACCCTTGTGGCGTTGGCAAGTATCACATTCAGCCACCATCTGTTGAATCGTCTGTTTCATTCCTTTCCAAAAGAAGTTTCTCCTTGCTCGCTCATAAGTTTTGAGGAAGCCTGAGTGCCCTGCTGAAGGAGAAGCATGGAGTTCATAAAAAATAGCCTGATGTAGAGCTGGGTTCTGAGGAAGCACTAGCCGACCCTTGTATCGAAGAGAAGCACCATCCCAAGAGTAATGTGGTATAGCAGAAGGATTATTGGCTAGCTGGTGAATGATTTGAGATAAAGAAGAGTCACTATCATAGCCCTGCTGAACAGACGCTAACCAATTGGGAATGGGCTTAGAAATAGCGAAAAGGGAAGCTTGATTATCAAATGTGCGAGAAAGAGCATCTGCCACAATATTCTCCTTACCCTTCTTGTAGGTGATCTCATAATCATACCCCATGAGTTTGCTGACCCATTTCTGTTGTGTAGGAGAGGATACCCGTTGTTCCAGGAAGTATTTCAGACTTTGGTGATCGGTTCTGATGCAAAAATGACTCCCTAAGAGGTATGGCCGCCACTTCTGTACAGCATGCAAAATAGCCATCATTTCTTTTTCATAAGTAGAGAGGGCTAGATTCTTACCAGAGAGGGCTTTGCTAGTGAATGCAATAGGATGGTCATCTTGCAGGAGAACAGCACCCAATCCATTGCCGCAAGCATCACTCTCAATAGTGAAGGTTTTGGAAAAATCTGGCATCGCGAGAACAGGTGTACTGCACATAGCCTGTTTCAGTTGTTCAAATGCAGTCTCAGCAACAGGGGTCCAGGAGAAGGCATCCTTTTTTAACAGAGCTGTCAATGGTGCTGCAATTTTCCCGTAATCTTTGACAAACTTGCGGTAGTAGCCAGTCAACCCCAAAAAACCCCGAAGGCTCTTGAGAGTTTTAGGATGCGGCCAAGTTTTCATGGCATCTATTTTTGTAGGATCCACCCGCACTCCATGGTGTGCAACAATATGCCCGAGATACTCCACTTCCTCCTGGCCAAACACACATTTAGATAGTTTTGCACAGAGTTGATGATCAGAGAGAAGTTGCAAGACAAGCTCCAGATGATGGAGATGCTCAGCCCAAGTTTTGCTATATATGAGGATATCATCAAAGAAGACCAGAATGAATTTCCGGAGGTATGGTCGAAATATGTTATTCATCACTGCCTGAAATGTTGAAGGAGCATTCGTGAGGCCAAAGGGCATGACTAAAAATTCATAGTGACCATCATGTGTGCGGAAGGCAGTTTTAGGTATATCCTCCTCATTAACCCGAATTTGATGATACCCAGAACGAAGATCTAACTTGGAGAAAAAATGAGCCCCATGAAGTTCATCAAGAAGTTCATCAACAACTGGAATGGGAAACTTGTCCTTTATAGTGAGATGATTAAGTGCTCGGAAATCAATGCAGAGTCGCCATGACCCATCTTTTTTGCGAACAAGCAGAACTGGAGAAGAAAAGGAACTGGTACTAGGGCGAATAATACCTTGCTTCAGTAAGTCACGGACAAGTATCTCGATTTCGGTCTTCTGATGAAATGGGTAGCGGTAGGGCCTGATGTTGGGCGGAACACTGCCAGGAAGGAGCTGAATACGGTGGTCCTCTAGACGAGAAGGAGGTAATCCCACAGGTTCAGCAAATATACCAGAATACTTGTCCAAAATGTGTTGGAGATCGGCAGGAGTGCTAGAGACTGCTGATGGCTGCATCTGAATGGAATGGAGCTGAGCGATGACACCATGTGAATTCTTCTTAAGAAGTTTTTCCATGCGGTGTGAACTGATGATGCTGAGAGACCCGGGTTGTAAGCCTTTCAAAGTGTGTTGGTGCCCCTCGGCTGAAAACTGCATCCAAAGTTCAGCAAAATCCCAGAGAATGGGGCCAAGAGTGCGTAACCATTGGGCACCCAAAACCACATCACAGCCACCTAAGGGTAAGGCAAACATGTCAGAGCGCATGTTATAATCTCCAATAGAGAGACGCACATTGCGACATTTCCCTTTACAAGGTAAAGTGCCCCCATTGGCAATCATGACTTCAAAGCTAGAGCAGGGATGGATAAAGCAATCAGCCTGTTTGGCTATGCGTGGATCAATGAAGTTATGAGTGCTACCAGAATCAATGAGTATAGTAAGAGGGATCTTCTTGAAGAAACCCTGGACCCGCATGGTTTGTGGAGTAGTGACTCCTGCCAAAGCATGGACAGATATCTCTGGTGGAGCTTCTGGGGAAGGAGGTTCAGGCTGGTGAGGCTCAACCTCAGCATCCACTGTTTCTTGAGCATCTACATATTCTTCCAGTTCTGGTGGAGAATCCACATCCAAGAGATAGAGCTTTTGCTGAACACATCTATGGCCCCGAGACCATTTCTCATCACAATTATAACAAAGCCCTTTGTCTCGCCTAACTCGCATCTCTGTTTCAGACAAGTGCTTGATCGGAGTAGTTCTGGGAGCTGGTATGACTGGAGGGTTGTGAGAACCTGTATTTCTGAATGGAACAAAATTAGATCTGGAGCGTTGTAGAGCACTAATCTTGTCTTCCGCTAACTTAGCCAACCCAAGGGCTTCCATCATTGTAGTAGGTCGAAACATTTTGACTTCTGAGCGAAGTGCATCCTTCAGACCACTGACAAAACAACTACGGAAGAATTCATCAGACAAGCCCTCTGTGTGATTAGCTAATTTTTCAAACTCTGTCTGGTATTCTCTTACAGTGCCTGTTTGACGCAGTTTAGTGAGTGCTCCTATGAAATCATCAAAGGAACTAGGGCCAAAGCGCTCCAAAATGAGGGTGCACAATTCGCTCCACGTTGGGCCTACATTAGCCTTGATGTACCAACGGAACCATTGAAGAGCTTCATGTTCCAAATGAAAAGATGCAAGGGAGACTTTGTGGTTATCCAAAGTATTATGCAAGCTGAAATACTGCTCTGCCCTATAGATCCATCCAGTCGGATCAGAACCATCGAAGCGTGGAAAATCAAGCTTTGGTCCACGGAAATTGCCAGAAGAGGACCCAGTATCTCCTGAATGGTTTCGGCTCATGGCTGACTGCTGAAAGTTAAGACCCAGAATTTTGTCATCCAGATCTTGAAGTCGGGTTTTGAGGGATGCAATTTCCTCTTCCATGATTTTTGCTCCTGTACGCGTAACAACCATAAAACAAGGTTTTTTTTTTTTTTTTTTTTTTTTTTTTTTTTTTTTTTTTTTTTTGAAATGGGTAGAAGATGAGAAACAAAAACTTTTTTAGTTACGGCAAACTTGGATTTGGGTAAAACTCATATAGGAAATGGGTGTTCGACGGATGGTGGGAGACTATCTGGGGACAAGGGAAAAAGAAAAATGAGGGTTTCAAGGGTAGGGAGGCGAAATGAGGCGAACAGTCCAAGAGGGACAAGGGAGCAAAATGAGGAATTGAATCTTGTGGCTCAGTTTGGTGGCGATTGGATGAGAGGTGAAAAAGATAGGGCAAACCCTAAAATTAGATAAATGAGGGTTTTAGGGCTTTGATATGTAAAATTTGGGGTTGGGTCGCCAAGGAAGGAAGTATGCGAAATGATATTGCAGACGTTCTGCGGAAGTATGAGCAGAAACAGAAAGCAAACAAGGAAGCTACGACTAAAAAACAGAAAAAATTTTACTCTTTTTTTTTTTTTTTTTTTAAAAATTTTATTTTATTTTTTTTTCTGAACAGTCGACTTAGAAAAATTCACTCACAGACAGAACAACTGAAAAGAGTTATTGCAATAACAAGAGATATTAGAAGTGAGAGGAACCTGAAGGCCACGACAGAAAAAAATTTGATGTAATTTCCACCCAGCGAGCCCAAGAGAGTGCTCTGATACCAGATGAGAAGAACCTCCTTATAGCAATATCGTGAGAATGCTCAAAATAACAGAATACAAAGTGATAACAGAACTCAAAATAAATCTACTGATCGCAGGCCACTTCGAGGGGGTAACCTCCTTTGAGCAAGCTCAATACAATAAATTCGTCCGTACCCATCAAGGGCCTCAACCTATTCTTATATACTGGGTACGATCTAGAAAAGTAATACTACCTATGCATGTGGGATAATAAAATAAACTCACGGGACGACTTACAAAGCATATGCGTCCAACAACTCTACTCTAACAAAATAAACAGAAGGAACACACAGGTTCCTAACAAGACCTAGTGCACACTTTGTGTCAACCATTTCAAGTATATATCCCTAGGTTGACAAGATTAAATGCACCTCATAGTGGGAAATAATCCTTATATTGGATACATTATTCCTAAGCATAGCCTAGAGCATGATTACTATATACATATTGTGAGGCAGACCAAGTAGAATCCTACATTGGTGGAAACTCCCTTTGTTTTCTGATAAACAATGCATCACTCCACATATTTTTTCACATCCTTTCTCAAAGTAGGCCAATAGTAGAACCTTTGGACAAAATATACCATTTTATGAACTCCAAAATGCCCACTCAAATCACCATTATGCTTCTCTTGGATTAGGTTTTATCCAATAGATCCCCTTGTAACACATAAATGATTGGCTTTGAACAAGAGGACTTCTTGCAAGGTAAAATCAGAATATTCATGATGAAAATGGTTTGCATAATCAGTGAACACCTTATACATTTTTGCAAAGTTTGGATCATTAGGATACATCTCCTTGAAGTTCTCAATCCCCACACTCCAGAATCTATACTTCTTGTATAGTTAGCAACTTATGGCTAACTGCATCTGGAACCCTATTTGCAATTCCTTTTTTATGTTTGATGGTGAAGGTATATGCCTTAATATACTCCACCCACTTCATGTGCTTGTGACTGAACTTGTCTTGTAAATTTAGAAAGCTCAAGGCCTAATTATCAAAATATACAACAAATTCTTTAGGCAATAGATAATGCCTCCATTTCCTCAAGGCTTGGACCAATTCATACAAATCAAGGTCATACAAAGAATAATTCCTCTTGGCTTCATTCAAATTTTCACTATGAAATGCAATTGGCTTACCCTCCTTGCTAAGTACTACTCCAATGGCAAGGTTACTAGCATCACACTCAACAATGAATAACTTCTTAAAGCTAGGTAAAACCAAAATAGGTTGGGTGGAAATATATTATTTTAACACCTCAAAATTCCTAGTGGCTTTGTTAGTCCATTTAAACTTGGCTCTAATCCAACCTTTTATGACCTATAGAAATGGTGTACAAATGTGTGGTTAAAATGCTTAATGAACTTCCTATAGAATTACGCTAAGCCATGGAAGCTCCTTACCTCTAATGTAGAATTGGGTGTTGGCCAACTAAGTATATCCTCCACCTTTCTAGGATCCATCTTGATGAAAAAACCCAAGTAGACCAACTCTTCCTTCATAAAATCACACTTTTTGAAGTTGATGGTGAGTTGAGCATCAAACAACCTTCTCAAAACCAGACTTGAATGCCTTAAAATTTCTTCCTTTGTACTATTAAAGATCAAGATGCCATCAAGGCAAATAACAACAAACTTACCCATGTAATTAGAAAAAACTTCATTCATGAGCCCAATGAATGTGGAGGGGGCATTTGACAAACCAAAGGGCACCACTAGCCACTCATACAACCCTTCAGTAGTCTTAAAATTTGTCTTCCACTCACCTCCCTCCTTAATACCTATTTGATGATATCCACTCTTTAAGTCATTTTTTGTGAAGTACTTTGCATTGCACAAACAATCAAGTGAATCTTTAATTCTTGGGATTAGGAATCTATACTTAATTGTTATTTTATTAATTTCCCTTGAATCTATACACATTCTCCAAGTACCTCCCTTCTTTGGCACCAAAATAGTTGCTACCTCACATGGGCTTACACTTTTCCTTATTAAGCCATGGTTTAACAACTCCTAAACTTGTTTGGCTATCTCGTCATGTTGGCTAGGTGTCATCTTATATGCTACCTTATTAGGAAAAGTTGATCTAGGGATGAAGTCTATCTGGTGGATGATAGCTCTCATAGGTGGAAATTTTTTTTTCCCACCACTTACAATTTCATCAAATAGATTCAACAGGTCATGCACTTCCTTAGGTAACTATGATCTGATTGTGTTTTGTGCACTTTGTAGTTTAACAATGATGACATACTCTATTCCTTTTCATTCCTTCATGATGTTGAGGACCTCTTTCTCACCTACCATTAAGACATTAGGTCCCTTCAAAAGTGTGTCTTCTCCCTCTAACAATGACTAAATTTTGTAGGACTCTTAAACTTTCTTGAATTCATAAACATTCTTTTTGCCATCATATTGGGCCTCTTTGTCATATTTTCATGGCCTCCCTAAAAGGAGATGGTATGCTGCCATGGGAAGTATATCACATAAAACACTTTCATTATACCTACCAGTGTTGGAGTCTACCCATGCTTGTTACTTCATCTTAACATGCTAACCCTTATTTAGCCATGCCACTCTATAAGGACTGTTATGAAGGAGTCTTTTAAGTTTCAATTTTTCTGCTACTTCTTCTAAGACTATGTTATCAATAGAACCAGAGTCAATGATAAATTTTCATACCTTGTTTTGGACCTTGCATTTAACCCTAAATAGGGCTATCCTTTGACTTGGCTCCTCCTTCATAGGCTCCCTAATGAGTGTCCTCTTGAAAATCTACTTCTCTTCTTCTTTTGAATCAAGTGGGAGATTTTCTACCTTCTTATTTCCATCATCTTCTTGAGCATAAGCCACCTTTCTTTCTCCTGTGGTAGAAACCTTCTCTGGACACCTATAGGAGGTATGTCGTAGTTGGTTATAGTTGTAATATTTCATGGTAGAAAATTATAAAGGTCCTCTTCCTTGACTACCATTTTTTCCCTTGCCTCTTTGGTTGAATACTCTTCTTGGACTCCTTGAACCACTTGCTTTGCTTGGTTTACTATCCCCTTGGGGTCTAGTTGCTTGGCCTCTTTGACCACCAAAGTTCCCTCTTTCATTTCTTTTCTCTCTGTGCCCTCTACCTCTACTTCTATTGCTGAAATCTTGCTTCTTTTTCAACTTTTCCTCAACCTTAAGTGCTAATCGATAGCACTTTTGTACTATGCTCAAAGTCCACAATTGAATCTCCTCTCGAATATTCCACCTTAATCCATTAACATGCCTTTCTATCTTAATGCTTTCAGCTTCTTGCACCTTGGATCTTAGGCATAATTTTTGGAACTCTTCAATGTAACTTGCACATTGTTATCCCTCTGTTTGAGATTTTGCCTTTAGGTATGCATCTGCACTTCAAAGTCTTCTAAAAGGCAGGTTTTTTTTATTTGGCTCACCATACTCTTCCAATTTTCATAGGTTTTATTCACCTCTTTCAATCTTTCATCTTGAATGAACTTCCACCATGTGAGACCTACTTCTCTCATTCTTGCCTTTGCCACTTTCAACTTTTGAGCTTCTGTTACATTCTCACTTTTAAAGTAGCTCTCCATGCCTTCCAACCATTCCAAAACATGGTTTGTATCCAAATTTCCACTAAAAAGTGGCACTCCTTTCAAGGATTTCTGATTCAATTCTTTTATGGCTCTAAGAAATGGTTCATCTGCTATCTTAGGATCAAGTGTGGGTGCCTCCTCTTCATCAGACACCTACTAATCCTTCTTGCTACGTTCCTCCTATTGATTGACCTTATTGGTCACTACTTCAACCTTGAGAGCTTCTCTCTCAAGTGTGTTCTACAAGGCTATTATCTTAGCCTTTAACTCCAATTTCTCCTCATCCTAATGTTGAACCTTCTTAGCCAACTCTGCATTTGTCACCATAGTGGATCCTATGGAGGTTTGTCCTTCACTATCAGACATGCACTTCTTTTCCCAAAATCAAAATTTTTTTTATACCAATTTGATAGGAGTGACCTAGGGTAATGTTGATAGTGGATAAACACCCCTAGTATCCCCTACCCACACAAGTCACCCTTAATCAACTAAGAACAACTTTTCCCTTTGGCTATCCTATCTAGTTAGGCTTTCTCATTAGCTTGGACTTCAATCTAGGCCTCCTTAATGGTTGACATGTTCTTGCAAGGGTTATAGGCTCTTCTTAGGGTGTTTTGGACTTCTTTTCATCAATTTCCCACACTTCATTTACTAGGTTTCTCTACGATCCCTTCAAACTCTTCAAAATATTCTATTAGGTCTAGTAACCCTCAATTAGCCATCCTAATGGAATAAATTGGTATCTTTCCTCAAGGAGGTTCCAAAAAAATCTCTAGATTGAAATACCCTTTTCCATGGTCTTCAAGATTCTTGGGGTCTCAGGTTCCCAACTTCTACTGAATGCCCTATCCCTATTTTTAAGGGTTTGCTAGGGTTTAATGGTCATTTAGACTAGTCAGCAACAAAAATAGTCTTACTCCTTACCTAGCAATCTTGGATACTTTTCCTTGCACATATAGCGACTCCATTCAATTTTATTTCATGCCATAACACCCATTCCAACCAATTTGATGTACCCTTGCAAGAATCCTTCTTTCCTTGGCTCAATTTCTAGCTAAGTACATCACAGTCTTGCCTAGGGATTCCAAGGAATTGGTTTGGCCCTACACTCCTGAGTCCATCCTTTGTAACACATAATATACAAGGTTTCTACTATAATTCCTCAAGTTTTCATGAGGTTTCAACCATGGACAATGCTGGTAGACACCATTTTGCTAGGTCTGACCAATACAAGCCAACCAACAGACAATTTAAAAAACATTTATTGTGAACACCAATAGATAGTTCAAAACCTCAAATGAAAAAAAAATACAAGTAGAAAAAATGCAGAAACTATATTGTAAAAAAAACCATTGTTTCAATCACATGTCAATCCAAAACTCAATTTTTTCTTCCAACTATCATCAAATTGTTGTTCTATTGTTTGCATCCGTACAATACCAAAACTCTCAACCATACAAAAATGAATTGGAGGGATTTACATACCCATTCCAAAAATTCTTGAACCAAATTTCACTTGTTGGTAACCTCTTAGTGTGTTTTAACCAACTTTGCAAATTTGACAAGAAAAGTTGCACTTTTTGCAAAAATTCTCAATATGCAATTTTTTACAAAATTGACAATTTTTGCATTTTTTCATCTTAGACTTGGAAGGGCTATACCTTATGACTCCAAACATAGCATATCTATACCATGTCCATGTTTACCTACCCTTCTATTCTTACTTAGCACTCTAGATCAACTTTTTGCAATTTTCCCCCTAATTGACAATAAATGCAACATTACATCTAATTGCCCATCTCATGCATTTCATTAGTGTTTGGTATTTAACATGCATAAATATTTATTCCTTTTAGGTATGATGTCTTATCAAGACTCCTAGACTCTTATTTTCTCCCTAGTGACCTATCCTAGGTGCTCCTACACCACTTTGACTTATTTGATGTGAGCTTAACCTCCTCGTCAAGACATAGTGTAGAACATGTCCTTAACCACACTTGACCTAAACATCAAACCTCTATCCATACAACATCATTCTCTTTATGATACTCTACCAATCTTCATAGAAACCATACTATGTTGTCTTCAATGACAAGAAAAGTCATGAAAGCAAAATATCAATCATGTTATTGATCTCCACATACTCTAGCAATGCTTAGGATGCTCCCCCAAAGGAATGCCATCATCATTTGTGCTAACAATCTCTCCCTTTGGAATTGATGGAAACATAGATGAAAAGCATCTAAGTTCCAAGAATTCCAAAATAATACTTTTCTACTGTTCTCTTTCTTTTTAAATCCTCTTCATCAATCAAATCTGAATAGGGTAGGATATTTCAATCTCTCCTCCGTTAGAGCATCTTCTCCCTCATACACGGTGCTTCTCTATGTAATCTCTTCCCCCATAGTACTAAGGAGATATTTTTCATGCACAATTCTCTCCCTCATTGACATTAATGACAAAGGATTCATTATGTCAATCATCTGATCCAAGTATTCAATCAAATCAACTATCTAAAGACACTATTTAAGACCAATTACTATGAGTCCTATATGACTCTACTCATCTTAGATACTCCCCCATATAGGAAGCATCAACATTTAGTCCATTCAAATAGTAGTTCTATGTACCATTGGACTAATGTAATCTCTGCATCATCTACTCTGAAGTGGGCAAGGGCATATAACCCTAAGCATGCCTCTCAAGTACTCAAATGTATCTTTACAAAAAGGCTTTGTAAAGATATCTACAATCTAAATTTTTTGTGCTAACATACTCCAATTTGATTTCTTTCTCTGCAACTTTCTCTCTCAAAACATTATACTTAATAGATATATGCTTAGTTTTAGAATGCAATATGGGATTCTTAGACATACTCAATGTACTTGTGTTATCAGAATGTATGATACGAGGTTCTAAAAATTCTATCCCAATTTCCTTTGGCATCTACATCATCCACATGATTTGATTATAGTTATTTGTTTCTTCTATGTACTCTACTTTAGTTGTACTCTATGAAATACAATATTGTTTCTTGCTGAGCCAAGAAACCTATTTTCCTCCAAGAAAAGATGCTCCACCACTAGTGTTTTTTTTTTCCATCCACATTGTCTACCCAATATGCATCAGTATAAGAACAAAAAATGAAATCACATGATCTCTCATACCATAATCAATAATTATTTGAACCCTTCAAATATCTAAATATTATTTTTAGTGCTACATAATGATACTCCTTAGGATCATCTTGAAATCTAGCTAAAATCTCAATTGCATTTGCTATATTTGGTTTGGTGTGAGTTAGATATTGCAAACCTCCAATCATTGATCTATACTTCTTCTTCTCAACTATAGGCATCTTATCTTTGCTAGATAACTACCATTTGTGTACCAATAGGCTCACAACTTTCCAAGCCAAGTCTTTTCAAAAATTATTTCAAATACTTAGCCTTTCATATGAAAATACCATCTTTGTTTTGCACGATCTGTAAACCCAAGAAAAACTTCATCCCACCAATCATACTCATCTCAAACTCATTCTTCATCTCTTCAATAAACTTATCACTTGCTTCATCATTGCCTCCAAATATTATGTCATCAACAAATATCACAATGATCAAAAAAGAATTTTTAATTTCTTTCAAATATAAGTTACTATCTATCGTACCTTTAGTAAATCCAACTTTTTCCAAATGCTTATCCAACCTTGCATACCTAGTTTTGGGTGCTTTCTTTAGACCATATAGTGCTTTTTTAAATATGTGTACCATATCCTTTTTTTTCCAAATGAAATCCTTCAAGCTTCTCAATGTAAACTTCTTCTTCAAGTTCTCCATTGAAAAAGGTTGATTTGACATAGATCTGATACACTTTGAACTTCTTACTTACTATATAGGCCAAAAAAATTCTCACTGCTTCCATTTTATGAATAATCTTTGAATACTAGTCTAGCTTTGTTTCTCACAACTTCACCTTGTTCATTCATCTTGTTTTTGAATACCCATTTAGTTTCTATAGGATTCTTTCATTTACGCCTAAGAACCAATTCCACTGTTTCATTTTTCTCAATCTTATCTAGTTCTTCCTTTATTGCTTGAATCCAATGATGATCCTTACATGCCTCATTTTCAATATTAGGTTCAAATTAAGAAATTGAACATAATTCCTCATGTAATCTATTTCTTGTCATTACTCCTTTATCTTAACTTCCAATTATTTTCTCTATGAGGTGATTCTTTGTCAGGTTCCTATTATGTGTAGGAGTTGCTATCTCAACTCTTATCTCTCCTCTTGGTTTTTTTTCTTTGTTCTCCTCTTTTTTCAACAATTTGTACACAATTCTACAAGTCATTGTTAGTGTCAAGGAAAAATTATACATTCTCATGGTTAGCCTTTGGATCAATAATAGTTACCAGAGTGATTCTTCTATTACTTCCTTTTTCTTAACCAATTCAAGCTTATTATCATTTTCATGATAGCCATTCGAGAATCTTTCCATACTTTCTTTATATTATTCATCTTGATCAGAAAGAAAATTACTTCTATTTTTTCTTACTCTCTTATGACATTTGGATGAAAAATGAGAAAAATATTTACATGTCCAACAAACAAAAAAAAATCATACCTTTTGGCTCTCTTTTCATAAGAAGATCAATAACTTTTTTTTATCTTCTTGTCTTCATCAGATTTGGATCTATCTTTACTTGTGCCTCTATTCATTTGTATGTAACCAAAGATTTCTAGCTCTAGAAACTCAATTCGCTATTCTATACACAATTATGAAATCTTACCAAGAAACTCCATCTTTTGGGTGTCAAAATTTTCTCTATCTAATTTAGGACTTTCTTTCTGAAGTGACTCCCTATTGATCTCCCAAAGTTATTAACATTTCTCTTAAAGGACTAGATACTTTGATACAAATTGTTAGAGTGTAAAGTCCACCATTGTAAAGTCCACCTTGTTAATACTTAACCATATGAACAATATAATTAGTAACCATAATAAGATACTCATACACAATAACACTAGATATGTTAATTAGGGAAATCCTTGATTAGAGAGAAAACCCCGATGGGGATGGTACCCAAAAAATGTACTATATAAATATTCCTTCTTAGAGGATGGACACTATTAAGAGTCTATGAAATACATTTTGTACATATCAGTCCCTATTAGGAGACTTTGAATCCATGTTAGGAGATTCCAACCCTATTAAGAGTTGTAGAATGCAGATGGACCCATTGTCCAAATAGATTCAGGGGCAAGACCAATGAACCCACTATCTAAATGATATCTATATTATTCCTTATAGAATAATAGAAATTAAATATACTTGTGCTTTCTCTTCCTCTATCCTATCAATTGGACTTCTCTACTTATTTTGATCTCTATACTAGATCACCAACTTTGCATCTAATAATCCCTTGGATTGCTTACTCGAATTTATCAAACACTTTTCTCTTGTTCACACAATTTTCCACATCACACTCATCTCAAACAAGGAAAACATCTTTCCATTATACCATATCCTCTAAAAAAATCCTTAAGTCAGCCTTTAGGCTTTCCCAATTAATTATAATAGGACCACATTAAGATAATTAATTATTTCTCAACCACACAACATTGTTGGCTGACAACCTTTACAACTTCTCACACATATGACTCTAGACTTTGTGCACTCATTGATGTCACCATTAGCTTATCTTCTCACTATCTAACTTTGTATATCACAATTCCATCTATATATGTTAGGAGATATAATCTTTTAATCACAAACTGCTTCTTAGATACCTTGTCTCTATATTACTCTCTGTGAATTATCCATATCTTCTACATATATTCAACTTACTTGATGGGCACTTAACCTTGTCATTAGGACAAATTTTAGAACTATTCTTAACTGTGCTTGACCTTAACATCAAAATTCTATCCCTATAACCTCAATCTTTGTCTTCTACTTTGTCAGTCTTCATAGAAACCATACTATATTGTCATCAATGACAAACACAGTCATGAATGCAACATATCAATCATGCTACCAATCTCCACATGCTCTAGAAATTTTTAAGATACTCCCCCAAAGGAATACCATCAGCATTCATGCTAACAATTGCTTCTTTCTCCTTTCTCATATTTTTATTTTTTAGATTTTTCTTTGTCATTTTTTTTTATTTGATTGAATTTTTTTCTATCTTTCTTCTCAAATTTATATGTTTATTTTTCTTTCTTTTAGTATTTATTTTAATATTGAGATATATATATTTGTGTGTGTGTACATGATCATATTTTACACATGTGTGCGTGCACACACACATGCATATAAACATGTATGTGTGTGTGTGTGTGTGTGTGTGTGTGTGTGTGTGTGTGTGAGAGAGAGAGAGAGAGAGAGAGAGAGAGAGAGAGAGAGAGAGAGAGAGAGAGAGAGAGAGAGAGAGCATTTATATTTTATATATTTGTGTGTGTTTTTTTATTCTTTGTTTTATATTTTGCCTCTCTCTTTATCCTCTTGAGTCCAAGTTTCTTGTATCTTGCCTCTTATTTTTTGTGCTCCTTGTTTCACCATTTGATTTTATCTCTTAAGTGAGCTTGATGTTGCAACTCATTTCTATATTGTCTATCACTCTTTCATCCTGATGATGGATCACTATGTGCGATTTGAAACATCAACGTTAATTTTTTTATACACAATCTAAATTCAAGAAGATTTGTCATACATTTCTAATAGATTGTACAAATATGATTTCTTTACTATATTCTTATTGATAATTGGTCTAACTAAATTGGTTGACAATTAAAATATTTTTTTATTGTGAATCCTAAAATTAATGTTAATGAGAGGAAGCTTACCTAAGTTTAGTTTCAAATTTTAAATATATTTTACAACAAACTATTATATAAGTAAATATTAAGACTATGTTTTCTTGTACACAACTCTATAATTGAAATGATTAGAATGGACAAGTATGGAAATGATTACATGTACAAATTTTGTCCTTGCTATAATATGAAAATTTTTCCCTTCTAAAGTTTCATATAATGATATCTAAATTTACATATAGAGTTTCTTCACTTAGAACCTAAAATATGAAATATACAATAAACGTATAAATTTTCAATTGTATCTAATATAATTTGATCTTACATTTCTTAATTGTAATATTTTTTTTTCTTGATCGCATCTTTGGATACAAAACTATTTAAATAATGAAGTGATCTATCTATAATTTCATTATCATGTAATAAATCTTGAGGAGATAATTAGACTATCCATATTCTAGAGGAATTAAAGTAATACATACTATGTGTATTTTATAGTTCCCTCTTACTAGAATTGTATAATTTTTAGAAGATTGTGGTTTGTTAATATTATGTAATAAATTTTCTTAAACATGTAGTAACAACTAATATTAGATATAAAATATATTACTCACACTTTCCTACTAGCCACATTGAGCCATGAAGGGATTGTTCCTGTTAAATGATTGCTACCAAGAAACCTGCAATGCAAATGTGTTGTTCATAAAAGAAATCATTATAATGTTGTTGCATAATTGAAGCAATGGCATTGATCACATACTTTACAAAATGCGTTATTTTAAAATAATTTATGTTTATCATTACTTACAATTATTTCAAAGAGCTCAAATTTCTCAAGGAATCTGGCAGTTGTCCTCTCAAATTATTAAAGCTCAAATCCCTGTAGACGTATTTGATGATAAAAGTCATTTCAATTGCTATAAAATTTTGAGATATGAAATCATCATATCTCGATAGAAGATATATTATATATATGTCAATAACTCTATTTCATGTATTTTAGAACAAGAACATATGCAAAGATTTTTATTTATTTATTTATTTTAATTACATTTCAAACCCATTTTAATTTAATAATATAGAAGTATTATAGAAATTTAAATAACAATTACACAAAAGTGTTTCTATTTAATGCATAAATATAATGCAATCAATGTACCAAGAAGCCTTAAAATATTCTCAATCATTATTTTCTTATAAATGCATTAATGATATGAGGTATTTCGTACACTTTCCAATATAAATTCCTTGTACAAAGCCTATACCGATTTACTCAATTTCATAAAACACTTCTCTTTACAAAATATTAATATTGAGAAACACATGTCACTTGGTTTAAATTGTTTTTGAATTAAGAAAGACTATGTTTTGAAGGATGCCAAAATTCTTTATACATATAGATCACATAAAATGGGACATTAGAGGCCCCAAAAATGACATGAAACAAAAACTAGACTGGTAGACCAAAACAAACCCAGCCTACCCCAAAAAATTAGAGAAAAGCCAACCAAAGGCCAACATGACTAAAAGTCAAAAACCAATAACAAGACAAAAAACAATGAAGAGCCCAAAGTCTTTAAAGTCCCAATAACCTCCACTTCTAGATGACTCATCTTTTGAGCTACATCCTTCAAGTCCTAGATCTCCATTGGAATGGATTTCTTCTTCTTCTTCTATGTGCTAGCTACTGTTCTCCTTGTTGGACTTGCAAAAAGAAAAAAAATTATCCTCAAGATTGTAGTTGATATTCACAATGACCTTGAGTTGAATAAAATTCTTTATTTTAGCCACCATTTTCTTCATGCTATTAGTATAATTCTTACAAACCTTATGAGAGTCACGTATGATTTTCTTTAAAGTGACATTATTTTATCATCCCTTTGATTCATCTCGTCCAACTTGACCTCATAAATCTCTTTGGATTTTACATCTTCTTCTAAAAAGTCCATTGTTAGCTTCTTCTCCTCCATATTCCATAGAGAACCAAGAAAATATTTTGGAGTGGGGGGAGTATCAAGCCCTTTCTTCTAAAGCTCCTCTACTTTGGCCAATAAAAGATGATACTTTAAATTGAAACTTTTGATTCCATGAAATAGCCACTTCATCAAATGAAATGAATATAGAAACTCTTCCTTAGTAGTTTGTAAAACACTAATAGTGAATTCCTCCCTTTATCATTGAAATCTTGAACTAAAAGGTTCATAGAGGATGACTTGAGATTGCTTCCACATTCTTGGTCTAAATCCTCAAGAGAGGGCTATAAAATTGGCACATCATGGTCAATAGTGCCAAAAATTACTTCTAATAAATGGGGTTTTTGTTTCCCATCATCAACATTACCAACATTGGGTGTAGAAATAGGTATTCCTTATCAATTTCACCTTTAGCCTTGGGAATGAGACCAACATTTTGAGTACCACACTTTAACTATGATTCAACAATATTTTTCTTCTTATTGTTTGCAGGAAATCTCTCTTCTCCCTCATCCTCATCCTCCATGTCTATTCCCTATTCCTCCCACTCAAGCCTTTTGTTTGGAAGAGGTATCTTTTTTATAAGAGATATTTTGTTTCTTCCTGGGAGGAGAAGGGTTATCCTCCTTAGATTCATCATCCTTGATGTCCATCTCATGGTCTTCCCAGTTAGAACTAGCCTTAGAAAGACCCACTTTAATTAGGTAGAGGTAAAATTTCAACTTTTTAGAAGGGGAAGAAGGATCAATTTCATATTCATCCTCTTCATCTCAACCTCTTCAATAGAAGTGCCACCCACTTCAACACCTACATCTAAATAAAGACTAGAATGAAGAGCATATGCTTATAGATTAACAAGATGAGACACTGATGTAATATTATATTTATAGGTTTTATCATATGCATCTTGATACGAGAATTCATAGTTGGAACCAAATAAAATAAAATGGAGATATAACCTTTACGGTGTAAATGATTTATGTTGATTGAAGGAGGAATTAACAAGATAAACAAGATAAACTATATAGTAAGAGGGGGCTAGTCACCAGAATCTAGAACACCTTATAACTTTTCACCAATCCATTCACACCTATCAAAATTTGTGAATGTAAAACTTATAATGTAAAAATATTGTAAAATATAAATCTTATCAATCACATGCATGAAAATAAAACACATAACACAATATTTGTTACCTAGAAACCCTCCAAGATGACGGTAAAATTGGAGTGGGGATGACACCAACAAATCTTAATTACTATAGTAATAAAGTTAAAAAGTTAAGGTTATAATGTTTGACCATAAAATATGATCTACCCTATGAGGAGTCTTCCCTGTTAGGCTTAAGAGACTTCTAGGTCTCAACTTCTTAGAGGATTTAACACTTACAATAAAGTAAGGACTCTGTTAGGAGATTTAGAAAGATATGTTAGGACCACTCTATTAAGATATTTACCCTAATTCAAGTTGGTTAAAAATTATTTAGTACCTAACTCTTAGTTTTCTCTACAATCTAATTTTGAGTCTTCTCCTTGCTAACTGATCCTCTCCTCTGATCTGATATGCTTATCTTTCCCTTTCACTTTACTGCCATGACTAGGTCACTTGCTTTGTTAGATGATAATAGAACCCTTCACTAAGTTCTAATTTTTCCTTAGTCCTTCTTTTGCATAACACTTCTAGTTCACATGCATACACCTCTATTTCCTTTCTTTTAATTCACATACATTTTAATCTAGGTTAAGATCATCGCTATTTAAATAATTCATAAAGATTTTTCTACATGATTCTACAATAGCATCTTCATCTTGATCATCGAACACACAACATAGGGATCTATGATCCATGTCATGTAAATATTCTATAACAACCTCTGTAGGTATTAAATGTTCTATAAAAACCTTGAAATTTTTTAAATATTCCTTCCAAATAGACCTGATAATCATTTTTCCTCAAACCCTATTCCATTCTTGACTTTTATGTAAACTCTATTTTGCTTGGTCTTTACTATTTCTTGATGCTTGAAATTGTTGTTGATCAGTCTGTATTATCATTCTTATGCTTGACAAGTGTTGTGCTCAACACACATTATATAACTTGGTTCTCGTATACTTGGAATTATCTCAGTCACTAATGAACTTGATTCATATAGAAAATACTTTGTGACCAAAAACTTACTTGGCTCCTATAGGACTCGATATATACTTGCTTATGTACATGACTTGACCTATATAGAGTAGCTTAGTCACAGTGATGACCACTTGACTCTACCTTATAAATGACTAATTGGTTGACACTAAGAGACAATAATAGTTAGAGATACCAAAAATCTCCCCCTTTGACATTAGTGGAAAAAACACTTTGTCATATTTACATCATTACAATACAATCTAATAAATGAGCTCTCCCCCTATGTCTTATGACTTATTCCTTTAAATGAACAATGCAAAAATTTATAAAAAATCCATTTCATGTGTATTTGACTTCTCATTCACATCACATTCTCTTTATCAACTATATTTCCCCTTTTTTGACTCAATTCCTCCTTGTGGACTCTATTCCCCCTTATTTTTGAACACTATATGTCACTTATGTTGGGTTTGAATAGGTAGAAGTAATCCATATGTTTCAATGAACTCCTTGTGAATTTGGGTAATCATGGTCAATGCATGATCCTATATGGTTTCTGTTGCCTCCAAAATTTGATTCTACAACTAAATTCTTGCAGCCAAATCAATCAAACTATCAACCACCAAGAGATTATGATCTTCTATGATAAGGTCCTGGGCTATTTGTAGTTCTCTCTGCATGACCTCCAAATGAGGTATCATCATCACTTGAATAGAGATTAAATTGGATCTCATATTATCACTATCAGCTACCTAAAGCTCAATCAATTTACCTTGAGCATTTAGTAGATTATTGTAATGATCAATACTTGATCCTGCTAGCTCAGAAATAATGTTGTTGGATCTCTTCATTTTAGCTTGAATTGTATTTATTTGTGCCTGAATGTTATTAGTGAACTTGGCACATCTGAAAAAATTGTGTACAAATTTTGTACCTTTTGAATTAATTCAGTCATAACCTATACTTTCTCCTATAATTGTACTTTTTGCTCAGCAATGGTTATGGAGACTTTGTCCACAACCTTGGTTTCAAATCTTCTTGTAGACCAATCCATTAACTTCTCATTTGATTCCATACTTCCAACATTCACTTGATCAACTATATTTAAAATATGGTTTATGATTAGTGCATCTTCTTCAAAATTCTAAATGTCAAAAGCATCAACAAAAATATGTTTTACATCATATAATATCTATTTCTATTTTAGCTCTCTTCTAAGCTCTTCTTGTCTCTTTTTCTTTGCCAAAATTTCTTGCAGAAAAATAGTTTTCTCCAAGGTGAAATTTTTCATATCCAATTGTGGCATCTCAATTATTTCATCTAGACTAACCTCAATATCTAGTGAAACATCTTTTATTGCTTTCCTTATCCTTCAAGGTGAAGGAGTGATGCTACTTAGCACTACCTTGTGAGTTGGTGAAGGGGTGTCACCACTTGGTCTTTTTTGTGCATCTATGCCCAAGACAACAATACTTAAACCCTATTCAACATTATTTGATTATTTACCTTCCTCAATATGAGGTGCTAAAACAATCTTACTATGTACAACTATTTCCTTCTCTTCACCATCTTCCTCTATATCTATGAACCTTGACTGCTCATCCTCTGGAATGTCGGGGGTGCTAGCATGTATAGGGGACATACTACCTTGTGGACTCAACACACCTAAACTTCCTCCACTAATGTAATCATCTTCAGCATTTATAATGTCTGTCTTTGCTCTCTTCTTTGTTAACCCAAAAATGTTCTTCCATAGAAATTCACTTTGTTGTTGTACAAATTCCTCTTTATTTAGTAAGATAAAAAATTATGATATTTCTATTAGGATTTAACTATGTGGTTTTGAGTCAAACTCATTGACCCATGTTTCATCAGTGGTGATTCAACATGAATCCATCTCTCATGAGAATAAATGGAACATTTAGCACTCATTGGATCTAGGTGATGCTCAAAAATGTTTCTCGACCAAGATAAAAAATGTTGTATACTTAGGAACAAATCTATTCCTATGTTACTCCAAAAATGTGTCCTTTTTCTCCTAGGATAAGTCAGGTATTGTTATGACTAATGCATCAGGCCTTATCTTTTTATCTTCCTTCTTTTCCTATTCCCATCTTATGTTCAATATATCATATAGATCTTGAGGTATCTTCTTCTCTATTTTACTAAGAGCTAACTTGAAATTTGAAATCATTTCTAACATAGCCTCCTCAATTTTATTTCTATCATCATTATCTAGTGTATCATATTTGACAAATCTGAAGCAAGATAAACTTGGGGAAATCCTTAAGTTTGTGCATATCTCATCAATAGTCTTACATTTCCTCTGAGTTTATCATTTGACTAATCTCCTTCTTTTAGTTCTAGAGGCATTAGACTCTATAGCTTCTGCTACCTTCTGCTTGACACTAGAAGATGCCCTGGCTCTTGGCTTGTTTGGTGGTGGAGGTGTCATTTCCAGATTCTTCTTTGTTCCTTGGTCCTTCTTTCTCATTGGCATGAAAATAGCTAGGGTCCCTCCCTTATCACCCGCTTCTTCCTCCTCCTCATCATCACTACTAACTTGCACTTCATCTTCACCAAGACCTTGTGTCAATTGTAATGGTTATTTTCCCTTGCCCAGGGTGCCTAGTTTAGCTTCTAGGTCTTCAATAATTTTCTTCCTTTTTTGTTCCTTTGAAGCTATCTTTATGGTTATAGTTATTCTTAATTTTTCTTCTTCATATCTCCCAAAAGGTTTAGCCATGGTATCTATCTCTTCTTTTAGTAGCACATCAATGTTTGCACTCACTCGATCACTATTTATCTCATATTCAAAACTTTGTAACCAAACCTTCCTCGGCTTAACTGATTGTACAAAATTTTTTCCTATATCAACAAGAAAACATATTTCACTGCAATATTTTGTGAACAATTCTTCAGGAATTCTCATCCTCCTCTTCATCCTTTTCTTAAACTCATGAAAGTAAGCATGCATTGCATTTTCAAAATTTTCTCCTAATTGAGTAATATACTCATTTACATGTCTTGTTACTAGTTTATCTTTCTCCCATACAACACCAATACCAATAAAATACTTTTGGATGTAAAAAAAAAGCAAACAATGAGGGATTCAAACTTACACATTGAATTTTTCACTTTGCTTATTGATGACAGATTTTCTACAAGTTGTAACCTTTGTAGCTTAGCAAGATCATACTCATTATCTTCCATGCTTGATCCATAGCCATACAGGGAACACTATTCAATATGCTCGATTGGTAGAATTTATGAGTAATGACTCTCACTGAAAATTTAATTTGTGGATCATAAATGTTTGTAATGGACAAACCTCATCCATAACACCTAGTTCATGTATTAGCCTCAACTTCTTCACAGCTCAAACATCGCATGGTTTTATTTTTCTCTAGGGTTGGCTAACATGTAACCTTGAGAATTATTTTCTTTGAAATCTCCATTAGTCCATTCCATAACTAGTACTTCATGTCATAAATTCTTCTCAAAATAACTTTTATCCATTCGACATTGAAATTCTTTGAGAATTCTAGGGCACAAGTTAACCCTTTCCTCTCAAAATTTTGAATTTTGTCCGTCAAAATTCCTCCATTGAACAACTTATCATAAACTTCTTTGATTTCATAATCTCCTACCTCTCCAATTTTTCACATATAACAACTTTTGACATCATGGGTCATAATGACTTTAGGTGGTATCAAAGATAGCGCACCCATAGAGTCTCCTTTCATAGCAATCTCTAGAATAACACAAAGCTTAATTGGAGGACAAGTGTCACTCTTCACCAATTATATTTTACTAACATCTTGGCTCATTCCAAAATTTGATGAAGCTTCCATGAACGTAGTTATAGTTTGAAGTACTTTCTTCTTAGGATACTCGACACAGTTTAGATCTTCACTCGTTCAAGCTTCTTTATTCAAATCGCTCTCAAAATATTTGGTATTTTTTAAAATTTTGAAATTGCTGTGTTCTCTCAAAAATATGTGTGCAAGGTATGTAATAATGTCTTCAAATTTTTTTATATAACTTCTTTTGATTGATTTGTGGTACCCATTAATATTGTGTACTTAGGTAGGTGGAAGCCATTTGTCGCAGTCAATATTGATGCCTTTCATCTAGGTCTTTTTCCTACAACTTGATCTCTTCCATGTCATTCTATCTCTAACATATCATTTCTGAAGTGCTCGATCTATGTTGCAATGCTTAGTCAACATAGACAATTTTATTGACACTCAACAACCTTTTAAAAATTTGTTCTTATGCATCTTGTATATGCATATATGAATTTTTGGCACATATTCATGTAAGGAACTGATGTATGATCTATCAAATAAGTATATAGTTCCATACATACCTCTCTTTCTTAGTTTGAGATGACATGGTCACCTTCTCCATTGGATTGGGTGACCTCAGCTCCATTAGCTCCACTATTTTCATCTTTTGTTTTCCTTTTCCATTTTTGGTTAATTTCATTCTTAATTTTCTTAATACCTACTTTTCATTTTCCTTTGAGTTTTTTCTAATTTTTTTAATGTACTTGAGTCCTACAATTCTTTCTTTGGTGCCGAAACTTGTGATATTTGGAGCACACATGGTGTAGGAGAACCTAGGTAGGCTAAGGGTAGACCTGGGGCTTCTTTGATGTTTATTTCTTGTAGTGATTCTAACCACATCACTATAGTAATAATAGGATCAACTTGGTCCTAATGTGAGCTTAGATAGGTTAGAGGAGTCCCATAATGCACTATTGCTCCTAATTGCTCAAAAAGTGTTCATTTGGCTTAATGGGGAATTTTTAGGTTTCAAGGGCTGAATAGGGTGAGAAAGTGTTTTAGGTTCCTTATTATGTGTTTTGGATCCATCTTAGGACTTTTTGAAAGTTTGGTAGCAAGTAGAGAAATTTTGAGGAGACAATTTGCAAAATTACAAAAATTGCTCATTTCTTGCAAAGTTGTCATTGACAACTTTTGTAACTTTTTGCAAAAAGGAGCAACTTCTTCATGGAGGTTCTTCAAAAACCTTATTTAGTTGGAACTATATATACCAAGTCTATTTAAGACAAAATCCATCTTGTTCCAAGGGTTGGAAAAAGTGGAACTAACAATGTACAAACTGTGTGCAACATTTTGATACAACAATTTTCTTGTTTTGTGTGTTCTATGCTCAGTACAAATTAGATGTAATAGTTTTGGTATTGGAAGTGGCAGTGGACATTTTTTCTAGGTTCTATACATAGTTTTTTGTGTGCCTAAGTAAAAAAAATTTCTATTCACTAGTTTGTTGGTTTGAACAAGGTTGTGTGTGCAAAATGGAGTGCTAGGGCCATCTCCCATTATATGAATGGTACAACCTCTTGAGATTTAGAATTAGACTCCTTTTAAATTATGTATAGAAAATGAGAGCCCATGGGAAGCTCAATAAGCATATTTAGTGTGATGCCCTAGGCAAGCTAACCATGTTTTGTTAGGGATCACCGTTTGGAAAAAAGAGTATTTGGAGTGGATTGAGAGTACAAAGACATCAAACTAGACATATGCTGAGTATGAGGAAGTTATAGACTAACTCCAATCTAAAGGAGAATTCTTAATAAGGAGTTTTAAATGATTTTTAACCCAAACAACACCAAAATCCCTGAAACCCTCAATTTAAGCCTAAAATGTGCTTGTGTTGTATGGACAAGTTGGGGCTTAAGGATTCCAAAATCTTTAAGTACTTTGAAAAGGTTACCTAGAAAGGTGATTGTTTTGGTCCTTGTTAAGAGATTTTTCAAAATATCTCAGTCTTAGTTATTTGGAGGGCTAATTCTTGTAGCCTTTTTCCAAGCACCTGAGTACAAATTGACCTATGGATTATAACTTGATGTGGGTTTTGTACTTATTTTGGGTTTGGTATGTTGGTGAATCACCTAAGGCTTTCCTAGGTATTCATTTCATCACGTGGGATATTGAATCCACATTGGGCTTGTTTGTTTGTGGAACTTATGAGAAAACTTGTACTAACCTATTGATGTGCACTGGTTGAAGAATTGGGATCTCTTTGATAGAATCCTCAGAAGCATAGGGTGTGAAAGAAACCCTATTTTATTAGGTGGAAGACCTAAGAAGACCCTAGAGAGCTTAGGGTTTGTGAGCAATATTGTTTGTCACATTGGAGTGGTATCAGAGAAAGTTAAAGACTTGGGCAAAATTATTGGATGTTTGCAACTACTAGAGAGTTAGTAGGTGAAACTAGCATGGTAACTAATGCAGAACTAGTGAAGGAAGTTAATGAAAAAAGGGAGAAGAATAGAGTTCTTGAATAATCCTTAGCAGAGGTGAAGGTGAAACTAGATGCATTTGTTGATGCAGCTAGGAGGAAAGAAGAAGAAGAATTTGAGAAGGGAAAAGAGGTAGCAGAGGAGGATGTAGTCCCTAAACCTGACCCTATCTTGAATGAAGAGCCCTTCTTGAAGGCTATCAAAGCCCTAGGTGGAAAACCATTGGAAGGTGTGCCACTTTTTAGTGGAAAGATGGACATTGATGCAATCATGGACTAGATAGATGGCATGGAGAACCATTTTGAGTGTGAGGGGGTATCAGAGGCACAAAAGGTTAAAGTTTCTAAGTCAAAGATTAGAGGGTCATATTTAACATGGTGGAAATACCTACAAGATGAAAGAATCAACATGGGTAAGACTCCTATAGCAAATTGGAATGCTATGGTCACCAAAGTTAAGGAGAACTTCTTGCCTGAAGACTTTGAAATCAAGCTCCACAAGAGAAGGTAAGGACTAAAGAAAAAGACCTAGATGTAACATCTTATACTGAGGAATTTTAGAGGTTATGTTTGAGATCCAAGTAGCAAGAAGAAGAGCCAATTAAAGTGGTAAGATATCTAGGTGGTTTGAAATGGAATATCCAAGAGGAGCTCAGTTTGTGGGCACCTACCATAGTTCAAAGATGCCATTAGCAAGCTCTAAAGGTAGAGGAAAAGAACAAAAGGAAAGGAGATTCTAACTTCAAGGATAGGGAAAGGGAAGAAATCAAAGAGGACAAAGATTAGATTACGAGGGTAAAGGTAGTGAGAAGAAGAATCAAGGAGAGAGAATGTTCACAGAGAAAACTAGTGACAACTCCTCAAGAGGTGGTTACAATAGAGGAAGAGGCAACCAAAGTGAATCAAATAGAGTGAGGGGATCAAGTAGATCTAACTCATACTTTACAACTATGAAATGTTATAATTATGGCTAGTTGGGCCATCCAACCTATAGATGCCCTAACAAGCCTTCTTCCTCAGACCAAGACAAAAGAATGGCATATGTGCAAGATGATTGTAGCAAAGAGTCTGATGTAGATCACATTGAATCTAAAAAAGGTGAGAACCTCATATTTTAGGAGATTTTTGATCAAACAACTAGCTCGTAATGAACCTAAACATAGGAGGGCATTGTTAAGGATAAAATGCAAGATCCTAGGAAAACTATGCAAAGTAGTGGTTGATTCAGGTCCTACTAATAATGTAATATCAAAGGAGGCTATTACTAAGTTAAAATTGTAGAAGATACCTCATGAAAACCATTGCAAGGTTACTTGGCTTAAAAAGGGACAAAGCATCTTGGTGAATGAGCAAGCTTGGGTGGAATTATCCATAGGAGGATATAGGGACAAACTATTGTGTGATGTTTTGCCTATGGATGCTTGTCATATTTTGCTAGGCAGGCCTTGGCAATTTGATAGGGAAGTTGTATATAATGGTAGAGAAAATGCAATAACTTTTAAGAAGGGATAAAAGACCTTCAAAATTTAGTCCTTATTGGAAGGAGAGGAAACACAAGCTAAAGTGCCTATTGTGCTATTTTTTAGTGCGAAAGAGTTTGTGAAAGATCTTAAGGATGAGGAATGTCAAAGTTTTGTAGTAGTGCTGAAGTTTGAAGCAAAAGAAAATGTAGCCAAGAAACCCTTACCAATTGAAGTCCAAACTTTTCTTGAAAAGTACGAGGACATAGTGAGTGATGGTACTCCAACTACTCTACCTCCTAGGAGAGTTATTAGTAATCAAATTGACTTTTTTCCAAGTGTTTCCTTACCTAATAAAGAAACATACAAGCTCACTCTAGATCAAAACTTAGAAATGGCAAAAAAAGTCCAAGAATTGATGGATCAAGTTTTGATACAAAAGAGCATAAGCCCATGTGTAGTTCCTATTGTGTTGGCATATAAGAAAGGGGGAAAATGGAGATTATGTACTGACCCAAGGGCCATAAATAGCATAACAATTAGGTATATGTTTCCCATACCTAGGATTGAGGATCTCATGGATTGCCTTGGAGGAGCTAAACATTACACTAAGCTAGACTTGAAGAGTGGGTATCAACAAATCAGGATTAAGGAAGGAGATGAATGGAAAACAAAATTTAAGACTATAGATGGTCTTTATGAATGACTTGTGATGTCATTTGGTCTTTCCAATGCTCCTAGCACATTCATGAGGCTTGTGAATGAAGTAGTCAAGGATTTCATTGGCAGATTTGTAGTTGTATATCTAGATGACATTTATCTTCAACAAGACTAGAGAAGAACATATCAAGCATATTAAGACATTTCTGAAGAGGCTTCATGAGGAGAAGCTAGCCATAAATATTGAGAAGTGTGACTTCTTCAAAGAAGAAATTATGTACCTTATCTTTGTGGTGTCTCAAGGCATATTAAAGATGGAAAAGGAGAATATTGTTTCTATACTATATTGACCAACACCTACCACATCTACTAAGGTAAGAAGTTTCCATGTTTTGTATCATTTCTATAGAAAATTCATTAGGAGTTTTAGTGGTATTTGTGAACCTTTGTTGGATACTATAAAGGGTGGAGTCAAGTCTAAGTTTAAGTGGAATCTAAAAGCTAAAAAGTGATTTGAAATGTTGAAGAAACAAGTAGCTACCCAACCTATCCTACAATTGCCTAGTTTTGAGAAATTGTTCACCTTAGAATGTCATGCAAGTGGCTTATCAGTGGGTGGGGTTTTGAGTCAAGAAGGTAAACCAGTGGCTTTTTATAGTGAGAAGCTTAATGAGGCCAAGAAGAAGTATTCATCCTATTACTTAGAGCTCTATGCCTTAGTTCAGTGTCTTAGGAAGTGGAGATATTATTTATTGCCCAAAGAATTTGTTGTGTTTATAGATAATCAATCTCTTAGCTACATCAACACTCAAGAGAAGTTGTGAAACAAGAACTTGAAGTGGATTGAGTATTTGTAGGCCTTTACCTTCATAATCAAGCACAAGAAGGGGCAAACGAATAAGGTGGCAAATGCACTAAGTAGGAGGATTATGAAAGTCCAAGAGATTCAGCTCCAAAGCATTAGAATAGAGAGTTTTCAAAATCTTTACAAAGAAGATGAGAAATTTGTTGAAGCCTACAACGTCTGCAGTGATTTTGAGAATCATTTTCATAGCAAATTTTTAGAATATACCTTACAAAATGGGTTTCTATTCAAGGGTAACCAGTTTTATGTACCAAGGGATTCCATGAGAGAGAACCTAATATAGGAGAATAATAATGGCAGCCTAAGTGGTCATTTTGGAATAAAAAAAACCACAAAACTAGTGCAAATGTTCTATTATTGGCCAAAGTTAGGAAGGGATGTAACCAAGTATGTGGAGCAGTGCATGGTGTGTATGAAAGCCAAAGGAGGAATCATAAATGTAGGTCGATATCAGCCTTTACCAATTCCAAATAGGCCATGGGATTGTGTAAGTATGGATTTTGTTGTAGGTTTACCAAAAACCAAGCAAAGGTATGATAGTATTTATATTGTTGTTGATAGATTCAAAAAAATAGGGCATTTCATTCCATGTAGGACAACTAATGATGCAAGTCACATTGCCCATCTATTTTTCAAGGAGGTTGTATAGATTCATGGACTCCCATTAAGCATTGTGTCGATAGGGATGTTAAATTTATGAGTCATATATGGAAAACTTTGTGGAAAAAGCTTGGTACAAACATGTCATTTGGTTCATCTTATCATCCCCAAACTAATGGTCAAACTATAGTGGTTAATAGGACCTTAAGGAACCTTCTAAGGTGCCTAACTAAAGAATATGGTCAAAGTTGCGACATTATCATTTCACAAGTAGAGTATGCCTATAATGATAGCAAGAATAGGACTACTAGAAAGAGTCCTTTTGAGATAGCTTATAGAATGCATCCAAGGGGTGTATGTGAATTGAGATATCTTGGTGATATGGATCAGAGAAATGGTCAAGATGAAGAGTTTGTTCAAACTATGAAGTAGATTCAAGAGCAAGTCAAGCAGACCATCCAAGATAACACTCAAAAAATCAAGGCCAAAGTGGATGAAAAGTGAACAAATATTCAGTTTGTTGTTGGTGACTATGTAATGATCCATCTTAATAAATAAAGGCTTCAAAAAGGTGTTCCTACCAAGCTACAGATGAAGATGGTTAGCCCTTGCAAAATCTTGGCAAAATATCGAGAAAATGCCTACAACGTAAACTTACCATCAAATCTAGGAATAAACCCTATTTTAAATGTACAAGATTTGGTGGAATTTAAAGGAACATTACCTTAGGTTAGATCAGACATTCAAGATGACTTTGAACCTACTGCAACACCTAAGGTCAGCAAGTTGGAAGCAGAAAAAGTGTTAGACTCAAGGGTGAAGAAGTCTACAAGGCACAAGGTGTATATGGAGCATCTCATCCAATGGAAGGGAAAGGCAACTTCATAGGCTGCTTGGGTTTCTAAGATAGATTTCAAGAAAGTTAGAATACCCCTAGACATGTTGACATCATGTGGGACTTAGTTTTTTTTATGGGGGGAGTATGGTGTAGGAACACCTAGGTAGGCTGAGGGTAGACCTAGGGCTTCTTTGGTGTTTTTAGATTATAGTGATGCTAGACACATAAATAGAGTAATAATAGGATCAACTTGGTCCTAAGGTGAGGTTAGATAGGTTAGAGGAGACCCAGAATGCACTATTGGTCCTAATTGCTCAAAAAGTGCTCATTTGGCTCAATAGAGAATTTTTGGGTTTTGAGGACCAAATAGGGTGAGAAATTATTTTAGGGTCCTTATTATGTATTTTAGATCCATATTAGTCCTTTTGGAAAATTTGGTAGCAAGTAGAGTAAGTTTGAGGAGACAATTTGCAAAATTGCAAAAATTGTTTATTTCTTACAAAGTTGTCATTGACAACTTTTGTAACTTTTTGCAAAAAGAAGCAACTTCTTCCTGGGGGTTCTTCAACCACCTTAGTTACTTGGAACCCATACCAAGTCTATTTAAGACCAAATCCAATTTGTTCCAAGGGTTGGAAAAAGTGGAACATAAGTGTACGGACTGTGTGCAACATTTTAATACAATAGTTTTCTTGTTTTGTGTGTTCTATGCTCAGTATGGATTAGATGTAATAGTTTTGGTATTGAAAGTGGTTGTGGAAATTTTTTCTAGGTTCTATAGATTTTCTTTTTGGTTTCTTCATATTTTTTTGTGTGCCTAAGTAAATTGTTTTGGTGTTCACCAGTTTACTGATTTGAACAAGTTTATGCATGCAAAATGGAGTGTTGGGGCCATCTCCCACCATATGCATCGTACAACCTCTTAAGATTTGGAACTAGACTCCTTGTAAATTATGTACAAAGAAGGAGAGCCCATGGAAAGCTCAACAATCATAGGTAGTGTGATGCCTTAGGCAAGCTAACCATGTTTGGTTAGGGATCACAATTTGGAAAAAGAGTATTTCGAGTGGATTGAGAGTACAAAGACACCAATCTAGGCACATGGTGAGTATGTGGAAGGTATAGAATAACTCCAGTCGAAAGGAAAAGTCTTGATAATATTTTAAAATGGTTAAAAACCCAAACAACACCAAAACCCTTGAAACCCACAATTAAAGCCTAAAAATGTACTTGTGTTGTACAAACAAGTTGAGAACTTAAGAATTCCAAAATATTTAAGTATTGTGAAAAGGGTGTCCAGAAAGTTGATTTTTTTTGGTCCTTATTTAGGTATTTTTCAAAATATCTTAATTTTAGTACATTTGGAGTGCTAATTCTTGTAGCCTTTTCCCAAGCATCTGCGTACAAATTGACTTGTGGATTGTAACTCAAATAGGGTTTTGTACTTATTTAGGGTTTGGTATGTTGGTGAATGACCTAAGGCATACCTAGGTATTGATTTCATCATGTGGAAGATTGAGTTAGCATTGGGGTTGTTTATGTGTTTGTGGAAGTTATGAGAAAACTTGTACTAGCCTATTAATGTGCACCAGTTGAAGAATCAGGATCTCTTTGATAGAATCCTTAGAAGCATAGGGTGTGAAAGAAACCCTATTTGATTAGGTAGAATACATAAGAAGACCATAGAGATCTTAGGGTTTGTGAGAAAGATTATATTTCACATCAATACATTGTTAACTACATAATTCTTTTTCTAATTTATCTAGTAGGGTTATGTCTATGATCTACATTCATATGCTTTATGCCCATACTTTTGATAGTTGTAGAAATATCCTTCAAATTTAGGTGTAGTAGATGTATTCCTCATCCTTGCCCTATACTCATGTATTTGATGCCCTTGGTTCTTGAAAATAGAAATAGTAACCAATAAAATTCAGTTTAGATTTTTGTATACCATGTTTTCTTCTAGAAATATTCATAGTATGAGTAAGTTTTCCATAGTGATAATATTTGGATTGTCCTTTGCATTTTCATTCCTTAGTTCTCCATTCTTGGATGGTGCATGAATGTCCTAACCCATCAAAACAACTTGATGAACTCATAGTTTCTTCAAAGTACTTCACTCTTTCCTTTGGTTTGTTGAATCTCTTCATGGATTCTTTCTCATTTTTCAATTCAATATTTAGTATATCCTTCTATGATTTGAGATTTTCAATTTCCACATCCTTGTGATTCAATTCCTAATTTGCAAGCATTAGTCAATTCATCATGTCACGTTGAGTGTTTGTGAGCTTTTGCACATCTAATATGCTTTCTTTAAGTCTAGTAGACATTACCCTTTTGTCTTCTTTAGTCATAGTCTTGTCTTCTTCAACTTTCTTATTTTGTTCAGTCACTTCACATAGTCTTACTAATTGAATTTCATGTTCTCTTTTTAGTCCTCTTATTTGTTCATTCAAGAGATTTTTCTTGTCAAGTAGGTCAGTAGATGCTTTGTCATTTGGATTGATTAGTTCAAATAGTCCTTCAGTCTCAACTTCTTCATAGGATAACTATTTTATCTTAATTACAATTTCCTTTCTCCTTTTTATGGAATCCTTCAAATCTTGTCTTTCCTTCTCAAGTTTCTGTAGTGTGATTTTGATGTCAATCACCTGATTGTCAATACCCTTATCCAATTTTAATGCCTCCATCTCCAAGATCTAATCTCCAAGTTATAAATATTCTCTTAGATAACCAATTCTTTGATACCGATCATTTATTGATGGAGGAATAAACAAGATAAACTAGATACTGAGAGGGGGGTGTATTAGAATATATAACACCTTGTAATCTTTCACCAACTCTTTTACACCTATCAATAACTTGTGCATGTAGAACTATTGTAAAATATAAATATGATCAATCACATGCATGAAAATAAAACATATAACACAATATAATTTGTTTCTAAGAAACCCTACAAGGTGAAGGTAAAATTGGGGTGGGGATGACACCCAAAAATATTCACTACTATAGTAATAAATTTAACCAGTTAAGGTTACAATGTTTGACCATAAAATATGATCTACCCTATGAGGAGTCTTCCCTTTTAAATTCTTAAGAGACTTCTAGGTATCACCTTGTTAGAGGATTTAACACTTACAATAAAGTAAGGACTCTATTAGGATATTTACATAGATATGTTAGTACCACTCTGTTAAGAGATTTTCCCTGATTCAAGTTAGTTAAACCTAATTTAGTACCTAACTCTTAGTTTTCTCCACAAGTTTATTTAAAGTCTTCTCCTTGCTAATTGATCCTCTCCTTTGATCTGATATGCTTGTCTTTCCCTTTCACTTCACTACCATGACTATGTCACTTTCTCTATTAGATGATAACATAACCCTTCACTAACTTTTGATCTATTCTCAATCCTCCTTTTTCATAACACTTCTATTTCACATGCATATACCTCTCTTTCCTTGCTCTTACTTCACATGCATTTTGATCTAGGTTAAGATCATCTATATTTAAAGAATTCGTAAAGATTTTTCTATATGATTCCACAATAGTCTCTTCATCTTGATTGTCAAACACACAACATAGAGATCTATGATCCACATCATTTAAATATTCTATAACAATCTCTATAGGTATTAAATGTTTCGTAACAACCTCTACAAAATTTAAATATTCCTTCCAATTTAGCCTAATAATCATTTTGCCTCAAACTCTGTTCCATTACAAACTTTTACGTAAACTCTTCTTTGCTCAAATTTTATTGTTTCGTGATGTTCGGCATTGTTGTTGCTTGATTTGTATTACCCTTCTGATGCTTGACAAGTGTTGTGCTCAACACACACTATATAACTCAATACTTGTATACTTGGAATTAGCTCAGTTGTTGATGAGCTCGATTCATATAGAAAATACTTTGTGACCAAAAAATTACTCGACTCCTATAGAGCTTAGTACATACTTTATTATATACATGACTCGGCCTATATAGAGTAGGTCAGTTGCAGTGATGACCATCTGACTCTACCTTGTAAATGACTAAGTGATTTACACTAATAAACAACAATGGTTAGAGATACCAATAATTTAGCACTACTAAATGGTACATCTACCATGAAATATTTCATTACGAGTTTGATAATTTCCCTCCAAATTTTCTTAATTTGTTTAGGCTCATTAAAAAGAAGTATTACCCTTTTCCGAAATTTCCCTATCTAAATTAGTTTTTGGAAACTTGATGATTGCACAATTTAAAGTCCCTTTGTCCTTGTAGAATTTGATTTCGTTCATTAAAAGACCCATCAGTTTGCTAATAAACCCCTTAGTGATGAAAATATCTATTACACATAGCATCAAAATACAATATTCCATCCCTCAATGTAGTTACTAGTAGAGGAGATATTTGTGACATGTCACTTTGTTATGTAACTTGTCACTCCCCCTTTCTACAACTTCTATCGTACCTTTGGCTCTCTCTTCCAATGCTAGAAAAAGGTGGTCTTAATTCTCTTCAAGTCACTCCCCATTATCACAGATATATATTGAAAAAGGTACAAATTCTTAGCATATCCAAGGAGATAAGAAACAATCAAATCCATGTGAAATACTCACTAAATTTGTGTGGCATTGTTATTTTTTAAAGCTCACTACCAAGTTAAATGAATGACATCATTTTCCCAAACTTCAATAAAACCAAGCCTATTATTAGATATGCCTCCAATTTTTATACTAATATAATTGAATCTAATAAGATATATAATATCATTATTTAAAATTTCCTATCTATCCCATATAGTTTTATAATTAGCATGAACCCCAAGATTTTCTAGCCCATCAACCACATTAATTATTTCCTGGTAGAAATGAGAAATATAGAAATTATCAAAATTTTGAATAATAAAATAACATCTATCCTGTTCTCAACAAAAATTCTCTCTTTCCCAGGATCAGATCATTTTCTTGTTTCTTTATCTTTAGATAATTGAGTGGACTAGACAACATCACATTTTAAATCTTCTTTTAAATTTGAGAGAATGTGGTTCAGACATCCAATGTTTCTTCCTTTAATTAGACAATGGTGGGTCAGTGCTCCACATGAGAAAGGCAATAGTATGTTTCGCTTCTATAAGAAACTCCAATATCTCAAAGGAAAAATCAAAATCTGGAACAAACAGGATTTTAAAAATATTCTTGAGGAGAAAAACAAGGTGTAGAAGGAACTTCAAGTAATTAATGAAGAAATCATTAGTTTTGGATTGAATTCAAATTCATATGCTCTTCAGAAAGAGAAGCAACTTCATTGGGAAGAGTTATGTCATAGGGAGGAAGAATATTGGTAGTAGAAATCTAGATAATTATGGCTAAGTGATGGTGACTATAATACAAAATTCTTTCATGCTTCAGTAAGTCAAAAAAATGCAAGTAAATCCATTTTTTCAATCACAGATCAGCTTTCAGGTGAAAAATTATTAGATGAGGCAAGTATCAAAAGAGAAGGAGTCAAGTATTTTAAAGAACTCCTTGATCCTTCAGTGAAAATGGATGTAAATAATCTTCAACTTAACTCATTCTTAGAGGCAATCCCAAGAATTATATCAGATCAAGATAATGACACTCTTATGAAACCCTTCACTTTTGAGGAAATTTGGAAAATAGTTCATTCCCTTCCCCTAGATAAAGCACTTGGTCCTGATGGCTTTACAACTCTCTTGATCTTTAAGAAATATTGGGATGTTTTGGGGTGGGATTTACTTATGGCCCTAGAATCCTCCTGGTGCAAGGGTTACATGTATGGGAACTTTAATACTACTAATCTTGCCATCATTCTTTTTTGGTGATCCCCAGACTTTTGCTGATTTCAGACCAATTTCTTTGCACAACACTATATATAAAATCTTCACAAAGGCTATTTATTCCATGCTTCAAGCTTTGTTGCACATGGTTTTGTGCTAGGTAAAGAGATGTCAAAAGGGGCAATTGTGGCTCATGAAACTCTCCATTATATCAAAGAAAACCAAATTCCTTCCTTTGTTATTAAACTAGATATGATGAAGGCATATGATAGAGTTAATTGGTCCTTTCTTATCAAAGTATTTGAGAAATTTGGTTTTAGTAAAGCTTGGTGTAAATGGATCAAAGCATGTACTTTAGAGGGTACATTTTTGGTTCTTATCAATGGGTCTCTAGAGGGGTACTTCAAATCTTCTCAAGGTATCAGACAAGGTGATCCCCTTTCACCTACCTTATTTATTCTGATGGTAGAAGCCTTTAGCAGGGCCATAACTCAATCTCAACAATTGGAGCTTTGGAAAGGCATTTAGTTTGGAGGAAATGGTCTAGTAGTCACTCATTCTCTCTTTGCAGATGATACATTGTTGTTTGGATCTACAAACATAAATGAATCCAAGCATATTAATTATTAACTAGACCAATATTCTTTGTTTTCAGGATAGAAGATCAGCATGGTTAAATCTAAAATTTTCTTCTTCAACACAACTCCACCTATTGCACAAAAGATTAAAAACATACTTGGTTTTGAGGAGGAAAAATTATCATCTACATATTTGGGTGTCTCCTTTTTCATGGGCAATAATAAATCTTCATACTAGAAATCTATAGTAGATAGAATTAAAGCTAGAACAATGGCTTGGAAGGTAAGATGGCTTTCTCTTTTTGCAAAATTTTTTTAGTTAAGTCTGTCTTATTAGCTATCCCAAATTATTACTTCTATATATTATCAACACCTAGGTTTATTATTAAGCAGATTGAAGGCATTATTTAGGGTTTTTTATCGACAAAAAATATGTGAGGAAATAGTAAAATCCCTCTCATCTTGTTAAAGGAAATATCTTTCGAGAAGCATCAAGGTGGGATTAATCTTCCTAATTTGGCTTTAAGGAATATTGCTTTTGGAGGAAAATTAGTTTGGTCTTTGTATGAGAAAGCAGAGGCCAAATGGTGTAGAATCTTACAGAGAAAATATTTAGATTCTTCTGACGCCTCCAAAATTTTGACTATGGACAATTTACCTAAAGGGTCAGCTGTTTGGAACTTTCTAGTGGAATCTCATGATTTGGTTGCTAGATATTTGACTTGGAAAATTAACAATGGTTTTAAGGCACTCTTTTGGGAGGATTCATGGAATGGCCTTCCTTCACTTTGTAATAATCAATCCTTTGTCAATTGGATCACAATTTTTTATGCTGAATGGGGCCCCTATGTAGTTGATTATTTTCAGTTCATAGATCCAATTTTAGGTAGGGTTACTTGGAAAAACCCAGACAAGTTACCAATTCCTAATCATATTAAACAAGAATTTGTTAGTATATGTAATTCTAGGACTATTTTAGTATCCAATCTCTCAGATACACTAATCTAGGCCCCCCACTATGAGGGAAAATATTCAGTAAAATTGGGTTACTTAGCTGCCAAAAACCTTGAAATTGCTATCGAGTAATTTCGGGCATTCAAATTTTGTTGGAATCTAGTAGTCTTACCAAGGGTAGGTAATTTTGTTTGGCTAGCTTTGAAAAAGAGAATTTTGACAGTAGAAAAGCTTTCAAAATTGAATATTATTTCGAATATGAAATGTTTATTATGCATGGAGGAAGAGGAGAATGTTGATCACCTCTTTGTTCAATGCAAACTGGCATATCAATGCTAGATCTTTGTCCTTCAAAAACTAAATTTTAGTATGCCCCTCCCAAATACCTTATGGGAAATGTTCCAAGATTGGCCAAGCCTGACTAACCACTCTTACTATTTATGCATTTGGAAGTGTATCCCAGAAATTTTTATTTGGGCAATCTGGTGGGAGAGGAATAAAAGGATTTTTCAAAAGAAAACTTCTAAAATGGAAACTATGTTGTCAGCATTAGAAGTTGTAGTGGGGAAATTTGTGGTAGCCTATATCAAAAGAACTTCTAAACATCTTATTGTTACAGGGTGGGATATTGATTTGGCTAATAGATGGACTTCTTTACCTTCTCCATCTTATCAATTCATTACAACCGATGGGCCTCATGAGAAAGTTAATAGAATGTCTATGAAATGGATTCCTCCTTGGGGAGATAGCAAGTTAAACTTTGATGGTTGCTTGAGAGGAAATCCTAGTGAATCGAGAGTTGGAGTATGTAGAAGAGATCATAATGGGTGGGTATTAGGTATGTTGGCTCAAAAATTGCCAATTGCTACAAATAACAAAGCTAAAGCCATGGCTCTCCTTCTTGGTTTAGAACTGGCACTTCAGCTAAACATAGTTAATAGTCACATTGAGGGGGATTCTTCAGTGGTTATTAATTCATGTGTAAAGAAAAAATTAGAGAATTGGAAGTTTGGTTATATTCTAGAAAAATCTTGGACAATGATTGATAAATTTAAAGGGGTGTCTTTCTCTCATACCCTTAGGGAGGGAAATTAGGTTGCAGATAAGTTATCTAATATTGGTTGTGACTTGAAGAATAACAAGGCAAGTATTACATAATTTATTCCTACCAACTTTCCTTCTTTATTTACCTTAATTTAGCAAGAGAAAATCTTTTAATACCAGCTTGATCCATCTATCAATTGCTGATGCTTGACACACATAAGAATTATGTCTCACTCAACTCCTATAGTATTCTATCTTGTTTAGCATCTATAATCTACTCGGCACCTATAGTGACTTGGCATCAATTATCACTCGACACCTGAAGTTCACTCGACATCTATTGGATTCTCTGGCTTAATACACATTATATCTTGACATCTATATTATACTCTGTAACATCTTGAGAATTTGGTTAAGTGTTATTGTTACTGAGTTCCATTTTGACCAAGTTACCCTTGGCTTAGTGTGTACCAAGTTTAGTATTGACCGTGTTCACTAAGCTCAGGTTTATTATTGACAAAGTTACCCATGGCTCAATGATTAATGACTAACCCAAGGTTTAGTCTTGAATGATTTCCTTGAGGATTACCAAGATGCCCCAAGTGGGGTATTGACCGACTTCCAGTTAGGTGTTTATCAAGTTAACAAGTAAGAGGCTCATGCTGAGTTATTTTCTCATAGATTTACTAAGTGCTCATGGGTATGCTGACTGAACTATTTGGCCACATGGTCACATGGTGTCCAAGTTTGTGAAGGTCTTAAATAGTTATTGCAATGGCACAAAGCTAGTTTTTTTTTGAGGAGATTCTCATGTGTGAGCCTATGGTGAAGTCATACTAAATCTTTTTGCACTATCTAGTATCATTTCTTGCCATCGTCACTTGAGTACTTTCTGTGGTTTACATTTGGCAAGATCAAATCTACATTTGAGTCATATGCGTGTCTCAAGTTGATCAAGGATGTCATTATTAGATGGTAATAGGGTTTTTCCCATTCTAGTACATATGACTATAGAATATTCTTTCTTTATTCAATTTGGGATTGTTAATTCTTTGCACTATACAATTGCAATTGGGCTTTGATGTAATGGCACCTTATTTAATATGGGAGCAGGTGTGTAATAAATTTTGAGTTTTTGGTGGGGAATTTAAAGGAAAACAATGGATTTCATTTTTTGTGATTCCTTCTTCCCTACTCCCTTTGTTTGCCTTTCCAATTTCCAGAATGTCATTCTCACTAGATGCTTGTCTAAAATGTGAGTCTTGTCATCAATATCATAGAAGCATCCTTCCCAAAAATTATAAAATTTTCCTCCAACTAGTGGTTGATGAAGATGCTCTCTCCCATCCCTTGGATGATGAGATGCTGAACATTATGTTTATTCTAGTTTCTTCTTTGACCTATGGTGTGATTCAGAATGTCATTAGGGAGGATTTATTCTCTCCAACTTCTAGACAAGTGCTATATCCATATAATTTGGTCTCCATTTTTCTATCCAATGCTATGGATCTGCTTTAGTCAACTTTGAGATTGGAAATCATTGCTTACAAGTTGGTCGGGCCAAATTTTTAGGCTCAAAATAAACTTAAGCGAGCTATGCAAATTTATGATTTGTGGTCCGGTGATGCCTTGGTGGGAGGACTATTTTCATGGTTCTTGACTAAGACCTTGTAGATCACAACAAAAGCTCTGGGTTTTCAGTTGTTGGAAGATGTGAAGAAAATTGGTTTTGTACTGCTTGACATTTTGGGTTTCCCAATTATTGATGCATATGTTGTATTTGCTCAAATCATGTCATCCTCTATTCATATGGTTTGTGATTCTAGTGATTGGTCGGCTCCTGCTCTTACTATTGTTAGCTCAGAACATCTTGTCCAAAATCCCCATCTAGATCTTCTCAAACCAATAGCCAAGGGGGTGTTTCTCATGTTGATGTTAAAGGCTCAAGCTCAGGTTGGGAGGTGGCTCCACTACCATGCTCTAATTTTGGTTGGGTCACTTGGTTTAAATTGCTACAGAGGATGTCATGGATATGGGAAAAAAATAGTTTATTGGCATTCTTCTAATTTTTTTGGACTCTTCTTCTAAACTTTAGGCATGTGTAATAATAAGTTTGAAAACTTTGGTTGTTTTGCATGTTGTTTTGATATGATTAAAAATGTAAAACTTGATAAAGGCTGAATTTTGGCAAAATTATGTTTTTTCCATCGATAAACTTTCATTGTCAATATCGATGCTAGGTTTTCTTTTCTGGTTCTTTCCCAGTTGAGATCTTGAATCAATTTTATTAATATTAATATATATCAGTGGATTATCCACTTTGCTAAAAAAATAATAATAATGTCCTTTATTTATGATAGGGATTATTTTCATAGAGGCATAACATTCCCCCTTTAGGTACTTAACGGTGTTATGAAAATCTCCTTTTATTCAAACATTTTTGTAATCTAGGTGAGTTAAGATTTTAATTATTTGTAAGGTGCCCATGACTTCTTTAAAGTGGCTACTTTTAATTCCCAAGGAAAGTACTACCATAGCTAAACACCTTCCATTATTATCTCTTACCACTCCCCCACACCTAGTTTTCCTAGGGTTTCCTTTAGTCACCCCATCAAAGCTAAAAATTATCTATCCCTGTAGAGGCATAATCCAAACAAGACCTTCCCTTTTATTCCTAAATTTAATAATTAATTTTTTAGGTATTAAAATTAAGACTCCAATTTTTAGAAAAATTCCAGTTGGTGGAACAAAAATAAATTCTTATTTTACTCTTAATACCATTTGTCATAAAATTGAAATTCTCACTAAGAGCCTATTGATAGAACTTTTTTTTACACACTTCCAACAGAGTAACAATTCTCACTGGACTACAATGTTCAACCAATATCACCTAAAAGAGAAGAAAGAGGAAATCTTAACTCCCAATTTCATGTAGATTGGGTCTCAATCATGCGAGGAATAAGAAAATTTGGATGAGGAGGTGACTTAATTTATAATAAGGTGGCAGAGTCTTCAATGATACCTTCTATTCATTGGATTTTTGTAATTGGTCACTTGAACTGGGTTGGGAAAATATCATAGGATAGAACCAAAGGGGGTTATAGAAATAAAATAATAGAAAAGTAAAGATTCTATAGAGTTAGAGATTTAATCTACCTATAGTGTACTTTTTCATTGTTATTATAAAAAATACATTCTTGAATGGTAGGATAATTTAAGTACATGCTTGATCAATCAATCAGACATTACTAAGTGCTACAAATGAAATAGTACCAATGTAAACAAGATCATTTACCAAGCCAAGGAAGATAGCATTAAAAAAATAGAAAGATCTCACTTGTTTCAAAGATAAATGAATCCCATAGCAAGCACTCCAGGATTCCTCTACTCTAATAACAACTTAAAATATCAGCAAACATTAGCCCAAACAATGCTTCAAGGAAACCAAATTGCAAAAAGAAAAGGAAGTAATGTTTTGATTCATAAAACTAGTGTTGCAATGAAATAGAAAATAAAATCATCAATTTTACTGACCCAAGAACAATTGGTAATCTTCTTATTTATAGGCCATTATCTACAACATTAGGTAGGAAACTAGCTTCTTACCCTGACTAATTCACCCACCACCTTTATTTTTTAGATTTACAAAATCTACTGCCACCTTCATGTGAAACAAGTATGAAAGAGGAAATTACACTTGAAAATCCATGAAAGGGGGACAAAAAGAAGTGGGGAATGAGGAAAGGTTAAATCGTTAAGAAAATCTGATCTAAAAATTTCAATCTTTACACACCTTTTCTATTAGATATGTGTCAATTATCTCCTCAATTTGCCCATGGATTGATAAGAGCACTCCACTTCTCTGACAACCTTAAATGCATCAAGTACATGAGGAAACATGTAGTTTGACAAAAAGGGAATTTTTATCTACCATCATTAGCTTCCTACTGCATCATTAATGTATTTGTCAGACACATTGCTGGTAGAAGGACAGATTTGGAAGGAATCCAAGCACATCCATCAGTGCATTAGAAGGATTGGATTCCCCAAAAAATTGATCATAGGAAACCAAATTTAGACTACCATGTAATGCAAGCTCATCCAACCAAGTCATGAGAAAAAATAATCCACAAACTTAGATTTGTGTTCCATAGAGTTGTGGTACCTCTAAAACCAAGTGAAACTCCTTGTGACTAGGTGTTAAAGCTATCCAAAAGTTTCCCCATATGCCAACAATATTTCTTTTAGGTGGGTCCTCATTATGCACTCTCCTACATGATGACACCAAAAGTGTTGAAAGTGGAGGGGAAGCCTCATCAATCCTAGAATATAAATTTTTTGGAATCGCTCACTCAGAGTGTCAATCATGTAAGTACCCTTTCATTCACTAACTTGTTGTGTTATGGGATTCCATTCCTAGGAAGCCTCACCTCCTAGGTTGATAGATGGTCCTTCCATGGTTCGAATCTTAGGAACCAATTGATCTATAACCATCAAGGATTTTTCTTTCCATCATTGTCTAGAGATACCCTTTTTATCAGGCAGCCTCCATCCTCTAAAACTTACATTGATCTATATTTAGCCATGATACCCAAAAAAATTCCAATCCTCCAAAGCAAGTACCTATTAGCACCTATGGAGCCTAGATACTAATTATTACCATGATCCTCTTTTCAAAAAACTTTTTTATTAGGTTTTAAGGTTTTTGGGACCTTGGGTTTTCATGCCTCCCCTTCCTTACAAAGGATAAATGTGTCAGATGGGGAAAGGATGAAAAACATAAAATCTTGAATATATATAACAACCGATAAAATATAAAAGAAAGGTAATTGAAAGCCATACCTTGGGAGAATTAAAACTATCTCTCACTAGTAGTGGGGTAAAGAATCCTCAAATCTTGAGAACTTGTAGTTTCAGACTTTGTGAGTGCCAAAATATAGTTTCAAAAAGAAAAATCATATTATTTTCTCTATACCAAAAACTCAAAAAATGCATTGCCTAGATAAAACTTCAGGTGACATGGCTCATGACACTATTTTTTCCTTACATGATTGATAAGACTACTATTCAACATCCACTCACATGTCACATGGGATTAATAAATGTTGGGTAATTTTGATGTGATAGTCATTTAAATTTGAAATACAAAAAAGTACATAGTGCATAATAGAATGCACTTGACTTGAGGAGGAATGTTGCATCCAACTAGATGAAGAAAGTTGAAAACTACCATTCACCACCATCTAGAATACTATAGAGCTGCCGATGCAATGCCGAATAGGAAACGATCATCCTACCAAGACTGACATAACATGTGTGCATGTAATAGTAACATCATACCCATACTTTTCATCTTTCAAATCTAAAAGCCACCACCTTGACATCCATGGGGGAATGCTTGCAACTTCTTTGGCTTAGAAAAAGAAGCTCACCTAGTAAGATCCTTCTTCATGCCAGAACCAAGACCAAAATAGGGTGCCAAAGAGTAACCAGATGGTAGAGATCACCTCTTGGTAGAGAAAAATCTCAAAAAAATTAGAAGAAATGGAGCTCGCACCACCAAACCAACAACACACATGAAACCAAATATGCCCTCTACTAATGGGATGAGATTTAAATTATGAATTTTGGGTACCCTTTTATAGGAACCAAAAGTCCAGACTACCTAACTCAACCTATTAAAGTACATAAAAAACTATATTGACAACACAAAAAGAGGGAAGATTCAAAGTGACTCTTCCTAATGATGAATGAGAGAAAAATGAAATGCAACACAAAAACTCAAATGAAGGTGGAGTTGCATGACCACTGAAACCATGCTAAAGGGATAAGAAAAAAAAATGATAAAGGAATAAAAAAAAGAAAAAAAAAAGAAAAAGAAAAGAAAAAGAAAAAGGAACCCAAAATACATGTCCTGCAAATGAAAATAAATTTCACAAAGGTGAGACAAAATAACCTACTTGGAGCAATGGGGTGAGGGGGTATTGCAACACTAGAACCTATCACTCTCCACATGCAAATCATAACTAGCTTGACCCTGAGAAGATACCTTCATGGACTTTCATAACAAAACACCTTTAGGTAGGGTGATGAATCAAGAGACAACTTTTCATGTAGAGAACAATTGTAATTATCAAATAATTTAACAATTAATCAATTTAGGCATCTTAAATAACACGTTGCTCATAAGAACTAAAATGGTGCATTAATTTTACTTACCTTTCTATAATGAACATTGTCACACATCTAACCTTAGGACCATGGAAATCTCCTCTGTCATCAAGGACACATGAGCGTAGGTTCCTGTCTAATCTCAGAGTGAATTTTTATAGAGACCAAGGACTTCCTACCCTAAGGTTAGGAATCCTCACTTCCTTCTTCCACATTAAAGGGACCTATATCTTGGATAAGGATATGGAAACCTAATGATAAAAAACTAAAACTAAACAAAGGTACCTACCCTAATCGAGGTAAGTCATAAGAAAATAGAGGGGACCCAACTTATTCCTCACAAAAAGTGGAGGGTTTAGGGTTCTAATACTTAACCACTCCTAATTAAGGATCCTATCCCTAAACCAGTCAATGGATCTTGTTTCTTTAATCTTTCTACCAATTTTATCCTCCAAGACTCTTTCCCTAACTTTCCTCCTAGGTATAGTTGGATTGGTGTAGACTTAATCTCCCTTATAAAGGCACTAGTCCTACTTATCCTTCCTTCCCCTAGAACCCTAACCCTTTCTTAGGATATTTCTCCCTCACTTCCTTGGTTCCTAATAATGGTCTAGATACCCTCAATATCATTCTTGACCTTTACCAATACCTCTGGTCACATCAACCATCATTTAGAACTAATTATCTTCAAATAGGGCCAATTAGGCCTATTTGCTTTAGGTCTACTAACACTACTTTATTCCATTTCTCTAAATCCTTCCAAAAAACATCATGGAATACCTTAGGAATATGAAATCTATCACATATCAATCCTAGATTCCAATTTTATAGAGCCTCAAAGCACCCACAACCCTATTCAGCCTCGAGCCCTAGCTTCTACCCTATCTTTTAGGCCTTTGGACTAGTTTTCACTAAATGGATTCTAAATCCTTTAAAACCTCAAATCAATCCTTCCAAAAACTTGATCATTCAAGGTAAAATATAGGGCTTTTAAAAAATGCCATGGATTGGCTCAAACAGATCAGGGTATGTTCTAGATCAACATCTTTTCACTGTCTTGGCTTAACTACTCCTAGCAAGTAGCCTAGGGCATCACTCCACATCTTGTAACCTAGTCACAAAAATGAAACCAAAGAAAAAAATTTATTTATAGAGTCTAAACTATCATACCACAAGGTTTCACACATTTTTCATCATGAATGATTAGGTTAGAGTTATTTTTGTGGTAGCATCCCTGTGAATGAGAGTCACAGACCAATCACCAAAAGAACCCTCACAACTCACCAACCCTAAAACTTGAGATAGAATATGAATATGAAAAAAAGATAAAATAACATACTACAACTTCTTGAAGCTACATCATCTATTCCAATCCATACACAATTGTACTAGGGCATTAATCACAACAAAAATAATGCGAAACATAGTAAAACATCCATACAATAGGTCCACACATGTGCAATATGACTAAAAATATTCTAACCTTCCAAAATATGGTTCCCATGCTAAAATACCCAAGTATGTGTAGTTACAACTTCCCAAACCACCATTTGAAACTTTTTACAAAAATTGGAAAAGTTGCTCAAGCAACTTTTTGAGCAACTTTGCAACTTTTGAGCAATTTTTTCTCCTTGCATCTTTAAATCAAATGGGTCCATAAAGGACCATTATAGGACCCTAGTTAAGATTAATAGGACCTATTAGGTAAAAAAATACCTTATTTTTCCATCCCTAACAACATTGAACCTATCAAACAACTTTTGACCAACTTAGGACCTAATGAGCAATTTTGGCTCTTTCGACAAACACATTGGGACTAGTTGTATTCCAAGGGCTCTTGGAACTTATTAAACACACAAAACCTCTTAACTAACCCTTAACAACTTGAAAAATCAAAAATATTGGAGGTTCCCTGCACCATACTCCCCTAGGATAAAGAACTCAAGTCCCTTGAGTTAGAATATCTTTAATGGTTTAATATATCTGCTTCATCATTTGGTACTCCTTTCCAATTCACCAAATAGGTCTTTTAGGTGCCCTTCCTAGTCTTCTTAAGAACCTTGTGGTCCACTATGATGTCTAGTTGCAAAGGTTGGGGAGTTGGTGACTCTTGAACCTAATTTCCCCCCTCCAACTCTGCAAGAGTATGCTAATTGGTATCAATATGAGTACCTTTGTAAGGAAACATACCACATACATTGAAAATGGGTGAAATCCCCAAGTCAGGATGGAATTTGACTTCATAGGAATTGTTCCCAAACTTTTGTTAGATTTTTAGAAGTCCTATTTTCTTCATTAGTAATTTAATTGGTTGTCTCTTTGCTAATCTCTACTTTCTAATGTAAGAAAGCACAAAATTCTCCACCTTGAACTGCAAGTCCCTCTTTTAAAATCTACCCTTGCTTTGTACTTTTCCCCTTGATGTTGCAATGTCTTTCTAACATGTTCATGGAGCACTTTCATTTTCTTTGCAAATGACTACCCTTGTGCACTCCTCTTGTCATGTTAATTGAGCTCCCTTAATTCCAAAATCCCCCTAGGGTAAGTCCCATATACAATTTCAAATGAGATCTTACTAGTACTCCTATTAATGGATTCATTGTAAGCATAATCTTCCTACCCTATGAAGTGGTCCCATGATTGGCCATGCTACTTGGTCAAATACCTCAATTTTCCCATCATATTGAGGATGGTAAGTTGAAGAAACAAACAAATTTTTCCCTAGAATCTTCCAAAGGGTCCTCCAAAAGTGTCCTACAAATTTACTTTATGTATCACTCACTATGTTGTGTAGCAAGTCATGGATTCTCACTATAACCCTAAAGAATAGGCCTCTTATATGTGAAGCATCATTTTCTTTCTTGCAAGGGATGATGTGTGCCATCTTGCTAAAATGATCCACCACAAAAAATAAACTGTCATTGCCCTTTAGGTGTTTTAGGGAGTCCTAAAACAAAATTCATACTCAAAAACTTCCATTGCCTCTATGTTATTGTCAGTGCTTAATATTATCCCACATTGTTCCTATGTCCTTTAGCCTTCTGAAACACCTAGCATTGCTCCACAAACCTCCTTAGATTTTTCTACAACCTAGGCCAATGATAGTACCTAATGACTTGTACAAGTGTCTTGTCTACTCCAAAATATCCCCCTAAATTGCCTTGATGCTTTTCCTTGATTATGTTCTCCCTGATAGAACATTGAGGAATACACAATAAGTGTCCTTTGAATAGCAAACCTTCCAGCAACATATAATCAGTAAAATCAACTTTAAAACCTTGTTTGAATTTTTAACATACTGCATGGGCATCTTTGAAGTCTTTATCCTCCTTGTAGAGGTCTCTTAGATCATCCATCCCAATGCTCTATAATTGTATCTCCTATATAGCTAATGCTCTTCTACTGAGAGCATCTACAAATATTTTTCTCATACCTTTCTTGTTCTTGATCACAAAGGTATTTGCTTGCAACTATTCCACCCATTTGAGGTGTCTCTAATTTAACTTCTCCTACCTAGTCAAGAAGCTAAGGGCATGATTGTCTGTATACACCAAAAATTCCTTTGGTAGAAGGCAGTGCCTCCATTTTTTCAAGGCTTGGACCATTGCATATAATTCAAGGTCATAAGTAGAGTATCTCTATTTTGTTTCATTCAATTTTTAAGAGAAAAATGCCATAGGTTGTCCTTCTTGACTTAGCACTACCCCAATGGCTAGCTTATTGGCATCACACTCTACAACAAAGAGTTGATTGAAGTTTGGATACCTTAGGGTAGGTAGGGCTAAAATCCTCTTCTTCAATACTTCAAACTCCTTATCGACTACCTTTGTCCATTTAAACTGACATTTTATGCCTCCTTTGATAGTGTTGAGAATAGGTGCACATATATGATTGAATCCTCTCACAAGCTTCCTATAGTAGGATGCCAACCCATGAAAAATCCTAACATCTCATTAGCCTCGTAAAGCTTCTTGGGGCATTTGTAAGCCAAAGTGCATTACTAGCCACTCATACAACCCTTTATTTTTCTTAAAGGCTATCTTCCATTCATCACTAGAACTAACTCTAATTTGATGATACCCTAACTTCAAATCCACCTTGGAGAAGTAGCAAGATCCTCCCAAGTTATCCAACAAATCCTCAATCCTTGGCATAGGAATCTATATCTGATGGTAATATTATTGATTGCACTAGAGTAGGTAAATTCTCCATTTACCATATTTCTTAGGTACATGGATAGTTGGTACAAAAAAAGGGCTCATGCTCTTCCCTATTAGGCCTTTTTCCAAGAAATCTTGCATTTTTTTTGCAATTTCAGCATTCTAACTCAGTGTCATCTTGTAGGTTTCCTTTTTAGGTTGATTTTCTCCTAGTATCAAGTATATTTAATTACTTACCTCTCTCATAGGTAGTAATGTAGTAGGTAGCCTATTGTCCACTATTTCATGGTACTCCTCCAACAACTGTTGCAATTCTTGAGGTACATGGACTTTCTCCTTAGTTTTTTCCTTAGGTCTTACCACTACTACACAAAAAACTCCTTTCTCCTTCTTCATAGCCTTTAGGAACTCCTTCCCACTTAATAACATTACACTTTCCCCCACATGTTTCTCTTCTTTAGGCTTAGTCAAAGCATCCATTTGAAACATCTTGCCTTGTTTGGTGATCACATAACTATTCTACTCCCCATCATGTATAGCCTTCACATCATATTGCCATGGATACCCTAACAAGAGATGACAAGAATCCATAGGAATTATGTCACATAGCACCTTGTCCTTAAATTCCCCTATCTCAAATTCCATAAATGTTTGTTCATCCACCAATATTTGTTGGCCCTTATTCAACCAAAACACTTTATAGGGACTAGTGTGAGGTATCATCTTGAGGTTCAACTTATCTACCATCTCTATGGATACTATATTTTTAGTGGAGCCAGAGACCATTATCACTCTATAGATCTTTCCATGTGACCTACAAGTAGTCTTAAAAAAGCTCTTCCTCTTAGGTGGTTCTACCACATTAGGTACCTTCAACAAAGTTCTTCTCAACATTAAATTCTCACCATCCAATAGTGGTCCTACTTTGGAAATTGGTTATGTGATGCTTTGGGTGTCATCCTCTTGTACCAATTATGTTCTCCTTTCTCCCATGGGTGAGTTGGAACCCTTCTCAAGATATTTTCTCATAGTGTGGCCCATGTAGATTATGGGCATTCTAGAGGAGAGAGTCTCTGATACAACATCATATAAGGTTTGATAAACAAGAAGATTGAATTTAAATGTGCAAAATAGAATGAATGAAATTAAAACTGATCAATCCTTATGAAGGAGATCAAAACCCTAAAAGGGAATCCATAAGAGGAAAAATCCATTTGATAATTACTAATTAATTATTAAATGTGAATGCAAAAAAGCATAAAGGAGAAATCTTAAGAAGGGAGAAAAGGTAATTTAACAAATGAACTTAAATTAACCTTTTTCTCTAACACCCCCCCTTAAGATGAGAAAAAATGTAGCTACAAAAAATGTAAGGAAACTACAATGTTGAATGCAAACTTGGGTCCCAAAAACAAGACCTAATGAGATACTCATCACAACCAAATCTTTATGGACTGGAGAAATAGAGAAAACCCAATGGGAAAAACTCTACTCCAAAAGAGATAGAAAAGGATACACAAATGAAACATCTCAAGAGAATCTCTCTAGACCATAAGTACATTGAAATCCCCCATGATAGAAGCTTGAGACTCCATGGAACCCCTAGAATGGTAGAACTCCTAAGTTAATAAACATACCAATGGGGCTCCAATCTGAAGGAAACAAAGGCAGTGGACAAGGATGATAAAAACCCATGTATGTAAGGTGCAACTAGAAGTCCTAGCTGATGCTTAAAGGAGAAAGCATGAGAATCCTAAAATGACATCTCCAATTGAGGTGGGATAATAGGTGTGCTAAATCTATTAGCTGAAAGGAGATATATATCCTCTTATATATCCTCAATAACTATTATAGGTGGCTTGATGAATGGATCTACAATATTAAGCAGTGCTGAAGAGTAATCCTTTGTAAGAGATGGAATATGAATAGGAGGTGGAGGTGTAGAGGTTACAATACTAGTCTCAGGAACAACACATAAGTTCAAGTGACCTAACTTCACCTCAGTAAACTCTCATGAAAAAGGAGAGTGAGTCTTTGATAGTCGAGATGGTGGACCAAAATGTGAGAAGGAATATAGGTGGAAAGCATGATCAACATTCCCTATAGCAATAATATTTCTTGTCTCACTATCTTTGATGTGAACTAAATCCTATACAAACTCAATTGTCTTCTCTATCCCACTATGTGTAATCTGATAAATAGAGAGAAGGTTAGAGGACAAAGATGGAACATAAAGTACATCATGAAATGTACCATCATCAATGCCAATAGAACCTTTACTGCATATAGTCATAACAGTGTTGTTCCCCATCAAAATGTGTGGAGTAGGAGAATCCTCATAAAAAAAGAACAAATCTTGAGAAGATTCCATATGGTGTGAAGCACTTGAATCCAATAACCATCTAGAAGAGGGTGGAGTGGTAGTTGCACATAGTGCATGAACTTTTCCTATATCTTTACCATCTAACTAAAATGATGATGATGAAGAAGGTCTATGAGAAGTAGAAGGAATATCAATGTTGCTTGTTTGAAGGAGAACTGTCAAATCTAAAACATGTTTGGCATAGCCATCTAACTTCTTCTCATAGAAATGTGACTCATCATGAATAAGCTTATTACAATAAGCACACTTCGATGGTTTTGGCTTAGGTTTACCCCCCTTAGGAGGAGGTGACCTTGATGAACTATGAGTGCTAGAATCATTTTGAGACTTTGTAGAATGAGATTTATGTATCTTCTCAATTCTCCCTGAAGATGGTCGAGCTACCAATGCATAAGTCTGTGAGCCTATGAAAGAATCCAACTAATAGAGCTTAGCTTGCTCTCAAGTCAAATGATCACAAAAAATCTCAAAGGATGGCATGGTAAATCTATTACCCAAAGAATCTTTGGTGGAATAGAAGTTAGAAGAATTTTTTTGAAAGTTTCCATGAAGCTTAGAAAGAATTAGATAGATACACTCAATGTCAGTCTTCATTTTCCCACAACCCTGCAATAAATATCTCATTTGTTTGAATTTCATCAAGAAGTCCTCAATGGAGGGAAAAGAATAAAGTATAAGAGAGGTAAGATTTGCCTCAATTTGAAGTGCCCTAAACTCATTCACTATACCAAAAAAGCCTTCAAGCTTGGTCCACATAGCTAGAGGGGTATTACACCCATCAAGATGAAACTATAGACTATCAAAGACTTGTAAAGGAATAAACCCTATTTCCTTATCCATCTTTTTCCTATGTTGCATGACCTCAAAAGACCTCTGTAAAACTAGTTACACTAAATCTAAATAAGACCACAACCCTTTGGACCAGACAATTTGTGTCATCAAGGTCCTCCATGTGTAATAGTTATGAAGGGTCAGAAGTTATAGACAAGAAGAGGTCTCAACCATTGTTTTAGAAGGTGTTGAATTTATTTTTAATGTGTTTCTAGTTTACATAAGTAAATAACAAAAAAAATATGAAAAAACACTCCCCACAATGCAAAACATTGAACCCTAGCTCCTAGAAGGAATGCATAAACAAGAAAAGAGTAAAATAATTTAGTTTAGAATCACATTAAAATTTGAGGAATACTGATGAAAAAGTCAAAGAATCTACATAGGGCTCAAAAGGAGCTTTTCAATACTTTTTCTAGATCGAAAAATGTAGCTATAATGAACGAATTATGCCCCCCAAAAGATGACAGACATCAACAAAATTCAAGCATAAAAATAGGTACCAAACTAGAAAAAATTCCAAAAAATACCTATACCATTGTCTTCATCTCTGAACCAACTTTTTGACACTTCTTTCGAATTGAAAAAAGACCCTTGTATGCTCAAGATATTGCAAGAAAACCAACAATAGGTCTTTAGGAAAAAAAAAAATTAAACAATGATGGGTGAATGACTGTCAAATTTTGGCTTGAAAAATTATGATGTCAACACTTGTGCATATGTTAGCAAATGTACCACTGATGTCAGTGACTGTACCACTAATGTCAGCACGTTTAAAGTGCTATTTGACATTGTTTTTATGTGTTTGTTTTTTCTAAAACCTTTTCCATGGGTCTTTTTTTTAAAAGCTTTTCCAACACCTATTTATAAAAAAATAAATCTGATTTTTTAAAAATCCTGATTTAATAGCTACCTTGGGAAGTGTGTCAAATCTAGGGACAAATTTTTTGCCTCAGATTTCAATAGTGTCTAAAATAGATGTGCCTTATATGGAAATAGGGGATTTTGGGTGTTTTGAGCACAACGGTTAGGTCTATTTTTACTGAAAGTGATCCAAAAATTAGAGAACCTCCTATTTTCACAAAAAAAAATTTTAAAAATCTCAAATTTCTTCTGTTAAACCCTAGTTCTTCTTTTTCATTAGACAAGAACAGGCAACCATAGGCAAGGCTTTGATACCAGATTCTTAGTATGATTTGATAAAAGGACTCTCTCCTCTAGAATGCCCATAGTGTGGCCCATGTAGGTGATTTAAGTAATAAGATATTGCCTTATTAATTAAATCATTTAAAATCATTTTGATTTAATTATTAATTCACTTATTATCTCTACTTTACTTAAGCTAAACTTTAGGCATATAATAATTAATTATTTTATTAATTATTTTTATGCAACCTAGCTTTTACCCTATTAGGGTTTTGATCTCCTTTTATAAGGATTGATCTCTTTGTAATTTATTAATTCACTTTTGATAATAGCAATTTCTGGTTTTGCTCATTAAGAATGTCTCATATGTGGATTTGGGAATTCCAACATCCATATTTTTTTCTTCTCTCTTTCTGTGATAGGGGTTTGCATGCATGTGATTCTTGGGAGTTGTGGGGTTGATCTTTCATCAACTTCAACATGGTATCAAAGCTACAGATCTTCATGCCCTTGTTCTATTTATGAGAAGTTTGGCTTGGCATTCAAATCTATGTTTTTCTCTAAGAGGGTCTTCATTTTTTAGAGTATTTTTCTATTGGATCTAGGAGGGTCATTTTTTTAGTGCATTTTGAGCCCAAACATACTTCACTGTTGGATTTGTAGCACCCAAAAACCCCTCTTTCTATATAAAATTTGTCCAATTTGGACACAATTGTAATTTGAGGCAAAAAATTTGCCCCCAGACTTGGGCACACTTCCCAAGGAGAAATGATTTATTTTTTCCAAAAAAAATGTTTTTAAAAAGAAAGTGCTTTATTTTTTAAAAAGTGCATGGTCATTGTTTTTTATAAAGTTTAGAAAATAAATAAATCAAATAAATCTCATTTTATTTTTATTTTAAAAAAAAACACTTTTGGCATTTAAAGTGATGACATCAGTAGGGTACACCTGCACAATCCTGACATCAAAAAATTACTGAGACAAGTAGATATATCTAATAGAAGTGCAAGTCGTAAAGTGATCCATAATTTGATGGCCTTCAAACCATCACCTTTTTTAGTTTTTTTGTCATAAAAAGCACTTGGCGGCATTTTGGTCATATCTTTTTCATACAAAGGTATTTTTTGACATTTCTTATATCATCATAAAGCTCTTTCTAAGCCCATCATGGTCGTATAGGTTATTTTGGCTTTTTATTCTACTTGGTTTTCTATTTATTCAATCAAATCTAGAAGTTCTATTTTTTACTCAGGGAGACATGTCTTGAGTATCTTATCTCCGATTTGGGAATTCTTTATATCGTTGGAAAGTTCTTTCCGATATGTTTCTAGTGATGCTAGTTGTTTTTCAAAATTCTTCTCTAGGCACATTCTATTTAATCTTTTGCATTTTTGTATTCTGGTAGATATCTTGGTTGTTTCAAGTCTGGGGATCGATTCTGTTGCTTTAGATGATTCATCATGGGTTGTACTATATATTAGATCAACCTTATGTCTCTTTTGATTTTTTTGACATCCTTTTGTAATATATTGCAAAAACACTGAGATAAAGTGCCACTCAATTGCATTTTGGGACCTTGCATATCTTTGTGTTTTGTTGTACTCACACTACATTATAAAGTACCTTCGAGGGTTTCTTGTTGGTAATATTTATCATCTTTCTTTGTCAAGTGAGTGTTCCTTCCATGAAATTAGCCTCATGATGTGTCAATGACATGTGCCACTATAGGTGTTTGTACTTCTTTTGCACTCTTGATGTTCCTAGTTCTTCTTTCTGTAGGAGATGTTGCATTTAGTTTCAATGTTCATATCTTACCTCTTAGTATTATAGGGGAGTTATGTTGGTTCTGTTTCTTTCTTGGTTTGATGGATTGAGCTATGTATTTGGTATTTGATCCTATGTACTAGGCAATTGCAGTGGCTAGATACCTATGCATTTCGGTGAGATGGATCATTTACCATATAAACATTATTTTGTTCCTATTTTTGGAAGCCATGAATATACCTTCCATATTCAATTGATTAGATTTCCAAACTTAGTTTTCTCTACTTGGTCATGTTCTATACAGTGGAGGTTCTTCAAATCAACAGTTTGACAGTGTTTACACTTTCATGCTTCAATGGTGTTCTTCATGATAATATTTTGTTCCTATCTCTTGGAACATTATTTTTATCTCTTTTTGGAGATGGGTTATTCCCATGTGGTTTTCTCTATTTCTCCTCTTTACAAAGATTTGGTTGTGCTTGGATGCCTCGTTAGGCTTTGTTGCCAGAACCCAATTTCTTTTCAACAATAGTTTATAGGTTTCTAGCTACTCCCTAAGTTTATCTTGGGGGGTGGTTAGAGTAATAAGATATTTCCTTATTGATTAAATCATTTTGATTTAATTATTAATTCACTTATTATCTCTAGTTTACTTAAGTTAAACTTTAGGCATATAATAATTAATTCTTTTATTAATAATTATTATGCAACCTATCTTTTCCCTATTAGGGTTTTGATCTCCTTTTATAAGGATTGATCTCTTTGTAATTTATTAATTCACTTTTGATAATATCAATTTCTCTTTTTTCTCATCAAGAATGTCTCATCCGTGGAACTAGGAATTCCTACCTCTATAGCTTTTTCTTCTTTTTCTGTGATAGGGGTTTGCATGCAAGTGATTCTTAGGAGCTGTGGAATTGATCTTTCATCAACTTCAACACTAATTACAATTATAACATCTACCAATGAAAACTAATTACTCTTTAGTGTAGGCACTCACTATGATATCCCTTTTCCTTAGGTTCTACAACCTTTGATATATCTATATTTTATAGTTTGCGGGTAGGAATTGTGCCCTTGATCTAATCTTAATCATATTCCAAGATACTATTTTCTTCTTTCTTGCTACTACTCTATCATCCTGCATCATGTTTTGAGTCTATCCTTGGTATAGTTGACTCTCTTCTCCTCTTGTACTTGTAATCAAATTGATTGTCTATGGCCTCCAACCAATCCAACAATTCTTCTCCATTCAAACTACCAATTTAATAAGGAATATGCTCCATACTATCTTTGTTAAGGGATTTAAAGGCATCCAAAAAATATTTTTCTCCTTCTTCATCTCTAGATCCTTGTCCCTATAAAATATATCCCCTATTTCACTATCATCTTCTTCCTCACTCCCATCTCTCCAATCTTTGATTATCTTTTTACTCTTTGTTTCTACTTGATTGGCCTTGGCCAATAGTTCCTTGACCAAATCCACTATGGTACCCTTTCTCATTGCCTTGGGTGGTATATTTTCAACCTCATGACTATCTTTCACATCATATATACACCAAACTCAAAAGTTGGCTCTAATACCACTCTGATGCAAAGGGTCTAGGGTTCCAACACTTAACCACTCCTAATTAAGGATCCTATACTTGAACCATCGAATGGATCTTATTTCTTTAATCTTTCCACCAATCTTAGCCCTTAAGACTCTTTCCCCAACTTTCCTCCTAAGTATAATTGGATTGATGTAGACTTAATCTCCCTTATCATCGCACTAGTTGTACTAGTCCTTCCTTCCCTTAGAACCCTAACCCTTGCCTAGGATCTTTCTCCCCCACTTCCTCGATTCCTAATAATGTTGTAGATACCCTCCATATCCTTCTTGACCTTTACCAACACCTCTTGTCACATCAACCATCATTTAGAACTCACTATCTTCAAATAGGGCCAATTAGGCCTAGTTTCTTTAGGTCTACTAATACTGTTTTACTCTATTTATCCAAATCCTGCCAAAAACCTCATGGAATACCTTAGGAATATAAAATATATAACTTAGCACTCTTATATTCCAAGTTTATAGAGCCTCAACACACCCACAATCCTATTCACCCTTGAGCCCTACCTTCTACCCTATCTTTCAAGCCTGTGGACTAGTTTTCACTAGAAGGCTTCTAAATCCTTTCAATCCTTTGATTAATCCTTCATAGTACTTGCTAAATCAAGGTACCATCCTAGGGCTTCATAAAATTCCATTGGATTGTCTCAAACTCATCATGGGTGTACTCTGTATCAACATCTTTTCATTGTCCTGGCTCACCTACTCCCATCAGTCAACCTAGGGCATCACTTCACACCTTAGAATCTAGTCACACAAATTTAAAAAAAAGGAAAAATATTATTTATAGAGTCTAACATATCATACCACAATTTTTCACACATTTTTCACCATGGATGATTAGGTTAGAGCCATTTTTGTGGTAATATCCCTATAAATGAGAATCACAAACCAATCACCAAAAGAACCCTCACAAATCACCAACCCTATAGCTTGAGATGGAATATGAATATTTTAAACAAAGGTAAAATAATACACTAAAACTTCCTAAAGTTAGATAATCTGTTCCAATCTATACACATCTATACTAGGGCATTAAACATAACAAAAATAATGAGAAACATAGTAAAATGCTTGTACAATAGGCCCACATGTGTGCATTCTGACTAAAAACCTTCTAACATTCCAAAATATGGTTCTTAGGCTCAAATACCTATGCATGGGTAGTTAAAAAATCCAAAATCACCATTTTTAACTTTTTGCAAAAATTGCAATAGTTGCTCAAGCAATTTTTTGAGCAACTTTGCAACTTTTGAGCAATTTTTGCTCCTTACATCATTTAGTCAAATAGGTCCATCCAGGACCATTATAGGATCCTAGTTAAGATTCCTAGGACCTATGAGGTAACCAAATACCTTAGTTTCCCATTTCTAATAACTTTTAAACTATTGAGTGACTTTTGGCTCATTGAGCAAGTTTTGACCAACTTTGGACGTAATGAGCAATTTTGGCTCTTCCTAAAAACACATTGGGACTAGTTGCATTCCAAAGACTCTTGGAAATTATTAAACACACATGAAAACCTCTTAATTAAACATTAAAAACTCTAGAAACCAAAAATAAGGGAGTTGGTATGCACCAAATGTGTATATAGGGCATAACAAATGGCAACTTGACTAGGAAAATATCTTGCACTTGAGAACTCTAGAACTAAGGATTTGAAATAGCTTGTGTCATATTGTTGCAAAATCAATTCCTTTAAGCATGAACTCTAGACCTGAACATCCTAACTCACCATAAATATTAAAATTTAATAATGTCCAATAGTGGAGTGGGTGATTTGAAGGAGGCGTATCATTTCAATTCTTGAAGAAAACAGAGAAACAAAGCTCATCCTAGAATTTGTTTGCTTTGTTGTTAATAGATATTGTGTATTGTTTGGGAATCAGGGATCTCTTTCCTTCTTTCCTTTGATCTAATATTTTCAAGGAATTTGAGGTGGTACTCCTTTCCTTAGATGGAAAATTTAATTTGTTCATTGTGGGGGTACTTATTTCACCATCCCGTCCTCATATGCTCTTTTTGTATTATGGGAAGGAAACAAATACCAGCTTCCCACGATATCACATAGCTTTAAATTTTCAACAATTTAGAGTAGGGCTGATCTATTCACTTTATTTTTATGGTGATTCTTCTCTTCCCTTGTTCTTAAAAACTTAATTGACCATTTAGCTATAGATAGGAAAAAATTTGTCTAGGTTCGATGAAGGTTGGGCATATCATGAGTTCATACTTGCAATCTTTAATTGGTAACAACATAGCACATAGATTTTGCCAGATGGGTAAAGGAATAATAAGATACTATAGACAAATTGCATTAAGTCACACACTATTATACAAAGCATACACAACTATTGTGAGGAACAGAAAACATAGTCCACTAGAACAACAAAAGAACCAAAAGACCAAAAAAAAAAACCAAGAAACTGAGACTTGACCCAACTTATTTACAAGGGCCAATGAGGCAAGACTAGAAAGTAAACCAAAAAAAAAGGAAAAAGAGATAACTAAGAACTTATAGGGTGCACCCAAAGATACACTAGAAAAGGTATTTACAAGAATTTGTACATATGTTACATCGAAAAGAGAAATATAAACACCCTTATACCATATCCTTACTCAAAATAATGTTTGAGAAATTGTCCGTTGATGGGAAAAGGAAATGGTTCTCTTGTTAACTTGTTGAGATAATATGTATTATCCCCAAGGATCTCTATGATATGATAAGACCCAAGCCATATTAGTTGGAACTTTTCATGTTTCCATTTCTTCTCATGGGCCTTATCCCATAGGAGGACTAGGTCCAATATTTGAAAGTCTTTAAATTGGGATCTTTTATCAAACTATCTTTTGACAAATACTTGGTGTTTGGTAAAATTCTCGGGCGTTGCATTTCTTTGCTCTTTGAGGTGAATAATATTAACCAGGCAATCCTCCACAATATTATCCTTCTTGTGAAACTCGCTCATGAATTGCAGGAATGGATATTACAAATTCAAGAGGAATACTAGATTTTGGCCATAGACCAAGTAGAATGAAGAATTTCCCAAGGGAATGTTATTTTGAATGTGATCTACCCAAAGAGAATATCTCAACTTGTTGATCCAATCTCAAGGATTTCTCTCTAGTGGATGTTTAGTAACATCTAAGAGCTTCTTGTTGGTTGATTCTGCTACTTTGTTACCTTGTAGTTAGTAATTGCTCAAATATTTCAAGGTAACATTCCTATCATAGGCTAGCTCTAAAATATGGGTAGAATAAAATGTCATGTCATTATCACATATAAGGGTGAAGAGCATTCAAAATATCATAGAAATGCTCTCTTCCACAAACTAAATCTCTATATCTATTGTATTATTTTTGTAAGGGATAGATTTGGACCACCAAGTGTGATAGTATGTAGTGGTTAATACATATTGGTTTCTAGTGAATTATTTGGGATTAATCTCCTTGATGAAATCAAATTCTCATTGAGCAAACTATCTAGCACCAAAACATAGTTGAAGCGGCATTGCAGGATTTCACTCTCTAGAAGCAACGGTTTGACAAGTGTGATATTTCCTCACGTGGTTATGGACATCACAGAATAAATAAGGCTAATAGTACCTATTCTAGAGGATCTAGAGAGCTATGGCATCAGCTAAACCATTTTTTTTCTAAACTATCCATGAAATTCTTCTATTATTTTCTTTGTCTTCTCCTGATCTCGGCACCTAATATACCCTCAAAATTCCTATAGAATAGGGTGTCTCCCTTGATCATGAAATGTGATCCCTTAAGCTAAAGTGTGCAACATCTATGTGTTGGGAGGCCTTCTAGACACTTGTTTTGTAGTAGGAGATATATTAGATCAGCGTACCATGGGTCCTCAATTAAAGTTTCAATGTTGTAGGTTAGGTATTCCAATTAAGGATCAAATGAGGCCATAACTTTTGATAAAAATTTCCACAAACCAACTTCATGAGCTACATTTATAAGTCACACTCCTAGAGGATAACTATCCACTTCCCAATGCTTTCACTAAGCTCACTCTGCATGAGCAAAGATTTTACTTCCTAGTCTAGAATGATTTCACACACTTTACTTCATAGTATATAGTGTCAAAATTTATTTACTTCCTTTACAAGGGAAAATGCTTGTTTTTCAAGGGTTGAATACCTTATTTTGATATTCTTGAAAGGAGATCCCATAAAAGAAATGGGTTTCCCTTTGACTTAAACCTTCTGGATTAAAACTGCAGTGACAGAGTATGCGAATGCAAAGTAATAAATGTAAAATGGGAGGCCATAATAAAGACTTCCCAATACTGGGGCATCAATGATTTATTATTTTATTTATTCAAAGTCCCACTAAATTTTAGTGTCTTTCATCATGTTTTTTAACGGTCTCACTACTTTGACAAATCCAATGATGATGCATTAGAAAAAATTTATCTTCTCGAAGAAAGATTTCATTTCTTTCTTTTTGTCAGGCATCTATAATCTTAACAAAGCCTCCCTCTCTCAAGGTCAATGGCAATACCCTTTTTAGAAATGTTATGTCCTAGTAAATTTTCTTCAATGACCCCAAATATGAATTTCTTGGGGTTCAGGGAGATACTAAATCACTAACATCTCTCACAAATCTAGGCAAGGTGGACAAGTTGATCATTCCTATCCCATGCAAAGATTATCAAATGTAGATGATTATGCATCTATTGACCAATCCCTTCAATACTATATCTATTACCTTTTGGAATGTGGCCCCAATATTGATCATCCCAAAGGGCATGTGTCTATAGGTGAATGTTCCCCACTTAGTGGTGAACATAATCTTGAGTCATTCTTTGTGATTAATCATGATATAATTATAGATAAAGTATCTATCCAAGAAGGACAACATCTGCACCCAATTTATGATATGTAGAACCTCATCCAACAAAGGTAAGGGATGGTTTCATTTCATTGATTCTTTTTTCAAGTTCCAAAAATCTATAAATAATCTAATCTTTCTACTTTTCTTTTGGACTAGAACCAAATTAGCTACCAAGTGGTGTGTTAGACAAGTAGGATTATTCTTCTAGACAATAGCTTTTGAACCTCTTACTAAATTAGGGGCTCAATTAGAGGGTTTAGATGCCTCTATCATTTCTTAAATGGATTGGAACCTAATTTGAGGGGGATCATGTGTGTTAGCAAAGATGTGTCATATGTCTTTATAACTTCGTAGCTCCATGCGATGACATCTATGTATTCTCAGAGAACTGTGAGAATTTTCCCCTTCTCTTTGAGGGAGAAAGAGGAACCAATAAATATATTTTTATCCTTGGTGTCTATCTTGAGGTTAACCTTCTCATATTTCCCTCCCTTAGAGGAGAAAGGATGCCTATCTTTGTCTTGGGGATCTGAATCAAAGATGTGTTGGAGCGTTATCATCCTGTTTGTGATGGTGTTGGTGGGAAGATAAATGATCTCACCTAGATCATTTTACCATCTCATGTCATTTTCAGTTTCTTCCTCTATAATCTGGTCTTAACATATGCCACTACTAGCCAAGAAATCTAGTATGTATTGATCATCCTCAAATACATGAAAATACTTAACATTACCCATGACAGATGGGGTTGCTACCATTACTATAGAAATTTGTTGGAGGCAGGAACAAAACATGAGATTGAGAGTGATAGAAGATACAACAAGGGTGTTAGGGACATAATTTCATTTGCACAAGATGAATTAAATACCAAAGGCATCAAAATCCTTAAGTAAATCTGAGGCTTGATTGCACTAAGCCATTATTCATTCATCATGTCATGTATATTGGCTCTGAACCTACTTAACAATGAGCTTAGAATCTCCTAGTACCTGAAGGCGAGTGATTCTCTATAGGGAAAAAATAATCCCTAGCACTAAAGCTTCGTACTCAACCATGTTATTTGTGCATTTGAATTGTAGTTGATAGGATCCATGGAAAAATTTTCCTTTTCAGTCAATCAATTCTACTTTTGCACCTGATCCATCCTTAGCTCAGGTTCTATCAAATTTCAAGGGCCATAGAATGGTTTCTATAGATAGAGGCTAAGGGCATAGGAGAGAGGGTAGTACTTGTGGTGGAAGGGGTTCTAACCTAAACATTGAGATGTGGGAAATAGGGGTGAGATTGATTTTTGGAGGTGACACCAATAAAGGTCCCTCAACAATTAGCCCTTTAGATATGATTGTTAAGGAATGTCTAAGGTGAGAATTTCTTCCTATCACCTTCCAAGGGAACATTAGAAAGGAAAAAAATAATTGGGTTTTTATAGGGATTGCATTCAAACTTGGAGTGTCCCTCACAATGGACTCTCCACCATGAATCATAAAAGACATTGGTCACAAATGTAGGCAATCCTGAATGGTGATTTCATGTTTCAATTTTGCAATGAGGTCATGAATTTATTATGTAATTAATGAATTCTCATCATGAAGCATCTCTCTTGGGATAAAATCCAAGTCTAAAGTCTCCATAGCCCTATATAGGATGCACTCTAGTTGAGCATAGGTAACCTCATTCACCTGACTGTAGTCAATGAGAGCTTGCATCATTCATGGTTCACTATCAACCTTGATCTAGTTTTATTTTCCTCTATAAGGAAGCCATAGGCGGGAAATTTATGTGGAAATATACCCATTTAGGGACTTTGACCAATTGTGACTTAGTAGAATCCCATAGGTTTTAGGGATGTCCACTACTTGGATGTCGATGACGCTAGACACCCAGGGTTCTTGGACAAGATTGATCTAAATATTTTTTTAGCTTGGCCACCATATTTACAAAGGCCTTATCAAGTTTCATTACAACACCTTTGAAAGGCATGGGGACCAATTCAAGCTTCTTGCATATGGAAAGGGGCATGAAGTTACCCAAAGCTCTGGAGTCCACTAGGCAGTTGTGCAAAATCTTACTATAGGTTTTCAATCTAAGCAAGAAGGGAGGGTCCTTAGTATTTCCCCCCCAAAAATAGTTAAATTAACATTATTGAAGGTCACATTTTTTGTAGTGATTGGTTGCACTTATAGTAGATCAATTTTTTGCAAGAGGGCCTTCCATTTCTTTGGGAAACTTAATAATATGTCCACTAAGAACATGGTCATATTGTTATTTTCAATTACCCATATCATATCAAATTTCATCCAAAAGGAACCCAAGCCCTTCATTGAGGAGTCGTGAGGCTACTAGGTTAGTCTCATCGAAGGAGGTGGATTTACATTAGCATGAGAATCAAGGGGTATGGAGGTAGTCTTGGTTAGAGTTGATGATATAAATGGGCGTTTAATGAATTGGCTCCTCATGTTGTAAGGATAACACAAATTAGTGAAAACATTGGCCTTGTAGGTAGTGATGGAATCATCAAAAAATCCTTGGAGATCAAGCTCCTCATCCTCTTTCTTATCTTGCATGCAAAAGATAGTCTCACAAATAAAGGAAGAGTTAGAAGTTTCTGTCAAAGTAACTAGAGGTTTTTGGTAAGACCATGACCACAAGTTTGAGTGGGAAATTTATGTTACCTTATCTAGGGTGGCACAAGTGTCCTTCAAATGCATTCTGGCATCATGTAACTGACACTTAAGGGATAAAATTATGTAATGATTGTAGTATGACTAGGTGTTGCACTCCCTTGGCTATCTAGCTGATTTTGGGGAACTCTAGTATTATTTTGTGTGTTATTCCATTGCTAGTTACTTGACCAGTTATTGTAATCTCCGCTATTGTTGATGTGGGGACCGGAGTTGTAGGAACCTCTTTGTCAAAAATGATATTTCCCTACTATAGGGGAGAAGACAATTGGTTTATTGTAGTAGTCTTGTCTATCTTCAATTGAATCATGTCATTATCCATACCAGTGAAAATTATTTGGAAGGCTTCCATGTCACTCATGAAATGTGTAATTTGATTAGGTGGTTAGAAAGACTGTGCCTACATGCTCATCAAAGTAATGGGAAAAATATGTTTTTTTTGACTTGTTCCAATGGATAAGAAGGTAGGGACTTTGTATGATGATGTGGCCTATGGGACCAAATTAAACAAAAATTTCCAAGTACTGGTGGTATAATTTGTTGAGTCCATGGGAAATATTCTAGAGTTGAGTATCCATAGCATATGATGCATAAGTATAATGGGAGGTGGGATTGGATGGTAGTCATGCCCTAGGAATCATGTTATAGCTACTCAAGTCAGGGGAAAAATTGAATTGGGGTTGAGATGACATACCCTGCCAATCATCAAATGAATGATTTGTAAGCTAGGTAAAGACTTGCAAGGAAAAGGCATAAAATTTGGCCAAGGAATCTCAATCTTCTTGGGGTACAATCCATATGATAAAGTTTGACATAACTTGGGGGATAACATCTAAATACATCCTTAGGGCTAGCTCTAGTGTAGGAGAAAAAGAACCCGAACACCATTTGACAATGCATTGGAATTGGTTATTAAACACTAGAAAAGGCTCATTTGGCTCTTTTTGGACTAGAGGGGGTTACAAAAAGGAAATAAAAGGAAAGTAAAGAGCCTAAAGTGTTAGAGATTTAACCTACATATAGTCTAATTTTGCAATATTATTATCAATAATACATGCCTGAATGGTAGGATTACTTAAGTACATCCTCAATCAATCAATTGAACATTACTAAGTGTTGCAAATGAAATCATATTGAAGTAAACAAGATCATTTAGATTTATCCAATCCAAGGAAGATAACAATAAAAAAATAGAAATATCTCATTTCTTTCAAAGATAAATGAATCCCATAGTAAGGACTCTAGGATTACTCTACTCTAATAACAACTTAAAATACTAGCAAGTATTGGGCTAAACAATGCTTCTAGGAGGCCAAATTGTAAAAGAAAGGGTGGTACTACTTTCATTCATAACACTAGAGTTACAAAAAAATGGAAGATAAAATCATCAATTTTAATGACCCTATAATAGTCAGTGATCTTCTTATTTATAGGCCAACATATACAACTTTAGGCACAAAACTAACTGCTTACCCTAACTAATTCACCTACCACCTTTATTTCCAATATTTATAAAGTCTACTACCACCTTCATACAAAATAGATACGAAAGAGGAAATTATGCTTAAAAATCCATGAAAGGAGGATACAAAGAAGTGCAAAATGAGGGAAGGAATTTCATGAAGAAAATTCAATCCGTAAATGTCAATCTTTACATGCCTTTTCTATTACATCTTTGTTAGTTATCTCCTTAAGGTGCCAAGGGATTGATAAGATCATTCAACTTCTCTAAAAACCTTAAATCCATCAAGTACATAGGGAAACATGTAGTTTGAAAAAATGGGAATTCTTTATTTTCCATCATTAAATGCATGCCATGTCATTAATATATCTAATGACCACATTGGTAGCAGAAGGCCAAATTCAGAAGGAATCCAGGCACATCCATCTGTGTATAAGAAGGAATAGAGTTCCAAAACCTTTGAGCATGTGACACTGAATGCCAACTAAAATGTAATGCAAGGTCACCCAACCAATTCACGAGGAAAAGGAATCCCTAGACTTGGGTTTGTGTTTCACAGAGTTGTAGTGTCTCTAAAAATAAGTGAAACTCACATTGAATGAGTATTCGAGGTAGCCAAAGGGTCCCAAAATGAAAAAAAAATTGCTTGTATGGAAGTCCCCATTATGCAGTCTCCCACATCATGACACCAATTGAGTTGTAAGTGGAAGGGAAAGCCTCATTGACCTTGAAAGATAAACATTTTGGACTCGCTCATGTGGAGTGGTGATCATGCAAACACCCATTTGTTTGCTAACTCATTATGTCTAGGGCTTCCATTCCTAGGAAGTCTCACCTCCTTTGTTGATAGTTGGTCCTTCCATGGTTCAAATCTTAGGACCCAATTGACCTAGACCCATCAGGGAATTGTCTTCCCATCATTTTCTAGAGATACCTTTTTATTAGCATCCATCCTTTTGACTTTACATTAGTATTTGTCTAGCCATGATACTCAAATAATTTTGTTGGTCCTCCAAAGCTATTACACATTAGCACCTACATAGATCATATACTTGTTAATACCATGATCCTCTTTTCAAAAACCTCATTTATTAGGTTTGAAGGTTTTTGGGATCTTGGGTTTCATGCCTTCCCATCCTCAAAAAAAATAAATGTGTTACATGGGGAAGGGACAAAAAACCCACAATCTTGAAAAGAAAGAGAAACCAAAAAAAAAGAAAAGAAAGGTAACCAGAAACCATACGTTGGGAGCATGAAAAAAATCTCTCACTAGTAATAGGGTGAAGAATCCTAGAATCTTAACAACTTTTAATTCCAAACTTTGTGAGTCCTAGAATATAATTTCAAAACTTTAAATCATATTATTTTCTTTATATCGTAAAGCCAAAAATGCATCACCTAGACAAAACTTCTAGTGATGTGGCTCATGATACTAAGTTATCCTTACAAAATTGACAAGACTACTATTCAACATCCACTCATATGACACATGGGATCAATAAATGTGGGGTAATTTTGATGTGACAACTAGTTAAATTTGAAATACTAAAAAATACATAGTAAATGATGCAATGCACTCATCCCAAGGAGGAATGTTGCATCCAAGCAGATGAAGAAAGTGTAAAAACACTAACCACCACCACCCAAAATGCTATGAAGCCATCAACACAATGCCAAATAGGCCACCACTCATTCTATCGAGGTTGAGGTTGTATGTGTACATGTCATAGTAACATCATACCCATACTTTTCATCTTTCAAAGACAAAAACCACCACCTAGACATCAATGAGGAATTGTTTGCAATTTTTTTGGCCAAGAAAAAGAAGCTTGCATAGTGAGATCCTACCTCATGCCAAAAGTAGGACCAAAATAGGGTACCAGAGAGTACCTAGATGGTGGAGACCACATCTTGGTAGAGAAAGAGCTCAAAAAAATTGGAACAAATAGAGCTCACATCACTAGATCAACAACACACATGGAACTGACTATGTCCTCTACTAATGGGATAATTTTTTCACTATGAATATTGGGTTCCCTTTTATAGGAACCCAAAGTCTAGACTTCCTAATGCAACCTATTAAAAGAATACAAAAAATGGCTCGAAAACACACAAAAAGGGGAAAGAGTCAAAGTGACTCCACCTGATGATGAATGAGAAAAAAAAGAGAAATGTGACACACAAAATCAATCAAATTAGGAGTCATGTGATCAGCAATACCACACCAAAGAGGCAATAAAAACACAAAACAAAAGCAAAGGAAAAAATGAAACAAAGAACAAACCCAACAAAAAGGAACACAAATGACATGACTTGTAGATGAAAAGAAATGATGCAAAGGTGAGACAAAATAACCAACCTAGAGCACTAGGGTGGGGGAGTATCACAATGCTAGAGCGTATCATTTCCCACACACAAACTTGAACTAGCTCAGCCTTGAGAAGATGCCTTCATGGACTTATAGAATAAAACATCTTTAGGTAGGGTGATGACCCACATGACAACTTTTCTTGTAGAGCACAATTGTGATTATTGAACATAGTGTCAATTAATCCCTTTAGGTGTCTTAAATAACCCATTGATGATGATAGCTAAAAGGGTGCACTAATTGTACTTTCCTTTCACTAATGAAAATTTCCACACATCTAGCCTTAGGACCATAGAAATATCTCCCACTGTCAAGGACACACAAGGTTAGGTTCTTGCCTAATCCATGAGTAAATTTTTATGGAGACCAAGGACTTCTTGCCTTGAGGCTAGGAATCATCTCTTCCTTGTTCCACATACAAGGGTCCTATATCTTGGATAGGGATACAAAACCCTGAAGACCAAAAATTGAAACCAAACAAAAGAGCCTTCCCAAATCCCCAACCAAGGCAAGTCAAAAGAGAAAAGAGGGAACCTGAATTTTGGTTCACAAAAAGTAGGGACATGTATGCAGGACATAATAGGGCCATACACATATTCTCCATCACAATGTTTGTGCTTAAAGATTAGTCTCTAAAAATCATTTTATCACATTCCTTCTAGATACCCTAGATGATGTGAGGAACACAAAGGGCCCAAAAAGTCTTAAGAGAACTATTAGATGAAGAGTGATATTAGTATAAAAATAATTAATTAATTAAATATGGAAAAACCTATTATACATTTGAGTGCTAGAAAAAATGTTTCACATATCCCACGAGAAGGACCAATGTAGGAAAAAATGAGAAGAATATTATTCCTTGTCAAAATATAGATAAAACCTATTAGGAATAGAAGAACCCATTTTACATAGGTTATTAGTTTTAAGGATTCTATTTTACAAAAAGAGCCAAAAGAAAGTACTAATTTGGGGAATTAACTAATTTCACCCACTTTTTCGCCTAAGAGGTGGGGCGGGGGGACTCAAGTTGGAGTGAATGAACATGAAATAAAAGACTAGAGAATAAGAGCCAAAGGGGGTTCCCAACCAAAAAGGAGAGTCAAAAACAACATCGTGATGTGACCAAGCATTAAGAGATAGTTGCACTGACTTTAGGGCCTAATTAATCAAAGATATCTAGACCCAATTCTAGTTCTTCCAATAATCATGTACCAAAGATCTAAAAAAAAAGGTTACACATATCCATAAAAGGAGAGAGAATTTCATATTCAAATTAAGAAAGAAATAAAACAAATGCTACTCTTTCCAAAACCTAATTTTAAGCCCATTACTAACTTTCCATTTCATTCTCATGCCTACAATATTCTTAACATTTTGAATTTTATTTGAAATATGAGATTGATTAATAGTAAGATGTGAAGAAATAGAATCCTCAAAAGAGGGATAGAGAAATAAATACTTATTTCTCTGTATTTGATTTCACTCCCTAGTATCACCATAAGCTCTCTAGATATGCATAGCCAAAAAATCCTTTTTGAAGGGCTTCAAAATCCTTATTCCCAAGCCTCCCTAACATTTAGGCTTATACACATCCTTCCCAAGAAATAAAAGGAAGAGGCCTCTTATCTTATACCATATACCACAAAAACCTTTTTTGGTTCCTTTTAGTGATATCAAAGACATTGGCTATAATTTTGAAGAGGCTATGAGTATAAAGAGAAATTTTTTGAAGAGAAGCTTTCAAAAGTTTGACTTTCCCATCCTTTATCAACACATACCCTTTCCATCCAAAAAGTTTCTAGTTGAACCTATGAATGAAGGAGAACTAGAAAGACTCAAAGGATTTAGTTACCAAGAGAAGACCAAGATATACCTAAGAAAAAGAAGTAATGTGACAACTTAAGATATCATAAATCCTCTTTTACCTTTCCTTGGGAGTATTCTTGAAGAACATCAAACTTTTATCCAATTTATCAACTTCCCTAAGACCTCCAAATATATATTCAAAACCTTATTGGTTATTCTTTTCTCATAAACCATATTTTCTCCCATCTAAACAATGTCATCTACAAACTATTGGTGAAAGTATGTGATATTTGAGGAAGAAGGTTTGAGTCCCTACAATCAACTCTCTCTCTCTCTCTCTCTCTCTCTCTCTCTCTCTCTCTCTCTCTCTCTCTCTCTCTCTCTCTCTCTCTCTCTCTCTCTCTCTCTCTCTCTCTCTCTCTCTCTCTCACACACACACACACACACACACAAACACACACACACACACACACACACACACACACACACACACACACACACACACACACACACACACACACACACACACACACACCCACACCCCAAGGATTTTTTCCAAAAATAAAAAAATAGATAAGAAAAATAGGATCTCCTTGTATGAGGTCACCACTAGATTTGAAAAAATGAGAGGGGGTTATCGTTAACTAGAATAGTTGTCGTTGGACTCAAAGTGAGCTTCATAGTTAACTTTAAAACATTATCTCTGAATCCAAAAGCTTAAGGACTTTGAAAAGGAAAGATCAATAAAAATAGTTGTAAGCCTTAGCCATATCCAATTTAAGGAAAAATCCCTAATGGTTGAACTTGTTGCAAAGTTATATGTCATGGAAAATAAACCTTTTCAATTACAGTCAAGTCTAATTTATGAGTTATGGAAAATTTATGATAAATAGTACTCTTTGAACATCAAATCATTTATCCTTAGTATGAGGTTCAATGTCTAAAAATTGGGAATTTTTTTAAATATTTACTAAATGTCCTTTTATGGGAAGGACAAAATAGAGAAAGAAGAAATATATTAATATGAAATTACTTTATTTATAACCTTTCTATTGTACCTGATGCCTTAATCTTTAGTTCACATTTTTTTATGATACTAGAATTATTGCAATGATCTTCTAAAGGTGTATGACTTTTATTTTTATCAATGAATGGATAAAATTTTATTTTCATTTATAAAACCACAATCTAGGAGCATAAATACTAACAAAAAATTAACAATTTGACATTAAAATAAACAAAAGAAATAACTAAAATTAAGCCCCCACTAAAAAAATATAATTAACCAACATAGACACTACAATATCTAGCAACAAAATGTAAGCAAATAGTGTGTCTACTTTCAAAGCTAAGATAATATAATAATCTAAAAACCTAAAAGATTAAAAAGAAGTTTTTTTTTATACTAATAGTCCATATATTTTCTCATTATATTGCCCCTAAAATTAGAGCCTTCTCAAAACACCCTTTCCAATCACTTGACTATCGTAAACCAATTTTTTTAGACATGTATTCAACATGTAAATACACATTATTAGAGAAAATATATTCTCCATTTAGAGAAAAATCCAAATCCAATCCTTGTGCCATCTGTCATAACCCTTCAACCCTCTAATGGTGACCACCAAAATTGTAGGTTTATATCCCTAAATAATTTTGTTATAAATTAATAATACATTATTCAAGACCCATTCTACAAATCACAACCATTGCAAAAAGTAGAATGCATCTATTTTCCTTTCTAAATCCTCAAAAAAATGAAAAATTCTTGCTCATGGTTGTTGATCTCTAAGCCTATCTTGTCTACTAGTGTCCAAACACTTCGTCATTTACTAGGAAAGATTGCATGGTCATCATTGCGACTGAGTCATCTAGTATAGGTCTAGTATACACAACTCATACCAAACATAGTGATTGTTGAGTATTTAGTTGAGATTGAGCACATGTACAAGCCCAACAATATAGTTGGAATCAAGTAGATTGAAAAGTTAAAGATTGCAAAGAAAGTAGGTATATAGAAGCCCTTGGACTTCTAGTGAAGTTGAATGGCTCACAAAGAGCCCACTAGGGATCAAGTCTTGCTGAGTGCAAGGCTCCAACATCATAAGGGATGAGGTTCGGACTGTGCCCTAGGTGATTTTGATAGTGTGGATGCCCCTCAGTCCTTGGCTCTAAGTCGAAGAGGTTTTAGGTACGAGTGGGCCCATATCAGGTCCCTAAAATCTCTATGGTGGCCTTTGTTGCTTGGTAGCTCATAGGCTTCATGCCTCATTGGGCTGCCTCGTAGGTCTAAAACCTCCATCAAATAAAAAGTATGGACATAGAGCTCATGAATGCAATTTCAAGACAAAATCTAAGTGAACATCTGAGAAGCAAGTTCATGCACCAAGAAAAGGGAATTCCTACAATTGGGATTACAATACATGGCATAGCTATTACTATTGACACATTCCAAAGAATTGCATCAAAACACATATCAGAGGAAGTTACAAGAAGTGGCTAAATGGAGAAGTAGTATGTTTTAGCTATCACAAGACTGGACGTATTAGTAATAACTATAAAAGCAGAGCACCAACACCAAGTAATGAAAATAACAAAGGAAAAAAAAAATTGAGCTAAAGAAAACATGGATAGAGATAGTGAGAGATGGAAACAATGGATCCAATGAAGCAAAGATCATCCAATCCAATGGATCAGGTGATCACACCACAAATAACTAAATAAAGAACATATGTAGGAATTATATATTTAATAATATACTTTACATCAGTTCTTATCATCAAAGTACTAAACGTTCATATCAGCATAAGTAAAGATACATTAAGAATCTAGATTCAAAGAAAGGAAATTGAAAAGAGAATCATTTACTACATAGAGTACCAAGCATCAGTCGTATAGTCTATATTGACTAAGCTTTGCAGTATAGACTGAACAAATCAGCATTAATCAAGCTAAGTGACTACAACCAAGCATGTATGAAGACCAAGCTAGCTATCATATACCATCCAATTATGAAGGCATTAATTGTGAACCTAGAATGGAAACTTGAAGGTATATATATATAATTTTTGCATATATTTTCATTAACCAAGCAATTTTAGAGCTCTCAAGTGACTTTAAGGTGATCAAGGAGATTTCAACAACCAATGTGAGAGAATCATAATAGAATACCAACAAATTTGTCAAAAAAAAGTAAGTATTACTTTCATTACTGACTTATTTATTAAGTGGAGATATTGTAAGAATTTGTTATGAAAAATCCTTAGTTCATAATGGAAACTGGAAATGAAATGTTGAAAGACATCAATGCACAAATTGTAATAAATGATCAAAGTCCTCTACCTAATTTTAGAAATTTTGTAAACCTCAAAATCATTATTGATGATATTGGAGCACTATCATCAATTCTTTGCAGAGTCTTGACTATTCAGGATGTAAGATCTTGTTACCTTTGCAAAGTCAAAGAAGTATGAGACTTTGAGATTAGGTATGAGAAGCTGTGTGTTAATGGAATTTTGAAGGATGGACACAACATCATTGTCAATAAAGGGCTTATCTGTGCCCTAGGTTTTCCAAAGGTTTTTAATGTTGAATGGATAAATATTTTTCTTAGCCACATTCATGACATAAAAATATGGTTAGAAGGTGGGCCGATCAAAGATAAACAAGGCCATCATTTGTAGGCTAACCGAGTACCCTACCTTGGATCAACCAAAGAGTATAAGGTGTGAAACAAAGAACGAAATTGAAAATATGGCCAAGGAAAAGTGGAATGGTCGAGCAATGTCAATTGATAGAATTAAGGATTTGTTAGTTGAATTTGATGTTCATGTGATTGTAAATAGGTTTTACAAATCTAGTAGGCTAAATAGTGTATCGTGTGTAGTAGTGGATTTGGGCTACAAGATTGTGAAGAAGGATCATACCTATGACCTTATCAACTGCAACTTCATCAACTTATAGAGAATTTAGAGGCAATAAGAAAAGCAAAGAATACCTCTTGTAAGTTTGGATCTTTATTAGTTTGTATATTTTTCCACATTCAAAATTTTTTTCCTACTATCAGAACAACTACATGGGATAGGAGGCAACCTTCCATGGACTAGATAAATGATTTAATTAGCTGATTGTGAGAATATTTTGAAGAAATAATGGATAATTATTTTGAAGAGTTCAAAATAAAGATGAGAAACAGGATGAGGATACCCAAGTTTATAGTAGATAAGTATTATTATAAGATATATTTTGTTGTAGATACAGATTTTGTTCATGCACAATTAGTTTTTTTGAGTGTAGCATGGCTAAGGCCAATGCCCTACGAAGTAAATGTAGATAAGATCACTGCAATAGTCACAACACATTTGGCTGAAGATATAGATGCAAGTGTTGAGGAATTTGGCATGTATGAAATAGTCATTGTCGAGATGACTGCTCAATCCAATACACCTAAAGAAAAAAGAAAAGAAAAAGTAAGAGTTCCGAGGGTGGTAATAATGATAAAGGAGAAGGGTCTAGAAAAATTTGAGAGGTTGAGGAAGGCAAAGGAAAGGAACTTTTTTGTTGCAAAGTCTAAAGCAACAAAGCAGAAAAAGGTTCTTATTATTGAGCCTAAGGTAAAGGCCAACTCGAAGAAGGATGTGCAAGGGATGGTGACACCTTTGAAGCCAAAGGGAAAGGTGATTATCACCAAGTTAGAGACATCTCAACCCCTTTCCAAGAAAGTCAGAGGAATTCTATCAAAGAAGATGAAACCATCTAAAATATCAAAGACAATAAGATCTAAGAGGTCGAGGAGAAAATTGATCATAACACAAGAGGAGGAGGAAGGTGATGATGTAGTGCCTGCCCTAGTTCACATTTTGTTATCGTTTCTGAAACTCTTTTAGAATTAGTTTTATATTGTTGGTTAGCAACATTCTTTTGAGATTATCAGATATTGCGCTATGGATTCAGTTTATTATGTGATGAGATTACTTAGACTATACATTTCATATATGTATGATGATTATTTTTAGTGTTCACAATTATTCATGGTGATTATTACATTTCTTTCAATTATTACTGATGATTAGTAAGATGATTTATTATCATATGTGCTTTCTTATGGATACTTACCCCATACTTGCATGTGTATGGTGTGCGTGTTTGTCTTGAATGTTTGTTTTTGTATGGTGTGTCTGATGTGGTTAAGGAAGGGAGTCGTAGTCACCTGCTCGTCGGAATCTACACGATGCACCACTTCCTACCATTGTCTGTTTAGTTTAGTATATATTGTGTTTGTACATGCATGATTTTTATGCAGGTTACAGGTACCGGGTATCGACTTCCCTGAATTGCCAGGATGAGCGTACCCTATCACATTATCTCAATGATAAGAGAGGGGAGATAAAATCTCATGTCCAAATCCCAACCCTTTGAGTTATTTGTCCTAATTGGAAAATTAGGACAAGTATCTGAGTTGAATACCCACCGAATGTGTCGGATGACATATTTCGTGATTTTTAACCCTTTAGATTTATTTTGTATGATTTGTTCTATGATGAGTTTTCATATTTTATCTTGGAGGTCTATGGTGAATTTTTCATTAATTAAGTCTTAATAAATAGATTTAATTAATAAATTATTTATTTGAGAAAATTAATAAAATATCATGTTCTTAGATATTTTGATTTTAATTAATTAAATGTGAATTATTGGGGAAAAGGAATTAAATAAAAAAAAACTAGAAATTAAAATTAATAATAATTATAAAATAATAATAAAGTAATAAATAAAATAATAATAATAAAAGTTATAAAAATTAAAAAGAAAGTTATAAAATTTAAATAGAGATTATTTAAAAAGTAAATTGGAGTTATAAGCTTGCATGGGAACTAACATGTGTCAACAACACGGGGGTTAGTGCATCAATTAAGCACAAGGTGTCTACAACTCTATAACTCATCAAAAAGGTTGGAAAAGACCCATGCTTAGTTGGTGACACTTTTCAGCAGTTTCAAAAAGAAAACCAAAAGTTTCTTGAGAGCTCTTTATATTCAAGCATTCATAGAAGCTTAAGGAGGGGGTGGAGAGCAATTGGAACATGGGAGGACTCAAGAACTCTGAAAAAGGGAGCTTGCTCTACGGGTTTTCTGAGGAAGAGCGAATTAGCATCAGAATCTGAGTAGATTTTTGTGATTTTTATTAAGCTATTTTCGCATCATACATTCCTGTCTTCTTCGTGTCTTCCATATACCTTCTGAGGAATTTTATATTTTTATTGTATGCATTTTCAATTTGGGCAATTAAATTTATTTGAGAAATTTATATGCATGGATTTAAAAAAAAAGAGAAAACGGGTTTGGGTTTGAATTAGAATCAATTGAAATAGATTTGAAAATGGTTTCAATATTTATGGCCAAATCCATTAGTGAAACTATTGGATAAATTTAGAGAACAATTACCTTTTAAGAAAAAATAATTTTAATTGTCCTGTCGCTGCCCCTTGGATAGACCCGAACTCAGTCATTCATAACTTTTTATTGTGATCGAATTTATTCGATCGCTCTAATTGGAATTGGCGCAACTTGGCCCTCTCCAACATATTTCAATTTCAGCTTGATCCAACAGTTCATTAGGGAGATATGACCGTCGTACTGAGACTATTTTATTCAAAGACAGATATTTCTCCATTTCCCATAACCAAGAGTTCTTTATGCTTAAACTTCACAAAAATAATATATCAAAGTATGGAATGAATTAAGATATTATTGCAATCTTCCCTTATTAGAATCTTATTAATATGCATTAGTTTTATATGGTTTATTATCTAATCTAATTAAATCAAATTTAATTAAGATTAGTTAATAGTAGAAGTGTAGTTAATTATTAGTCAATCTAAGTAAATAGATTTTTAAAAGAGAGAAAATTAAAATAAAAGAAATTTTTAATATAGTTTATATAGTGGACTTTTTGTAATGTATATTAAATACTATTTAATATATATTAAATAATTTAGAGATGGTAATTTTATATTACGTTTTTAAATGAAGAGACTTTAATGATAATGAATTAAGATTTAATTGACATGAAGTCACTATTATAACATTGCTATTATTTGAATTACTGATACATTATATATTATTAACTAAATTATTGATATACCTTAATGGTATTAAGAGTTAACTAATGAAGCTTATGCAAAGTTCTCTAAATCGATTAATAATAGTTTTGATGAGTTTATTATTTATTAATGTTTGTTGGGACTAACAAACTATTAATAAATAATAGTGTAAATGGTTTAAATAGTTATCAATTAATATAATTAGAGCTAATCTAGAGGAGATTAGTTAATGATTGAAGTACTGTAAAAGATATTAATCAAATTGAATTGGTTACTAATTTGGAGTATTAATTAATTGAATAATCGTACATAGGGGAAACTTATTTGAGATAATAATACTTGGTATTGGGGATTTATTATAACTTGTTATTATTAAAACAAAATGGAAATATTGTTGAAAGAATGACAAATGTGGTCATTATAGATTTATTAATAAGATTTCCAATATAGCTTGTTATTAAATATTAACAAGTTATTATTATTGAACTATGAATATGAATATTTGTGTACTAAATTATAGATGACTTTTAACTTACAAAATTATAGTTACTTATTAGTCAACTGATATTAATTGGAATGTTTCCTTGGATATGTAATTATTAATTAAATTAATTAGAGTTAATTAGATTTAATTAATAATCAAGTTATGTAATAGTGTTTTAATTGATATGCTAATATCGATTCCTCTAGCAAAGTTGTGAAGTATTTACATCGAAGTTGATAAGTCGTACTCTCATGACTTGAATAACGACCTTAGATATTTTAATAGTGAGACTTAGTATTATTGAATTGGAAACTATTAGATGTTAATAGGTCATGGATGGTGTACCTATGTTAATTGTTTGATTTAATTGATCATTTTAATAAAGTTATAATTCTTCTTAGTCGGATAATTGGTTCTTTTATAAATGAACAATGATCTTTGATTTATGAAGGAGAGTTAATCAATTAGAATATGGATCTTAGTTAAATAAAGAAAGCAATTTAATTAAAGGTTAGTGATGATCTGTTTAATGAGTAAATAATTATCTTTAAGTTATTCTTAAGACAATGCTATCGGAAAACAAACGGGTTGACTTGTAGGTCAAATGATAACTTTATACACTTGAAAGTATACTTGCAAACAGTAAACTGAAAACCCCTACACATTATTCAACTATGTGAATTTAGTAAACCAAAACATGTGTTTGCATTGTGTATTCTATATGCTTCTTGTTTTGGGTTTTGCGTTGACTAGTGTTGACCAGTTCTTGGTTGTTACCAGAGGCTTGGGGGTTATGAGATGTGATGGCATATTGATCTTATTTAGTTTCGATCTTTATAAGCCCAACCATGGTAATGTGATCGTATGCTCTATGAAATATTTGTATTTACTGATTGTTATTGTGCATCAGTCTTCATGTGTGAAGATGAGATGTATGTGTATGAGACACTTGAGCTAATCATTTTTGAGTCATCGAACAGTTATCCTTGGATTATTTTCTAATTGCCATGATGAGACTGAAATATGGATTTATTTCTTGATGATGTCATGTTGTTTTTGGGCCCATTTACCATTGCACCAAAAGCCATGACTGTTAGTGAACATGGAACACCACATAATTAACCACCTGTGGGTAGGGGAGCGCATCGCATCACCCAACAATCTCCCCCTTGACGCACATACCAGGTGCTTACGCGGGTCGGGAAAGCACCGGGGAGATTTGAACCCATGACCAAGCCAAAACCAGGCTCTAATACCAATTGTTGGGCCCATTTACTGTTGCACCAAAAGCCATGACTGTTAGTGAACATGGAACACCACATAATTAACCACCTGTGGGCAGGGGAGCGCGTCGCATCACCCAACAGTTGTGACATGTTTGACTCAACCATTTTGGAGTCTTCGATCAGTATGATTTTGAGATATTCTTGGTTGCTTTTTGAGAACCATTTATCTTGAGATATATTTTGGTTATTGAGAACCAATTGTTACTTATGATTATCAGTGATGCCTTCAGTTACCAATAGAGAACTGTTGTGGTCATGATTTTCTATGGATATTTTTTCAGATGCTCATGGAGATTTGATGATTCTTATCTTGGAGATTTGATGATTCTTATTATGGATATTTGATTCTTTTATGGATATTTGATTATTTTATTATGGATTATCTTTTATGATTCCATGAGCTTATGGTAGGTAATCTACTTATAATGTCGGGAAGTGGCTTGCAATGGAGGCTAGGGCCCTAAGTGGCTACCAGGGTAACTCATTGTAAGTTTGGTTAATAAGTGATAATATTTACACACTAAATGGGGATTAAATGAACCTAAAAAGATAATTGTTGATATTCTCGCCCATGCCTTGAGTGCTTGTACAGGCTAGGATGGGAGTAGTGAGAATGCATGGTTGCGACCGTGCATTCCATAGTATGCCTCGTCAGTATGAGAGGATACTAGTGGCCACATAAGATCAATATGGACCCGTGGAGTTTAGCTAACTGCTAGGGTAACTTGTACGTGATAAATGCGATGACACTTTCCTGCTTGCAGAGTAGATTTCCTACATGTCTTTGTGTGCTTCTGGGAATTAGATGTCGATTTTGTGTGATAAAAATTTTGAGATAGTATACTTTTAGGATTCTTGGACTTTTAGAGATTTGTGCTTCATGAATTGATATCCTATTTGAGACTTGAGATTATCTCCTCAGCACGGTGGGAGTGGACCACTCAGGTTCCATGCGGTTGGGTGGTAGTGTATTTTCACTCTTATCATTTGAGATTCATCTGAAACACCGTGGCTGGAGTATCCTTGGTTGGTATTTATTCTTCATTATGTTCTTGGAGCATTATGATAGATAATATACCTTATGATGGATGTATTTACTGGTATGTTTCTTATATTGATGATTTTCTTTACTTTGCATATGTTAGTTGATTTATTATGCTTTACTTTGCATGTTAGTAGGATGTTTTAGGAGTGACATTCCTACTATGTTAATACTAATGATCTCTTTAGTGCTTTGGAGTGTTACGCATGGAGGGATGGCTAGGATCCATGATGGTCTAATGATTCTATTTACGGTTGGGAGGAACCGAGCACTTAGTTATTTATGTTTGTGATATATGGTTATCTTTTGTGATGGATGTTTATATCTTTTGTGATGATGTATCATTTATGAAATGTGATTTTATTTATGTTATTGCATCATGGATTAATATTAGATGATGATGATGTACTTTATTTACTTGGATGTTTATTCTTTTAAGCTTTTCATATCATGTGATATGTACAGTGGATGATTGAGCTAAACTAAAATATAATTACAAAAGGACACTTGTATATTGTTTAAGTACATTGGATGTATCATTTTTATTTAATAAGGATGAGATGTTAGATAAATAGTTAATTTAGACGTGATACAACATTAAGGAATTTTTAAAGAATGTAGCCTGTTATGTATATATGTTATGTTTATTTTCATTTGAATTGTTGCTATTGCTTCTGCAAATGTTATGAATGGTTTTATCTTTCATGTTTAAAAAAAAAAATTATTTGGCAAACTTAGTAAAATTCTTTGGTTCCCTTGGCGGGGCATTACATTTGGTATCAGAGCCTGAGTTTCAACATTGGGGGCTCTGGGTATATTGGAATGCTACTAGTTATTAACTAGTTGAATAAAATGAAAACTTAAAACTATCATGTGTATCTTTTTCAAATTGAAAACTTGAAACTAGGTGAATTGAAACAAAACTTAAAACTATTACTTGCATATTTTTTTTTAATATATTTCAACACTTAGCTTTCAAAACTAAAAATTTTACTGAAAATCTAAACGAAGGAAAAACTAAAAATTGAAACGCATTCTAGCTGCAAAACATGTATCTTTTATCTATGTTGTAAGGTAGTAAACATCTGTTTATCTTTGCAATCATTAAGTTGCTCTTGTTTAGAATGAATTAAGGGATCTATTTTAGTAGTTGTTAAAAGAATGAATGTTAGATCGATATACTTTTTGGTTTACCATTAAATCAGAATCATATTGCTCTAAGAGTGTTGTAATATTCTCAATGGAAACATGTTTCCCTACAGAGGGAAAGGGTTCAATGGGACCCACATAGTGAGTATCTTAGTTTTTCATTCCTGTAGGTTTTCAGGAGTAACCCTAATCCTAAGAGGGTGGATGTAGTGTCTGCCCCTGGTTTACATTTTGTTATCGTTGCTGAACTCTTTTATAACTAGTTTTATGTTGTTGGTTAGCAACATTCTTTTGAGATTATCAGATATTATGCTATGGATTCAATTTATTATGTGATGAGATTACTTAGACTCTACATTTCATGTATGAATGATGATTATTTTTAGTGTTCACAATTATTGATGATGATTATTACATTGCTTTCAATTATCAATGATGATTAGTAAGATAATTTATTATCATATGTGCTTTCTTATGGATACTTATCCCATACTTGCATGTGTATGGTGTGCGTGTTTGATTTGCGTGTTTACTTTTGTATGGTGTGTCTGATGTGGTTAAGGAAGGGAGTCGTAGTCATCTGCTAGTCGAGATCTACACGATGCACCACTTCCTACCATTGTCTATTTAGTTTAGTATATATTTTGTTTGTACATGCATGATTTTTATGCAGGTTGCAGGTACCGAATATCGACTTCTCTGAATTGCCAGGATGAGTATACCCTATCACATTATCTCAATGATAAGAGAGGGGAGATAAATTCTCAAGTCCAAATCCCAACCCTTTGAGTTATTTGTCCTAATTGAAAAATTAGGACAAGTATCTGAGTTGAATACCCACCGAATGTGTCAAATGACATATTTCGTGATTTTTAACCCTTTAGATTTATTTTGTATGATTTGTTCTATGATGGGTTTTCATATTTTATCTTGGAGGTCTATGGTGAATTTTCTATTAATTAAGTCTTAATAAATAGATTTAATTAATAAATTATTTATTTGAGAAAATTAATAAAATATCATGATTTTTGATATTTTGATTGTAATTAATTAAATGTGAATTATTGAGGAAAAGGAATTAAATAAAAGAAAACTAAAAATTAAAATTAATAATAATTATAAAATAATAATAAAGTAATAAATAAAATAATAATAATAAAAGTTATAAAAATTAAAATGAAAGTTATAAAATTTAAATAGAGATTATTTAAAAAGTAAATTGGAGTTATAAGCTTGCATGGGAACTAACATGTGTCAACAACATGGGGGTTAGTGCATCAATTAAGCACAAGGTGTCTACAACTCTATGACTCATAAAAAAGGTTGGAAAAGACCAATGCTTAGTTGGTGACACCTTTCAGCAATTTCAAGAAGCAATCCAAAGGTTTTTTGAGAGCTCTTTATATTCAGGCATTCATAGAAGCTTAAGGAGGGGGTGGAGAGCAATTGGAAAATGGGAGGACTCAAGAACTCTGAAGAAGGGAGCTTGCTCTGCGAATTTTTTGAGGAAGAGCGAATTAGCATCAGAATCCAGGTAGATTCTTGTGATTTTTCTTATGCTATTTTAGCATCATGCATTCCTGTCTTCTTCGTGTCTTCCATATGTCTTCTAAGAAATTTCATATTTTTATTGTATGCATTTTCAATTTGGGCAATTAAATTTATTTGAGAAATTTATATGCATGGATTTTTAAAAAAAAAGAAAAAACGGGTTTGGGTTCGAATTAGAATCAATTAAAATAGATTTGAAAATGGTTTCAAGATTTATGGCCAAATCCATTAGTGAAATTATTGAATAAATTTAGAGAACAATTACCTTTTAAGAAGAAAATTTTTAATTGTTTTGTCACTGCCCCTTGGATAGACCCGAACTCAACCATTCATAACTTTTTATCATGATCAAATTTATTCGATTGCTCCAATCAAAATTGGTGCAACTTGGCCCTCTCCAACATATTTCAATTTCAACTCGATCCAACGGTTCATTAGGGAGATATGACCCTTGTACTGAGACTGTTTTATTCAAGGACAGATATTTCTCCATTTTTCATAACTAAGAGTTCTTTATGCTTAAACTTCACAAAAATAATATATCAAAGCATGGAATGAATTAAAATATTATTGCAATTTTCCCTTATTAAAATCTTATTAATATGCATTAGTTTTTTATGGTTTATTATCTAATCTAATTAAATCAAATTTAATTAAGATTAGTTAATAGTAGAAGAAGTGTAATTAATTATTAGTCAATCTAAGTAAATAGATTTTTAAATGAGAGAAAATTAAAAGAAAACAGATTTTTAATATAGTTTATATAGTGGACTTTTTGTAATGTATATTAAATACTATCTAATATATATTAAATAATTTGGAGATGGTAAATTTATATTACATTTTTAAATGAAGAGACTTTAATGATAATGGATTAAGATTTAATTGACATGAACTCACTATTATCACATTGCTATAATTTGAATTACTAATACATTATATATTATTAACTAAATTATTGATATACCTTAATGGTATTAAGAGTTAACTAATGAAGCTTATGCAAAGTTCTCTAGATCGATTAATAATAGTTTTGATGAGTTTATTATTTATTAATGTTTGTTGGGACTAACAAACTATTAATAAATAATAGTGTAAATGGTTTAAATAGTTATCAATTAATACGATCAGAGTTAATCTAGAGGAGATTAGTTAATGATTGAAGTACTGTAAAAGATATTAATCAAATTAAATTGGTTAATAATTTGGAGTATTAATTAATTGAATTATCGTACATAGGGGAAACTTATTTGAGATAATAATACTTGGTATTGGGGATTTATTATAACTTGTTATTATTAAAATAAAATGGAAACATTGTTGAAAGAATGACGAATGTGGTCATTATAGATTTATTAATAAGATTTTCAATATAGCTTGTTATTAAATATTAACAAGTTATTATTATTGAACTATGAATATGAATATTTGTGTACTAAATTATAGATGACTTTTAACTTACAGAATTATAGTTAGTTATTAGTCAACTGATATTAATTGGAATGTTGCCTTGGATATGTAATTATTAATTAAATTAATTAGAGTTAATTAGATTTAATTAATAATCAAGTTATGTAATAGTGTTTTAATTGATATGCTAATATTGATTCCTCTAGCAAAGTTGTGAAGTATTTACATCGAAGTTGATAAGTCGTACTCTCATAACTTGAATAACGAATTTAGATGTTTTAATGATGAGACTTAGTATTATTGAATTGGAAACTATTAGATGTTAATAGGTCATGGATGGTGTACCTATGTTAATTGTTTGATTTAATTGATCATTTTAATAAAGTTATAATTCTTCTTAGTCTGATAATTGGTTCTTTTATAAATGAATAATGATCCTTGATTTATGAAAGAGAGTTAATCAATTAGAATATTGATCTTAGTTAAATAAAGAAAGCAATTTAATTAAAGGTCAGTGATGATCAATTTAATGAGTAAATAATTATCCTTAAATTATTCTTAGGACAATGCTATCGGAAAACAAATGGGTTGACTTGTAGGTCAAATGATAACTTTATACACTTGAAAGTATACTTGCAAACAGTAAACTGAAAACCCCTACACATTATTCAACTATGTGAATTTAGTAAACCAAAACATGTGTTTGCATTGTGTATTCTATATGCTTCTTGTTTTGGGTTTTGGGTTGACTAGTGTTGATCAGTCCTATGTTGTTACCAGAGGCTTGGGGGTTATGAGATGTGATGGCATGTTGATCTTATTTGGTTTCGATCTTTATAAACCCAACCATGGTAATGTGATCGTATGCTCTATGAAATATTTATATTTATTGATTCTTATTGTGCATCAGTCTTCATGTGTGAAGATGAGATGTATGTGTATGAGACACTTGAGCTAATCATTTTTCAGTCATCGATCAATTATCCTTGGATTATTTTCTAGTCGCCATGATGGGACTAAAATATAGATTTATTTCTTGATGATGTCATGTTGTGACATGTTTGACTCAACCATTTTGGAGTCTTCGATCAGTATGATTTTGAGATATTTTTTGGTTGCTTGTTGAGAACCATTTATCTTGAGATATATTTTGGTTATTGAGAACCAATTGTTACTTATGATTATCAGTGATGCCTTCAGTTGCCAATAGAGAACTATTGTGGTCATGATTTTCTATGGATGCTTTTTTAGATGCTCATGGAGATTTGATGATTCTTATCTTGGAGATTTGATGATTCTTATCTTGGATATTTGATGCTTTTATGCATATTTGATGATTTTATTATGGATTATCTTTTGTGATTTTGAGATTTATGATTCCATGAGCTTAGGGTAGGTAATCTACTTGTAGTGTCGAGAAGTGGCTTGCAATGGGGGTCGGGGCCCTAAGTGGCTGCCAGGGTAACTCATTGTAAGTTTGGTTAATAAGTGATAACATTTACACACTAAATGGGGATTAAATAAACCTAAAAAGATAATTGTTGATGTTCTCACCCATGCCTTGCGTGCTTGTACAGGCTAGGATGGGAGTAGTGAGAACGCATGGTTGCGACCGTGCATTCCATAGTATGCCTCGTCAGTATGAGAGGATACTAGTGGCCGCATGAGATCAGTATGGATCTGTGGAGTTTAGCTAACTACCAGGGTAACTTGTATGTGATAAATATGATGACACTTTCCTACTTGCAGAGTAGGTTTCCTACATGTCTTTGTGTGCCTCTGGAAATTAGATGTCAGTTTTGTGTGATGGAACCTTTGAGATAGTATACTTTTATGATTCTTAGACTTATAGAGATTTGTGCTTTGTGAATTGATATCTTGTTTGGGACTTGAGATTATCTTCTCAGTACGGTGGGAGTGGACCACTCAGGTTTCACGCGGTAAGGTGGTAGTGTATTTTCACTCTTATCATTTGAGATCCGTCCGAGACACCGTGGCTGGAGTATCCTTGGTTGGTATTTATTCTTCATTATGTTCTTGAAGAATTATGATAGATAATATACCTTATGATGGATGTATTTCCTGGTATGTTTCTTATATTGATGATTTGCTTTACTTTGCATATGTTAGTTGATGATTTATTATGCTTTACTTTGCATGTTAGTAGGATATTTTAGGAGTGACATTCCTACTATGTTAATACCAATGATCTCTTCGGTGCTTTGGAGTGTTACGCACGGAAGGATGGCTAGGATCCACGATGGTCTAATGATTCTATTTATGGTTGGGAGGAACCGTGCACTTAGTTATTTATGTTTGTGATATATGGTTATCTTTTGTGATGGATGTTTATATCTTTTGTGATGATGTATCATGTATGATATGTGATTTTATTTATGTTATTGCATCATGGATTAATATTAGATGATGATGATGTACTTTATTTACTTGGATGTTTATTCTTTTAAGCTTTTCATACCCTGTGATATGTACAGTGGATGATTGAGCTAAACTAAAATATAATTACAAAAAGACACTTGTATATTGTTTAAGTACATTGGATGTATCATTTTTATTTCATAAGGATGGGATGTTAGATGAATATTTAATTTAGGTGTGATACAACATTAAGGGATCTTTAAAGAATGTAGCCTATTATGTATATATGTCATGTTTATTTTCATTTGAATTGTTGCTATTGCTTCCATAAATGTTATGAATGGTTTTATCTATCATGTTTAAAAAAAAAGAAATTGTTTGGCAAACTTAGTAAAATTCTTTGGATCCCTTGGTGGGGCATTACAGATGATCAGACCAAGTTTGATTAACCTAGAAAAATTAAAATAGTCAAGAGGCTCCCTCCAATGACTGTAGATCAAGTATGTGAAAAGTTAAAGGAATCAAATTTTTTTATAGGATTCGAAGATATTAATTATGATTATTTGAATAATGATGATCAATTTAAGCTTGAAGAAGCTATTATTGACATGAGATCAAGTTTAGACATACACCCATGGAATTGGGAGATGGATTACTAGTGCGTTTGTAAAAACAAATTGATGCAAAATGGAAGTGGGCACTAGCCACTAAGAAAAAAATAAGAGAGACAACATTGGCCCAAGATATTCTAGATTTGGGGATGAATCATATGGTTATAACACTAAAAAATTTTGTAAAGAAGTTTATGCTGAGAGATAGGGCATATAAGATTTTTAAAAATAAATCTCACAAAGTTGACAAAGATAGCATTTGGATATGGACAGAAGTATTTGGTTTCTTACTCCATCTATGGAAGTGAGTGAAGGAAGAGATGCAATAGAGTTTAAAGATGCTTACAAGAAAGAAGTTTCTAAACTAACTAAGGAAATTTAGCAACTAGTCAGTCAGTGTGAATAGAAAGAGATTGTCACAATAGAAGATGATACTAACACCCCTCCACCAAATCCAAATACACTAACTAGACATGGCATTCAAAGTTTAATGTTAGATCCAAGTGAGCCCTACACTAACCCAATTTTGTTACAAATTTCTAATTATCCAAAGCTTTGCAATAAGAAGACTGGTGATTTTGATGTGACATTAGTTAAAAAGGATACAAGTACTGAGAAACTCGATAAGGCTTTAATTGTATTTACACAACTTACTTGTATGCCTATTTTGCAAGCAAAGGAAAATGTTGTAAATGATACATGCACAAATTTGAGAGTAGAAGAAGTAACATAGAAAGAGAAAGAGGCCACTTGAGCTCTTATTCAATTGCTAACTACAAAGGTTGCACAACCCACACTGAGATACCTATACAACTAGTGATTCCTACAAAAGTACAACATCAAAAGTTGAGACCAAGTGATGAGGGGAAGAAATTGCAACTATAACTACCAAGTGATCACACCCATGGTCTCAAGATTTGACTCAATTAGGTGAGGTAGATGAGGTAATCACATTACATATGTATGATTTGAATAACTTGAAACTTGATAAAATGAAAGAGCTACAAAATTTGTTGGGATACAAGGTAAAGCAAGGCTAGTTGAGAAAAGAACAGAAGAAGAAACAAGTCTTACACACTATAAAAGATAGTTTGTAGATACATTTGAGATTATAGATTTGAATAATCAACAATAAATTTTGGATCAGCTAGAGTAGATATTTGACAATAATCAAATAGAAGATATAGAGACCAATGATAAATTGTTATGATCTTCTGAAAGAAGAGTTCAACATAAAGTGTTGGAGAAAGTCTCATGTGAACATGTACATAGACAAGCTAAGGTTTCTACATCGATCACATAGCTAGAAACAATTTTGCAAACTAATCATTCATTGTACATGAAATTGTGTGATATAGATTCATTTACACTTGATACTAAACACTCATTAGAATTTCTACATGCAAACATGCGAGCAAGTGTAATTTCATTGGGCAAGAATACGAGTTCACGCCCAACCTCATATAATAAGTTGACATTTGGTCAACAAAGAATAGAAAAGTTCATGGCTAAAGATTTTGATATCAGGCATAAGTTGACACTAATTCAACTTTAGTTACTACCATATATAGAGATTATTTAGAAGGAGATATCTATTGCTAAGAACATTTTGAAGAAATATACACATTTTTCACATATTGTAGGATTTATTGATCTAGTTTCCAAGCTAGAAATTCAGTTAAATTTTTTGGAATAGGTCAAGGAGAGATAGAATAAAGTCTATGCTAGTATTGTGGCAAGTCATCAACAATTTTTTGATAGGCACAAATTAGCCGCAAGCCATTTATGGAAAAAGAAGAGAGAAATATTTTATAATAAATAATCAAAAAGGGAAGTGAAATAAAACAAAAGGGGAACTATTTGTGATATATTAATAAAGGCACTAGAACATAACAAGGTAGCATTAGAAGATATTAGATGATCAGATGAGCATCTAAGCTATGGTATTAGGGGTATTCATTTTGAAGAAAATGATTATCCATGACAAACTATTTTTTACACTAATGTCAAAGTGGGGAGATTGTTGATCTTTAAGCCTATGTTGTCTATTAGTGTCCAAGCACTTAGTCATTTAATAGATAAGATTACACGGTCATCACTATGACCGAGTAATCTAGTATAGGCCAAGTATACAAAGCTCATACCAAGAAAGATAGTGATTGTCAAGTATTTAGTTGAGACTGAGCACATGTATGAGCCCATCAATATAGTTAGAACTGAGTACATTAACAAGTTAATGATTGCTGAGCAAGCAGGTATATAGAAGTTGAGTGATAGTATGAATGAGTCAACATGACCGAGTGTCAAACCATTCAAGTGGTGACTAGTTCAATTTTCCCATATGAGTTTGTAATGGCACAAACACATGTGTAAACCATTTTGATCAACTTCTATATGACATTTAATATTTATAGAGTTAGCTAAGGAAATGATCACATGTCATTACAAAAGGTAATGATCCCAAGTTCTGAAATTCAACCAATCATATTGAAATAACATAGGGAGATGGATGGTAAATCATTTCTTAGAACTTTTGAAGAACTTCTATTTAAGGAGGATTCTAACCCTAGAATCTATGTGTGAGTATGTGAGAAAGAAAGAGTGTATGAATGCACATGTCTAGGAGAGAATAAAGGAAAGAAAAAAGTAGAGAGATGAAGTCTAGCACCATTTTAGACATGGAAATTAGAGTAGTGGAGGACTAAAAAAAGATATCAAATTCGGATATCAAATTAGAGACACTGTAGAGAGGAGACCCAAAACCTACTTATAGAGAAAATTGAGGGTTAGGTATTGAATCATCTATGGTTAATTTTGTTGGAATATTCAAATGTGGAAAGAGTACTTATGAGAGGGGGGGGGGGGTGAATCAGAAGTACTAAAATTTGTCCTATAAATTTTTTATGTGGAAATAAATTGCATGCATGTAAATACATTAAGTAAACATGAAACTAACACATGCATCAATAACACATAACACTTGAAATTGGTAACCCAGAAACCCTCCAAGAATAAGAAGGTAAAACTGGGGTGGGGATGATACCCACAAAAATTACTGCAATAATATTGTTTAACCACTTCTGATGGTTTGCCCTGTTAAAGGCCTACCCTGTTAAATGCTTTACACTGTGTCAATAGTGACCTGGTTAGAGGATTTACAAACACTTAACATGAAGTGTCACCTTGTTAAAGGATTTAATCACCTATCTCTAGGATCAATGAAATAGTTGTTAAGCTAACCTATCACCATAGGATTTCCATGCTAATACAATGGCTAGAAAGTATTAGGTAAAATGAACCTGATAGTTTACAATCCTTGATTGCTGAATGTTGGCTCTGTTCTGCTTCGTCTGATCTTGATCCTTTGTGATCTGATATCTTTTACTTCTGAAAATAGTATATCAACCACTCTATATCTTCTCCTCTATATCATCATCTTCATCATCTCCTTCTTTATCATGTCTTCTCTATGAGATATCGTCTTCCTTATAAAGACATTCAAGGATTTAGGGTTAGGTCTGGATCTACGATCCATATTCAATCTTCATTTTCGCTTAATACTTATCTTTTGTTGATTCGTTGCATGCCTTTATCATTTTTCTTATTGGCTGCATGCAAATTACATAGGAAATATAAAAGATTCGATCTGATCATTAAATCCTTCGAGATTTCCTTATGTCGGTTGTAAAGACTATTTTCATCATAGTTTGTGCAATTCCAAACTCTTATGCTGATATCCTGGATTAGTCGGCTCCTGAAATATTTCTGTTGCTCGACACATGCTGTTCTACTAAGTTACTAGGCACTTACACAAAACTGTGTTACTCAGCATCTAAACTTTACTCAGCACCTGATCTTCACTCGGCATTTACACTTTACTCGGCACCTACACTTTACTCGGCACCTGAAGATTACTCGGCATCTATTGCACTCAGCACCTATTCTTGATCTTGGTTAAGTGTATTGACACTCAGTTGTCAAATTTATTCTTTAAGCTAACAATCTCCCCCTTTGAGATGAGTGGTAAAAACACTTAACCCATGTGACTCAGTAATTAATCCTTCATTCAAACTTTGCTTCCCAAAATTTGATTTCTCCCCCAAAATTCCAAAATTTGCTTATCTCTGCTATCTCCCTGTCAAAATTTCAAAATTGGCTATCTCTGCTATCTCCCCCTTTTATTATACTTACTCCCCCTTTTATTATACTTATCATTTCATTCTTGTACTCAACTTCTTTCTTTAATTACTTATTCTCCCCCTTTTTTGACACTTATGTCAAGGGTCTTTACAATGAAATGCCATATTTGGCCAAAACTATGCTATTTACTTCAAGGAGTATCTTCAGAGCTACATCCCAATTTGCTAATGCGACATCTAATGTCTTATGCTGGATGGCAATCTCTGCTGCTAGGTGTACAAGTCCATCAAATGAAGAAAGATTGGGGTCTTTCCTGAGGACTGTCTCTGCATTTATTTGCTCCTTATGAAGTAATCCCAAATGAGGAGTAATTGATGATTGCATTCGTATCAATTTGGATTTTGTAGTCGCCTCCTCTGCTGCCAAAACGGCTAGCTCTCTTTGTGTGTGAAGTGATTGGACAAAATGCTTCTCACTCTAAGCTAGATCTGTAGGGAGTTGCATACTAGAAGTTTTCAGATTGCTTTCCAAACTCAATATTTTCTGGCTAGTGTCTTGTGTGAATGTTGAAAAATCACACAACTTGTTGTACAGGGAAAAGATGTTTCCTAGTACAATTTTAACTGTTGTAACTTTCTTTGCCAGTTCTTCTTGTGCTAGTGCTATATCACTGGATATTTTACTATTTACTTTTCCTTGGAAATTCTTTTCTGACCATTCAAGTAATTTTACATTTGTTTCCTGGTCTTCATTAGTCACTTGGTCAACTATATCTGAAAGTTGTTCCATGATTAGTCTTGACTCATCTGGAGATTGTAAGCAAAAAGCTTCCGTGAATATGTCCTTAATTTCATTCAATGTACGCTTATGCTTGTATTCCTTTCTTAGTGCTTCTTGTCTCCTTCTTTTGTCTAGTGCACTCTGAATTTCATTAATAGCTTCTTCTGTAAGAGTGCTAGATTCATAATATGGGATTTTAATTTCTTCATCAAGCTCAGGAACTCCATAGTGAAGTCTCCTTATTGCTTTTGATGAACTCGAGCCTGGTGTTCTAATTTTCAGTTGTAATCCATCTGTGCTCAGCTGTTGAAGAGTTTGTGTTGGAGTCCCAGATTTGGGTAATGCAACCAGTGTTTGTATTGCAGTCTCCTCCTTTTTTTGTGTCTCTTTTTCTTTAGCTTGAGTATCCCCTTTTTGAATGCTAGATGGGGTTGAACTTGGTGTCTGTTCAGTTTTTTCTTTTGTTTTCCCTGCTGTTGTACTTGGCACTTGGAGTGTATCAGTACTTATACTTGGTGAAGGTGGTGGTGGAAGGAATAGACTACCAGTAGTTTGTGTGATCAAAGGTGGCATTTTTGCTTTTACCCTTGCTTTTGCTTTGACTTCTGGATTCTGTAATTCATCAACACTGACCAATATAGGATTTGAACTTAATTTTGCTACTAAAAATGATTGGTCAAGGATTTCCAAATCCTCTGCAGTTAATGGATTGATGTTTTGAACTAAAATTTCTGTAACATCCTTTATTTTTATGAAATCTGCAGGTGTGATGGTGGCATGAGGAGGACTAGGAGGAGATACCTGTATGTCTTGCATACTTTGATCTTGTGGCTTAGCTGTATCTTTCTCTTCCTCTTTCTCCTCATTGAGTGCCTCTCCTTCCTTTTCTCCTTTACTCTCCTTCTCCACTAGTTTCTTCTCTTTTATTTCTGATGCTCCCTTTTCTTTTATCTTGGCAATTGCTTCTGCCTTATATTCCTCATTATATACATCTTCAATCTTCTTGTAAACTATTTTCCACAATCTTGTGGATTTGGTAACTACCTCTTCAATTTTATTCTGTAGAATACTGAATGCTCTATACTTGGGAGTGAATCTGTTATTATGCCTTTTTATGGCATTTATTATTTGATCTCTAGTCAAATAAGGCAACAATCTTGCCAATGTTGACTCCCTTATTTCTTTTTCCATTTGTAAACAAAAATTCCATTTATCCTCTATGATTGTATACAGTTCTCTCGGCATAGAGTCATCTAATTCTAGAGGTGTGTGCTTATATTCAGCCATCATAGCATACACAGACTCCTCTAATTTATTTTTATCTCCTTTGGTGAGCTTAGAAAAATTCAGATTCTTTAATCCTTTCAAATCATTATTTCTAATTTATGTACATAATTTATCAACATCAATCTGGGGTATTTGTCTTACCTCTTGAGATTGACTGTTGTCTTCTGACTTTGTTTCCTCCTCATCTGTTTCAGGCTGGGGAATGAACTTCCTCTTCTTTGAATCAGCAGTAGTCTTCTTTGAGTCTTTCTTCTTCCCTTTAGCCTCTTCTTTTGCTTTTTTAGTTGTGGCCCTTGTGGTTGCTCTTTTTGGTGCTGGGGCAGCTACTTTCCTCCCCTTGGATTTAGGAGCAGATGGAGTTGTGGTCTTTTTCTTGACTGGTGCTTCCTTGGCTACTTCAACCTTAGCACTTTCCTCTTTGTCTCCTTCTGACCCTTGAGTCTGATCCTGAAGTTTGTCTTCTTCTTCTTCAATGACTTCTTCTTCTTTTTTAATGTCATCTCCTTCTTCTTCTGTTGTCCCTTCTTCTTCTACACCAAACTTTCTTTTGATTTGTCTTGCCATTTTCTCTTTCTTCTTTACTGCTGAAGCAGTCTTCAACTCTGGTATTATCTTTGATTTGACAACATCATAAGTTCCAAAGATTTTTTCATTTTTGTCTACTTCTGCAAGTAAGGCTGTTATTGCTGCAAAGGCTTGATCAACATCAAGTTCATATCCTAGTGGCCTAAGCCATCTTAGTCTAGGTATAACTGCTTGCACATAAGTATAATCTATATCTACAAGAAAGAAAATATCTTTTTCATATTTCTCAGTCATTGAAACTGGAATTCTCATTCTTTTTTTCATGGACTTTTTGAAGTCCTCAAAATAACCAGTCATTTGGGCATCAAAATTTTCACCCATCTGTTCAATGTATCTATTAATTTGTTCAACAATTGTTTTGTCTAGATTCCATTTAACTTTCCCTATAGAAGGAAAGTCTTTCATCAGATAGAAAAACATACATATCAAAACTGATCCAAATTTACATTGAGCTCCTTTGCTCTTCCTTATAGCTCCCAGATTTTCACTAATCTGTTGAAACATGAGCTCTACCAGATCATAAGTGTGATCCCTTTTTATTATCTTGTATGCAACATCAACTGCTATACAAGGTACACTATTTAATCTGCTTGATTGATAGAATTTGTGTGAAATAATTCTTACAGCAAAGTCTAGTAGAGGATCAGTGACTGTGTCGATAGTCATCCCTCTATTGTTCCATTTTGCACCTGTATTTCTCTCAATTAATTCCCTTTTGTCACTTCACAGGGTCTTTGGCCAATCTAGGGTTGGAATACCAGTAACCCTATGAACGATTTTCTTGGTGAATTTTACTAGCCCTGACTCTAACCAAAAAGCTCCGTTATGTATTTGGCTCAAAACTATCCGTACCCATTCTGTTTTGAAGACAGTTAGAAATGCTAGGGTTTTGGTTAATCCTTTTCTTTCTATAATGGAAAACTCATTTTTTAGTACTTTGTTTTCACATAATTTATCATATGCATTATGAATTTCTAAGTCTCCTATGGCACCAATTTTACAATTGTAGCATCTGCAAACATCTTCTACCATAACAACTTTATCCGAAATAACTGATAATGCACCTGCAGGATCATTCTTGTATGCTACTTCAGGTATGGGCTTAAATTCAGGTTTTTTTACTTCTTTGCTAACCAACTGAACTTCATGGCTTTCTAAACCCTTGGTGGTTCCTGACCCAGATGCCATTGTTTTCCAAACTAGGGTTTTATAATTCAAACAAGTTTGTGAGACCTACGTAGCTCGGCACTTAAGAGAAATACCTTGAATCGACGAGATCGTTGTTGGAATCTTTCACGAATTGCTTCTGAACTTTTCTTGATCTTCTCCGCTCCTTTTTCGGCTTTGCTTCTTGATCGTGATGCGAAAAACTGATTGAAATCGTGATAATATACCCTGATTTCATCACATTAAATGCTCAACTGCCAACTCGACTTCTGAAGAAATTTCAACCTAACTCAACGTCTACTAAATTTCCTTTCTACTCGGCTTCCATTAGAGTTTTTTTTTTAACTCGGCATCGGTTATCAGCTCAGTCGCTGTTGGGAGCTCGGCATCTTTTTTGAGTTTTGACTCGATATCCAAAGGTAGCTCGGCATCAACATTTAGTTTTCGTCTTGACATCTTGTTTCATGTAGATTTATACTTTGAATTGCTTCTTTGTCTTGGGACTGATGTCTGATAAATTTTCGTATATCAGTCCCATACACTTCTCATGCTTAGTTTGATGAAGTGTGATCACTTGACACATTGGTGAAGTGATCCTTCACTTGATGTATTGCACTCATCTCTCTTTTTCCAAGTCTTGTTCATTTGCCCCCTTATTTTTTCAATATCAATCTTTTCTTAGCCTTTATTCTCTTCAGACTTGGGTGCCTTTGATCTTGTAGGACAGTTTTTGCTGATATGACCAGTTTTCAGACAACTGAAACATGTGGTTTGGTTCAACCATCTTTTGTAGTTCCCTCTGAAATGTGTTCTTATGCAGTTCTGTGGTGTATGTCCATATTCTTGACAATAATGACAACTGTACCTGGTATTGTAATCCCAATAATGATGACTTTCTTTTCCTTCTATTTTTGCTGGTTGATTTGATATCCACATAGGTTTTGATCAGCATTCAAATGCCCTATGTCCATACTTATTGCAATTATAAAAATTTCCATCAAATCTCTGAGTCCTTGTGAAATTGGATCTGCAATCTTGTGTCATATGTCCTTGCATGTTGCACTTGTGATAGAAACTCTTACTCTTGGGTGTGTTTGGTTGATTGAATCTTTTGCTCCTGCACACATTAGCAGTATGTCCCTTCTTATTACAATAATGACAAGTGGGTTTAGTATTCTTACCTTTGTCACTTCTTTGTTCAGCACTTTTTGATGATTCTCCAACTTCAGTACTATTGTAACCAAGTCCTGATGTATCATGGGAAGATCTTGGAGTTTTCAGCAACTGTTCAAAATACTTGATGGCTTCACTTGACTTGTTGAGATTTTCTGCTACCTCTTTTTCTCTGTTCAATTCATTCTGCATTTGTTCATTCTGCATCTTCAGAGTAGAGATCTCAATGTCCTTCACATTGAGTTCATGATGAAGGTTCATCATTTGAGCAAGTGTATCCATCTGCATGTTTGAGATCCTTGTCAGTTCAGTACATTTTTCTTCAAGTCTGTTTGCAAGATTCCTTTTGTCATTTTCCATCATGACCTTATCATCAACTGCTCTTTTCTTTTGTTCTATAATTTCACATATCATTATGGCCTATGATTCATGTTCCATCTTGAGAGATCTAATCTCTTCTGCTTGAATTTTTTTTTTCTCCATCAGTTCTGCTATTGCTGCATCAAACTCTTTGGTATCTCCATTGGAAAATATGTTGGTGGTATCAATTTCCTTGTAGTGTATATCATTCTCAGCTATGGCCAGATCTTTCCTTTTTTTTAATGAGTTTCTCAAATTGATTCTAAATTCCTCCAAGCTATGCAAAGCAAGTTGCACATCTATCACCTAATTTTCAATGATCTTTCCAAGTTTGAAAGCTTCCATCTCTAGATCTTTTCCTCCAAGCTATTAAATTTTTCCTTATGAGAACCTGGTAACGCTCTGATACCAATTGTTGGAATATTCAAATGTGGAAAGAGTACTTATGAGAGGGGGGGGGGGGGGTGAATTAGAAGTACTAAAATTTGTCCTATAAAAATTTTATGTGGAAATAAATTGCATGCATGTAAATACATTAAGTAAACATGAAACTAACACATGCATCAATAACACATAACACCTGAAATTGGTAACCCAGAAACCCTCCAAGAATAAGAAGGTAAAATTGGGGTGGGGATGATACCCACAAAAATTACTACAGCAATATTGTTTAACCACTTCTGATGGTTTTCCCTGTTAAAGGCTTTACACTGTGTCAATAGTGACCTGGTTAGAGGATTTACAAACACTTAACATGAAGTGTCACCCTGTTAAAGGATTTAATCACCTATCTCTAGGATCAATGAAATAGCTGTTAAGCTAACCTATCACCATAGTATTTCCATGCTAATACAATGGCTAGAAAGTATTAGGTAAAATGAACCTGATAGTTTACAATCCTTGATTGCTGAATGCTGGCTCTATTCTGCTTCGTCTAATCTTGATCCTTTGTGATCTGATATCTTTTGCTTCTGAAAATAGTATATCAACCACTCTATATCTTCTCCTCTATATCATCATCTTCATCATCTCCTTCTCTATCATGTCTTCTCTATGAGATATCGTCTTCCTTATAATGACATTCGAGGATTTAGGGTTAGGTCTGGATCTACGATCCATATTCAATCTTCATTTCCGCTTAATACTTATCTTTTGCTGATTGGTTGCATGCCTTTATCATTTTTCTTATTGGCTGCATGCAAATTACATAGGAAATATAAAAGATTCGATTTGATCATTAAATCCTTCAAGATTTCCTTATGTCAGCTGTAAAGACTGTTTTCATCATAGTTTGTGCGATTCCAAACTCTTATGTTGATATCCTAGATTAGTCGGCTCCTGAAATATTTCTGTTGCTTGGCACATGCTGTTCTACTGAGTTACTCGGCACTTACACAAAATTGTGTTACTCAGAATCTAAACTTTACTTGGCACCTGATCTTCACTCGACATTTACATTTTACTTGACACCTACACTTTACTTGGCACCTGAAGATTACTCGGTATTTATTGCACTCGGCACCTATTCTTGATCTTGGTTAAGTGTATTGACACTCAGTTGTCAAATTTATTCTTTAAGCTAACAAATTTAATCAGGGTAAATCTCTTAACATATTTATGTAAATATCATAATAGAGTCCTTACTTCATTGTAAGTGTAAAATCCTTTAACAAAGTGAGACCTAACAGTCTCTAAAGTTTTTAATAGGACAGACCCCTCACAGGGTAGATAATATCTTATGATCAAGCATTGTAACCCTAATTGGTTAACTTTATTTTGCAATAGTGAAGATTTGTGGGTTTCATCTGCACTCCAGTTTTACCTTCACATTGAAGTGTTTCTAGGTTATGAAACCATTGTGTTATGTGTTGAAGTTTTCATAGATGATTATGTTTTAGCTTTATTGTTTTATGTTTTTTAGTTAAAGATATAAGATGAATTAGGTGTGAATTTAGTAATTTGGTTTTATGAGTTAAAGTTCAAGATCTTGATTCACCCCCTCTCCCCTTCTCAGTATCTTGTTTCCCATTAATCCTTTGAACAATGGTATGGATGCAAATTAGTAATTTTCCATGATAGAAAATGGATTTAAAGGATCACAAAATATATTTTATTATGTACAAAAACTTACCATAATAACAAGTAATTATATTAAATAATTTGAACAACATCCACTTGGGATTTTCAAGCAACAAAACTCTGAAATTTATTGAAAACTATAGGAAATCAATGATATTTCATTGATCAAATCTCATTCACTATGCTATTTTTTGCATACTCACACCTTATAGAGCCTTATATCGTCATGTGAATCCTCTTAAAAATGATAATAAGTCAAAATATCACTCACAACCAACCAAAACCATCAAAACATCCAAAATATCTGCCTATGGTTAAATAGTTTTTACATTTTGAATTCAAATTTATGAACTTTTAACTTGTTAAGGCTCTTGAACCCTTCCTACCAATTCAAAGGCTTTTATTTTATCCTAAATACATAAAATACTACTTGAGGCTATCAAGTCCCTTTCAAGATACAAACTATTACATAGTTTTTAATTATGTGCAATTTTGACAACATTTTGACAAAATCACAATTTTGCGCAAACAGATAGTTTGGCCCTAACCATTAAATGTATGGAATTTGTTATTCCTTGTTACCTAAAAAATAAAAATAAAATACTCATTTTTCTCCCATATTTCCCCTACTATATGAGTATTACATCATTAGGTCCTAATGCCCATACAATGTCCATTAGAACTCATAATCTCATTGTTCCACACATTACATTCTAGTACCTTAGAAGGCTCTATTAGGTCAAAAAATAAAAGTTCATACTATTTCCAACACCTTGGACTTCCTTATACAAACTTACCTTCCTTTGTCCTTTGGGATCTAATTCACCTTCACCCTCTCCATGGAATCTCATGAGCTTCTATGTCCACTTCTTATTTTTCTTCATGCTCAATTTGTGGTCATCTTTTAGAACCCCTCTCAATAGCTTCTATCCATTTAGTTGTTATGGTTATGGATTATATCTATATTTTAAGTCTTTAGGCTTAGTTATTTGAATATTCAATCTTATTTTGGGTATTTGGATTCATTAGTATGGATGGATAGTTAAGCCTTTTTTTATTCTTTTGTGTAAAAAACATTATAAATAGTTGTTTTTCTTATTTTGAAGTGTTGAATGAACCACCTTTCTATAGGGAGTTGTACTTGTAAATGCAAAGAGTTAAGCTGTGAGTGAATAACTCAACTGTTGGAAATAGATTATTCTTATTAAGGAAGGCTTAGAGTTACCATTTGTGAATATTTTCTTTAGGAAAAAAATGTTAACCAATAGATGTTTGGTGACTTTACTAGGGAAGCTATAAATTGAATGAATTGCTAGAATTGGTACTATACAATTAGATACAATGGTGGTAGTTGTAAGGAAACTCAGGTGTGGAAACAACTTCCTACACTAATCTCTTAAGGAAAGTATTGTGCAAATTCTTTTTAAATCCTTACAATTTCATATTCAATATTATTTAAACAATAATATTGCAATCAAACATGAATACAAAAAATAGATAGAAAAATAATAACACATAAACACAAAGATATGCCAGTGGGGAAAATTTTTTCGCTAAAACAACCCCACCCCTCCAAAACCTACACAATGTATTATCTTCAACTCCAAGATTACAACACACTTACAATACAGGCTCTTTTAGGACATGGAAGACTTATCCAGTAGCAACCAACAATTCACTATCACTCTCCACATTACACTACACTATCTTATCTATAGCCCTAAAGGTGCTTATATAATGTACTTTCCATTCTTAGGGCATCTTCCAAAGATAGCTCTTACGTAGCATAGGAATCTATCATAACTATTTTAGTCATGATCTCCTTACAAAGAATTAAATATTCCAAAGATAGCTCTTATGCATCATAGGAATCTATCATAAACATTCTAGTCATGATTTCCTTACACACAATTCAAGATGCCGACACATGCAGGTGGAGTGACACATTAATATGTCAACTAGACATGTAAACTCACACTTAATTACATTATTTGCAAAAAATACATTTACAAAACAAATAATAAGAATAGGAATTATCCAAGGTTGAGACACCTTATTCCTAACATTCTCCCACTTGTCGAACACCTTGTAAGAGCAACAAGAACATAACAAGAACTACCAACTATAGGCTGAAAGGCCCATAGACTCAATACACCATCTGAACTTCTCTATGCCTACTGGTTTTGTCAATACATCTACAATATTCTTTATAGTATCTACCTTCTCTAAATTTACCTTTCCATCTTCCACCATATCTCTCACAAAGTGAAACTACACATCAATGTGCTTTGTTTTGGCTTGGAAATTTGGATTCTTTGCAAGACAAATAGCACTCTGACTATAGTAACAAATAGTAATATGTCCTGCATCAACACCCACATCAAAATGCAATCTCCTAATCCAAACAGATTCCTTACAAGCATGAGTAGCAGCCATGTACTTAGCTTTTGTAGTGGACAAAGCAACCATAGGTTGTCACTTACTCATCCAACTAATGGCACCACCAAACATAGTGAACACATAAGCACTGGTGGATCTCCTACTATTAATATCACCTACCCATTCTGAATTCACAAATCCATGAATACAAAATAAATGTAGAGGTCTAGAAGAGTTACCATGATAAAAAATGGAGTAATTTGATGTACCCCTGAAATATCTAAATATTCACTTAACTGCATCCCAATGTACTTGTCCAGGATTAGCCATAAACTAGCTCAGAACTCCCATTTCTTGGGCAATGTCTGGTCTAGTACAAACCATAAGATACATAAGATTACCAACTACACTAGCATAAGGCACTCTACTCATGTCCTCCATCTCACTGGGAGATTTTGGACAATCATCTATAGAGAACTTTGTTCCCATAGAAATAGGAACACACAATGGTCTACGATCTACCATGTTGAACTTGTTCAACATAGACTTCACATACTTACTCTGACTCAACCAAAGGTTTTTGTTAGACCTATCTCTACTAATTTCCATACCCAAGATGTACCTTGCTACCCCAAGATCTTTCATCTCAAATTGTGATGACAACTGAAATTTAAAATCGAAAATCATACCCTTACCCTTCCCAAATAGCAACATATCATCAACATATAATGCAACAATAAGAAGGCAATCATTTTCAATTCTAAAATAAATACAATGATCTAATTTTGATCTTACAAATGTACTTGAAAACACAAAGGCATAAAACTTAAGGTACCACATGCTAGGAGATTGTTTCAAACCATACAGAGACTTCTTTAATCTACAAATCAAAGATTCTTTACCTTTAACAATGTAGTGCTTAGGCTGTGACATATAAATCTCTTCCTCCAAATCATCATGAAGGAAAGTTGTCTTCACATCCATCTATTCTATCTCTGAATCCTATGATGCAGAAAGAGATAACAAAAATCTAATGGATGTCAACTTTGCAACAGGAGAGAATATTTCACCATAATCTATTCCCTCTACCTATGAATACCCCTTCACAACCAATCTAGCTTTGTACCTTCAACACTGCCATTTGCACATAATTTCTTCTTAAACACCCATTTGCTACTAATAGGTTTTCATGCTTTGGGCAAAGGTACCAAGTCCCAAGTTTTGTTTTTATCCAATTAAGCCATCTCATCATCCATGGCCTTGATCCACAAACCTGCATCTTCCATATCCAAAGCCTCTTTCACAAATCTAGGCTCATTAGTGTTAGTAATCAAAGTAAAGGCATAATTGGAATCTCACATTGAATAACCAAACCTTTCTAGTTGCTTTCTTACTATCATGGATCTTCTCAAGGGCTGAGGTAGAGGTTGTTCTTCCTCTTCTTCTAAATTGCCACAGCTACTAGAGCCATCCTCATCATTAGACCCAACATGGTCTTTTTGTTTAGTCTTCTTAGAGGTAGGAGGAAACTGAACAATATCTTCTTTCTTATCTTTTTCATCTAGTTGTAGCACAAAAGGAGAAGATGTTAGCTCTCTAAAAATAACATTTTTTGCTATACAAAACCTTACTAGTCACAGGGTCCTAAAGCTTGTATCCCTTCACACCACCACTGTATCTAATGAAAATACATTTGATAGCTTTGTTTTCCAACTTAGATCTTTTCTCCTTTGGAACATGTGCATAAGCTTCACAACCAAAAACACAAAAATTTCTAATTGAAGGCTTCTTACTAGACCACACATCCATGGGTGTCTTACCAACAAGAGCTGATGTAGATCTATTGACTAGATAGCAAGTAGTGGCCACAACTTTAGCTAAAACCCTTTATTCAAAACCAACTCCACTAAGCATACTTCTAGCCTTCTCCATCAATATCCTATTTATTCTTTCTACAACTCCATTTTGTTGTGGGGTATAAGGAGTTGTCTTATGCCTCTCGATACCTTGTTCTTTATAGAACTATTGAACTTTGCTAAGAAAAACTTACCACCATTGTTAGTTCTCACACACTTAATCTTCTTACTAGTCTAATTCTCTACAAGAGCTTTAAATTCCTTGAACTAACTAAAGAATTGTGTCTTACTTTTCAAGAAATAAATCCATTTCCTTCTATTGTAATAATCTATAAAAGATAAAAAAAATATAGACTTGGAGATTGAAGTAGCTTTTATAGGACCAAATACATCAGAATGAATAAGATCCAAAACATTAGAAGATTTTCCATAGACATAGTTTTCATAGAATTTGAACTCAATATTACAATCATTTAACCCGTCAACAATGTTCTTGTTCTTCAGGGTTCTAAAACCCTTCACACCAATGTGGCCAAATATCATATACTACAACATTGTATTTTTTGTAGGAAGCTTTACTTCCAATGTGTTTGCACCCTTAGGTACACATGCTGCACTACCATCAGAATCAATAACCACAATCTTCTTTACTATTGGTTTAAATGGTGGGGATGAAGTGATAGTTGCTCTCTTCTTTGAATCAAAAGAACTATTACACTAAGAAATGCATGCATCAAGCTGAAATAGAGTACCTCTCCTAGTACCCTTAGCAAGCACCATAGCTCCTCTCATCATCTTACATCCATCTTTAGAAAAAAAAAGTTGCACACCTACATCATTCAACATTCTTATAGATAATAGGTTTCATGCCAAAGTAGGAATGTGCATTACCCTGTTGATCCCCTTTACTTGTCCATCAAGGAATCTGATAGTGAACCATCCTTGTCCAACTATCTTTAGGTGAGAATTATCACCCAAGTACACCTTTGCACCATCAAAAACTTCATACTTTGATAACTAGCTTTGATGAGAGGTCATGTGGAAAGACACACCTAAGTCTATCAACCACACATCATTAGATGCATGCACTACCAAGGCTATAATGAAAGCATTTCCATCTTCTTGAGATTTTTCTAAACCTGAATTTGAGGCCTTCTTCTTCTTCTTTGGCTCTTTACAGTCTTTATGGAAGTACCTAGTCTTATCAAAATTCCAGCATTTTTCCTTGGATTTTCTAGGAGTCTTTGATTTTCCACAAGATTTGGATTTACCCTTTCTAGAATTATTTTCATTTTTCTTCCCTCTATCATTAGATATACCATGAGTAGCAAGAGCTTCCTTAGCTAAATCTTCTTACTTTCTCCTTGTCTCCTTATATAACAATGAAGACAACACATCATCCATTTTGAAAGTGACTAAAGTACTTCCAAGAGCCATCACAAGATGGTCCCATGAATCCGGCAAGGAACATAATGGGGTCATACATTGATCCTCCTCTATCTTGACACTAGATGATGTCAACTATGCAATCAATAAATTAAAAGCATTTAGATGATCTATAATAGATCCTCCTTCCTCCATTCTTAGAGAATACAACTTCTTCCTAAGGAATAACTTGTTCACTAGAGATTTGGCCTAATGCACAGACCCAAGCCATGTCCACAAACTATTTTCAATCTTCTCATAAAGAACATTCAGAAGAACTAAATCAGCTAGACAGAGTCTAATGAGACCCTTAGCTTTCTGATCCTTGAGATCACAATCTACTTGAGATATTGTTGTAGGTCTCACATCAAGTGAAGTTACCTCCCATAGATCACAATCTTCAAGCAAGTCTTCCATCTTGAGTTTCCACAACTCGAAATTGCTACCATTAAATTTCTCCACCTCCATTTTCCTATATGATGAACTAGCCATCTCAATCTACAAATAAGATTCAAAATGCTTAGCACAAAAAACTCCCACTCAAACTTGAGATTAGCTCAAAAAACCCTACCCAACAACTAGGATCAAAAATTGATCAAGCTCTAATACCACTTTGTAAGGAAACTCAAGTATGGAAACAACTTCCTATAATAATCTCTTAACGAAAGTATTGTGCAAATTCTTTTTAAATCCTTACAATTTTAGATTCAATATTATTTAAACAATAATATTGCAATCAACCATGAATACAAAAAATAGATAGAGAAATAATAACACATAAACAAAAAGATATGTTGGTGGGAAAAAAACCTTACGGTAAAACAACCCCACCCCTCCAAAACCTGCACAATGTATCATCTTCAACTCCAAGATTACAACACACTTACAGTACAAGCTCTTTCAGGACATGGAATACTTATCTAGTAACAACCAAAAATTCACTACTCACTCTCTACATTATACTACACTATCTTATCTACATCCCTAAAGGTGCTTATGTAATGCACTTTCCATTCTTAGGGAATCTTCTAAAGATAGCTCTTATGCATCATAGGAATCCATTATAGGAATCTATCATAGGAATCCATCATAACCATTTTAGTCATGATCTCCCTACAGACAATTAAATATTCCAAAGATAGCTCTTACACATCATAGGAATTTTTCATAACCATTTCAATCATGATTTCCTTACACACAATTCAAGTAGTTGACACATGCAAGTGGAGTGACACATCAACATGCCAACTAGATATATATACTCATCCTTAATTACATTATTTGCAAAAAATACATTTTCAAAACAACTAATAAGAATAGGAATTATCCAAGGTTGAGACACCTTATTCCTAACAGAAGTTAGGTTGTTTATCCAAACCCTCATAGATTTAGTGATAGATTGGTTCCATAACCTTCCCAATGCTTCTATCAGTGACTAGAATGATATAAGAATGACCTTGGAAGCCTTTTCCAAGGCCATAAACAATGATAATTCCATTTTACTCTAGTTAATCTAGTTCAAAAAAGAAATTCACAAACCTATACATGAATTTTTCACCAAGGCTTAGAGGCCTTATGAAGAAAGTAGATAAGTTTTCTTTTTTAATTCCATGCCTCTAGATATAAGATTTCATCTCAGAAGAGGAAGTGTTCTAGATTTAGATACAACACAAAGATTGGCTATTGAGTTGGAGGTGTTAGCCCCAACTAATATTGTAATTGATAGTGGGATATTGTTAGGTGATTATGCTATGAATGTATGTAAAAGAGTCCTATCATTTGTTATGTCATCATTGATGTCAAATTGTAAATTGGCTAGACATTATGCTAACTTAGGAAGATACCAAGATGATTTAATTGGTGAAGAGGATTCGAAGGAATTATGATGAAGATAGACTTGATAAGTATGGTATTCAAAGGGTACTTGAATGAGCTCGAAAATAATTATTAATATTGGTTTGATTATTTTACAATTATGTATTGTTGAAATGAGCTAAAAGTTACAAGCTTAATTGAGTCACAAGGTTAATGAAGAGAGATTATATTTACCAAGTAACTATGGTATTTCCCGAGCAATTGGTAGGAGGAATGAAGAACGCAGTGTTGCCTGAGAAAGTTAGAATTAACCAAGTTATAGGTTTCCCAAGTAAATATAATGTTTACTAAGTGACAACAAGATGAACAAGTTTAGGAATTTAGAATCAAAAGCCAAATTTTGATGGAAATATGGAAAGGTCGAGAATGTCTATTACAAGAGTTAAATTTTTTTGCAAGATCAACAATAGAGAAAATTCAAGAAGCATCTGATGAAGGAAAATAAAGAAGGATAAGGATGGACATAAAGTTCTATGTAAAGTTATATTTTCTATGTGTCTAAATTCATTGTATAAAGGAATTTAGTTGTAAACCTAAGATCAAAAATTATGATTAAGTGACATTATATGGAAGGACTTGGTAGTTTTGAGAAATCTATTTAAGGACGAGAAAATGACATTTTAGGTTGTTGATTTGCTGAGCTAGTTTGAAGTTGCTATTAGCTAAAGTTATTGCCGATCATATTTCTGAGAAGAGATTAAAGAGTGAAGCTAAAAAATGTGTAAGAAAATTGATAATCCAAGAGATCCAATCAATGAAAAAGAGAAGAAGAAGACAAAAGAAGCCGAGCAAAAAAAAGATAGAGAAATACCAAGAAAAAATATCTAAATTAGCAAAGATAAATTCTATTCTTATTAGATCACCTTATACTATTTTTAGTTTAATCATTGTATCAAAAATCTTTGAAGTACTGAGTGGACCTAACAAGTCTATGAAACCCTATAAGGTAACATTGATTAGTGGTGTTTGTAAGTCCTTTAAATTAGGCCACTTATTTTAGTCCTATACAGGGAGTGATAAGGTCTAGAAGATCTTTTGGTGAAATCCTCTAACAAGTTCAGTTTAAAAAAGTGTATGTAGACTTTAACAAGGTAGTTTATTAGTATTTTCTAGGCTACTATTAACACTATTCAATTCTTGATCCTAGTGAATGGGGCCCTAAGTAAGTTTTTTTACCTCCTCTCTCCTTACTTATTCAACGACATTATAGTGGAGGTGATGGGAAGAAACTTAAAAGACTTGGCTGGAAATGACATGATAAAAGGCATCAAACCCACCACATCTAGCCCCCCACAGGTGATCCAAAAATTTGTAGATGATACCTTACTATTTGGCCAATCTTCTATTCATGAAGCTAGAGATTGGAAGATACTTCTTAACCAATATGAGAGGGTTTTAGGACAATGCAAAAACTATAAAAAAAGAAAAGTTTTTTTTTAAATACAGACAAGGACCTAAGGAGAAGTTATCAAAATTGGAATGCTAGGAGGCTTTCTTACTAGATACCTATCTTGGTCTCCCTCTCACAGTGAAAGAAGGAACCTCACAATATTGGAATGGGCTTGTGGAACACTTAAAGAGGAAGCTTGTGGGCTAGAAAGGTAAATTTTTGAGCAATGCAATAAAAAATCACCTTATTGTGGCCTCATTACGGGGCATCCTTGTGTATTTCCTTTCACTATTTAAGTCCCCAAAAGATATAAAGAGGTTATTGAAAAAAATCAAAGAAATTTCCTATGGTCTGGAATAGAGGACAGGCACAGTATATGTTTATTCAGATGAGAGAAATTTTGCCAACCTAAGTCAATGGGGGGACTAGACATGAGAAGAATTGGGCATTTGAATAACACGATCTTGGCTAAGATTGGTTGGAAATTGTTATGCTCCAATAGTTGTTGGTGTAGTATTATCAAACCTAACTATCTTATGGGTGAAACATTGAAACAACATATTTGGACTGTGACACTCCCCCAAGATCAAAAATTTGGAACAATATTGTGAAAACATGCAAAATGCTAAAGAAGGGAGCTCATTGGGTGGTGGGGAGTGGAAAAAAAGTTTATTTATGGGAAGATTACTAGCTACATGATGGTACCCTCATGAATACCAAGTTCTAACCTCTAAGAGAGTCATGTACCAAGCTCCATGGTACTCTATTTTGCAATTATATTGACCTTGAGCACAAATGAAAAAATTGTACAATCAAGAAAATTCTAGAACAAAATTGTTTAAAGCGTTGAAAATAATTATTCAATTGTATGTTGTCTTTGATGTTACACAAAATTTCAAACCTTACTAAGTGAGTCAGTGATTGTCAGGATCACTCGGGCATTGAAGATAATTTCTTATGTATTTTGAGTGTTCCAATTTTAACCAAGTTTGGAATTAGTTCTTACCAAGCTCACTCGGGCATCAAAAGTAGATCCCATGTTAACTGAGTTCAATCAATTACCAAAGGAAAGTTAGTATGGATCTTGTGTTATCCAAATTTACTCAATTACAAAAGAAAAGTTATTTTAGAATCAATATTGACCAAGTTGGGATAGTTAATGAAGAGTTTCTTTGAGATAACTGAGTACTCAATTCTATATTAGCCGACTGACATCATATTCAGTTTGATAGATTTATTGGTTAATGCTAGCCAACTTAAGGTATTAAAATTGTTTGATTAAAAGTATATTCAAGCCAACTTGACAAGTCTATTCATATAAGTATAAGGTCAAGTTGAGGATTGAAGAAAAAGAATGGGATTAAAGAAGATAAATTAAGTAAGTGAATTGGAAGGATGTCATAGCATATTAGTTGACCAAGCTACAAAGAAAATTCTAATCAAAGAGGATCAAGTATTCAAGCCAAAACATAGATATGAAATCAGTAAAGATAGTTGCATCAATAATCAGGTCAATTGTTACTCTTTAATAATTCTAGCAGTGAATCAAATGTCCTAAAAGCTATTTGGTTAATCCTCTAACAAGGTGGCATTTCTAGATTGAAGTTTCTAAAGACTTATAACAAGGCCACTCCTAATAGGGTGAATTAAATCCTTTAAAAAGGTCACACCTAATAGTGTATTTTGTAACCTTTAACAGAGTTGGCTCCTAATAGGGCTCACTTTAGAAGAGTGAAAAATAGTAACTAGTTGCAATTAGTGGTTTTCCCAAATTGGGTTTCCACGTTAAATCTTGGTGTCTTATGTGTTCATTTTATTCTCTTTATGTTTCTACAACTAAGTTAATTAAGGATAATCACATTTAAATATTTTAAGATATGCATGTTCAATGTTAACTGAGCTAAAGCAAAATATTTAGTGTTAACTAAGTTATAAAAAGTTATTGGTTTTATATTATGTTGATATCTTAAAGGGACTTATGGATTTTTTTTGTGGTAATTGATTCACCCATCTCCTTCTAGTTATTCCTTTCAATTTCAAACAATTGGTATTAGAGCATTTGGTTCTTGAAGATAAGGTTTCAAGAACCTAAGCTAAAGACCAAGATGTCTTACGGAATGGAGATTCCTAAGATGAATAAAGATAACTTCCAATCATGGTAAAAAATCAAGAAGCTACATTTAGAAACCATTGGAGACAAAGGACTAAAATATATGGATAAAAAATATGTGGCACCTACTAGACCTTTGTTTGTGGATCAAATTGTGGAAAAGAAGAATCGCAAAATAATGATGATTGGCATTGCCTCTATTGTCAACTATTTTGAATTTGATGAAGTCAAATATTGTCCTACTTCTCATGAAATGTGGAACAAGCTCAAAGATATCTATGGAGGAGATGAAAATGTAAGGAGAGTTAACACAGAAATTCTAAGAGGTCAATTTGATTAGATGAAGATGATATAAGATGAAAACAATGCATAGTATAGTGAAAGAATCAAAGCAAGTGTAAGTGCAATCAGAGCCTACGGAGGGAAAATTAATGATGTGATAGTGGTCAGCAAGGTACTCATAACTCTTCTTCCTATTTATGAAATTAAAGTGTCAACTATTCAAGAGATGAGGTGTGATCCTAAAAATGGTATAACTTTTAATGCACTAGTGGGAAGGTTGACAACCTTTGACTTAAATAACTTTGATAACTATGTTCCTAACTCTAGTAGCATTGAGCCTACATTTCATGCTAAACTGTCACTTAAGAAGAAAGGTGGAAAATCTAAAAGAAAAAATTCTAACAGTAAAGATGAAGACAATTCTAATGATAACCTTGAAGTCATTGAAGCCCTACTTGCAACAAGAATCCCTAAAGGCAAAGGAAAGTACAAAGGTAAAATACCTCTAATCTACTTTTATTGTGAAGAAGTTGGTCACATTGTTACAAGGTGTCCAAACAAAGAAGGATAAGAAGAAAAGAAGCATGACAAGTTCAAAGGAAAGAAAGATTTCAAAAGCTACATAGACTACAAGGATAAAGGTAATAAATATTGTTACTTGGCTAAAGACTCTGATAGTAGTGATGAAGATGAAATAGTTTACATTGCTATAAAAGATGAATATGATGATGAAAATGATAAGATGACCCTAATTTCTCATATTAGCAAGAATGAAACATGGATTATTGATAGCAGTTGTTCTCACCACATGACTAGTGATAAATCAAAATTTGAGCACTTGGAACACTATGATGGTGGGAGTGGCAGATTTGGAAATGATGAACCTTATTATGTGAAAGGAAAAGGTTACATTACATTGACTAATGAACTTAGGTGTAATAATTCTTACTATGTTGAAGGACTGAAACACAATCTACTTAGTGTGACACAGTTGAACAAAATTGGATTCAAGGTAGAATTCATGAATGAGAAGGCCAAGATGATGGATGAGAATAGAAATATAGTTGGGACTAGCAATCAAACAAAAGGTAATCTATTCTATCTAGATCTAGCTAAAAGTTCATGTTTCCTAGCTCACGTAGAGGAAAGTTGGTAATGGCATAAAAGGTTGTGTCATGTGAATTTTGATAACCTGGTTGACATAAGCAAGAATAAAAGAGTGAGAGGCAATCCTAGTCTAAAGAAACCTAACATGGGAATATGCAAAAATTGTCAAATTGGAAAGATGGGAAAGACAAGTTTCAAAAGAAAGAATTATCATTCTGACGATGTTTTGGGGTTGGTTCATACAGATATTTATGGACCCATTAGCATAGAAATCTACAATGGAGATAAGTAGTTTATTTTATTTGTTGATGATTATTCTAGGATAATGATAGTTATGTACCTGAGAGATAAAAATAAAGCCTTTCAAAAATTCAAGTGGTATTTGGCTAGAGTTGAGAAAGAAATAGGAAAGAAACTAAAGTGTCTAAGGTTAGATAAAGAAGGATAATTCATCTGAAATGAATTTAATGAATTCTACATTGAAATAAGAATCAAAAGACATGTATCTATACCTAGTACATCTTAGCAAAATGGAATAGCAAAAAGAAGAAATAGATCCATTATGGATTGTACAAGAGCACTGATGATAGAGAAAAATGTTGCAATCAAATACTAGAAGGAAGAAATCAATACAATAGTTCATACCTTGAACCAAATTCAGCTAAAGAAGGACTTAGATCAAAGACCTAAGGTTTTTTGTTTCAAAGTATTTAGAAGCAAATTTTATATCTTAAAAGAATCTAGGAAAGGAAATTTTGATGTGAAAAGTGATGATGGAATATTCTTGGGATACTTCAACAAGAGAAAAATGTATAAATCTCTGAATCTTTCTACTTACAAAGTCATATAAAGTGCACATGTGAAAATTGATGAGTTTTTAGAAAAGAGTGAAGAACAATGCAAAAAAGAACTGGAAAACTACAGAAACTTTGTTTACTATGAACTTGATACTTTACCTGAAATTCAAGAAAATGCAATTGGAAATAAACATTCTTCACCACCTGAGTCCCCTAAATATCTAATTCAACACAAGTTTCAAGTAGTACAACCCAAATCATTTTCTGAAGGACTTGGGTCATAGTCAAAAGGACTCAAGTTTAAGCAAGTAGAAGTTGAGTCATGATCTAAAGGATCCAAGTCATAGACAATGAACCCCTAGCATCATTCAGAAGATCATTTTGAGCATGGTGAACTAAGTGAATTTAGAAATAAGGTACCTATACTTGCTAGATACATCATACAACATCATGCACCTGATCAAATAATTGGATATTAGTCAAAAGGTACAATGACAAGGAACAAATTAAAAGGTACATGTTTGATTACTGAGTTTGAACTTAGAACTATTAAAGATGCCTTAGAAATGAAAGTTGGATTGAGGCAATGAATGAAGAGATTGATCAAATCAAAAGGAACAAAATTTGGACTCTTGTTCCTAGACCCAAGGATAAAAAAATGTAATTGACAAAAAATGGGTATTCAGAAACAAGTTGAATGAGAATGGAGAAGTTTCAAGAAACAAGGCAAGGTTACTTTGCAAAGGTTATGCTCAAGAAGAAGGCATTGATTATGGAGAGACTTTTTCTCCTATTGCAAGACTATAAGGTGTTAGAACACTACTTTCTTATGTTGCACATAAAGGACCCAAAGTATATCAGATGGATGTAAAGTTAGCTTTCTTGAATGGAATCCTAGAAGAAGAAGTCTACATTGAGAAACTTGAAGGTTTCATAGATCCTAACAAAAGGGATATGGTTTGTAGACCACACAAAGCTTTATATGTTCTCAAACAAGCCATTAGAGCTTGATATGAAAGATTGCATAGTCATCTAGTAAAGATTGGTTTGCAAAGGACAAATGACAACAAAAAACTATACATCAAGGAAGGACTAGATAAGAAGATAGTGCTAGCAGAAATTTTTGTAGATGATACATTATTCACTAGACATGGTGATTTATGAAAATGTTTTTCTAAGGAAATGAGTAAAGAATTTGAAATGTCAATGTTTGGAGACAATAAATTCTTTGTTAGCTTGCAAATTCAATAGAAGAAATATGGTATCTGCAGTACTCAATCAAAGTACATCAAGGATATATTGAAGAAATTTAGAATGGAATATTCTAAACCAGTTGGAATACATATGTCTACTACACATAAGATTTTGAAAAATGATGATTCCAAAGAGGTAGATTGGACTACATAAAGATCAATGATTGGAAAGCTTTAGTATGTGGTACACACAAGACTTGATATTGCAGTAGCAGTTGGTATGGTGGAAAGATTCTCTACTAATCTAAAGGAAAACCATATGATGGACATAAAAAGAATTTTGAGGCATCTAAAAGGTACTAAAGGTTATGGTTTGTGGTATAAAAAAGGAAGCAACTTAGAATTGAAAGCCTTCACTAGTGTTGATTGTGTAGGAAGTATTGATGATAGGAAAAACACTAGTGGTGGAGTATTCTTTCTTGGAAAGAGGCTAGTGTCTTGGACAAGTAAGAAAAAAATTCGCATCTCTCAGTCTACAATAGAAGAAGAATATGTTGTAGCAAAAATTAATTTTTCTAATGTCATTTGGTTCAAGTAACTGATGGCAAGTATTAAGGAAGAGATCAAGGATCCAATAGTTATATTCTATAATAACACTAGTGCAATTAACATATCCAAGAATCTTGTGATGCATGCCAAGACTAAGCACATTGCAATTAAATATCATTTTTTGAGAGAATTAGTGTAAGAAAAAGAGGCAAGATTGGAATATGTGACTACAAAAGAACAAATTATAGACATATTCACCAAGCCATTGCCTAAGGATGTATTTTTGTATCTAAGAGGGAAGCTAGGGGTCATTCCCCTATCTGAAGCTTACTAATTAGATATTAGTGATGCATCAACCAAGCACTTTTAAGATCAAACAAGTTGATGCATTATTGTTAGAGTAGATTGCATATGAATTAGTACATCAGGTACATGGAAAACACATTGATTGTTGTCTTTAGCATGAGATGTGAAAGAGAGAGTTTTCTTTCATATCAGAGAAATTTTGTATCAGTGAAGAAGCAGAGTTTGTTGTCAGAGGGAGAAATTACTGTAAGAGAAATCAAAGAATCATTCAAGAGGAAAAAATTGATGTCAGATGGAATTCTCATTGATAGAGGGAGTTCTCATAGGTGAGAATCAGAATGAAACTAAGGATATTATCCTTACTTTTATTTTTCTCTAAAATTTCATTGTACTATGACACGTTGTGTTTCTATCAATGTCAAAGAGGGAGATTGTTGAAAATAATTATTCAATTATATGTTGTCTTTGATGTTACACAAAATTTCAAGCCTTACTAAGAAAGTAAGTGATTTTTAAGCTCACTTGGGCATTGAAGATAGTTTCCTATGTATGACAAGCATTTCAATTTTAACCAAGTTTAGAGTTAGTTCTTATTGAGCTCAATCAAGCATCAAAGGTAGATCTTGTGTTAATTGAGTTCACACGGTTACCAAAGGAAATCAGCATGGATCCTATAATAACCCATTTCACTTGATTACCAAAGGAAAATCAGTTTAGAATCAATATTGACCAAGTTGGTTTGGTTAATGAAGAGTTTCTCTAAGTTAACCAAGTACTTAATTCTATATTAGCTAACTGACAACATATTGAGTCTAATAGATGTATTGGTTAATGCTAGCCAACTTAAGGGATGAAAATTGTTTGATTAAAATTATATTCAAGCCGAATTGATAAGTCTATTCATATAAATTTAAGGTCAAGTTGAGGATTGAAGGAAAAACATGGGATTGAAGAAGATAAATTAAGGAAGTAGATTGGAAGGATATTAGAGAATCCAAGTTGACCAAGCTACAAAGAAAATTTTGATCAAAGAGGATCAGGTATTCAAGCTAGAACAAAGATCTAAAATTAGAAAAGAGAATTGCATCAGCAATCAAGTCAAGTTATTGTTATTCTCTAATAATTGTAGCATTGAATCAAATATCCTAACAAAGTTAGCCTAATAACTATTTGGTAAATCCTCTAACAAGATGGCATTTCTAGACTGAAGTATCTGAAGAATTCTAACAAGGGCACTCCTAACAGGGTGAATTAAATCCTTTAACAAGGTCACACCTAATAGTGTGTTTTGTAACCTTTGATAGGGTTGGCTCCTAATAGGGCTCACTTCAAAAGAGTGAAAGATAGTAACTAGTTGCAATTGGTGATTTTTCTAAATTGGTTTCCAAGTTAAATTTTGGTGTCTCATGTCTTCATGTTATTTTATTTATGTTTCTTCAACTAATTTAAATAAGGACAATCACATTTAAATATCTTAAGATCCACTTTTCAGTGTTAATCGAATTAAAGAAAAATATTCAATGTTAACTGAGTTACAACATGTTTTTGGTTTTATATTTTGTTGACATTTTAAAGGGAATTTTGGATTTGTTTTTGTGGTAACTGATTGAACCCTCCCCTCTTAGTTACTCCTATCCATTCCCAACATAAATAACTTTGGGAGATGTTATGAAATTATCGTATCCCCTCTATCCCATTGGAGGATTCTTTGATATGGAAACTTACCCTCTCTGGAGAGTTCATGGTGAAATTTTCTTATGCTTGTTGTCTCAAGGGTAGTCAAGCCCTAAAGGAATGGAAGAGAGTTTGGCACCCCTAGATCCTACCATTAATAAACTTCTTTTGGTAGATGACTCTACACAAAGCCATCCTCACCATTGATAATCTAAAAAAGAGAGGATTCCAGTTGGCTATTTATTGTGTGCTAAGTTTAATGTAGCAGAATCCATGCAACACCTCCTCATACATTTACCTTTTCTATGGAGGTTTAGATGGATTTTCTCTCCTTTTGGAAGACTACATGGTGCTTCAATGAGAAAATTCATCAGTTTTTTTATTGGGATGGTCCCTCTAACTAACCACACCTAAAAACATTATGGAGATTCATCCCCCATTATGTGGCATGGAAAATATGGGAGGACTAGAACAATCACATTTTTGGGGACAAGGCTACTTCTAGAAAGGTGGTGATTCAATAGGTGATCAAGATATTGAAAGAATGTAGTGAGATTTGGAAGTGGAAACCCCCTCCAAATGTCCCAAGAGACCAAGACACAAGATGGGATAATTCTTGGGGCCTAGGTCCAAAGATGATAATATTTGACAACTCTAGAGACAATGCTAGACGCAAAATGGTTTGGCACCTCCCCCCCCGCTCAAAGATTGGTCGAAACTTAGCCTTGATGGATCGATCATTACTAGGGGATGATGACTGGAGGTGTTATTTAGGATAATACTAGAAAGGTGGTGGTTTCTTACACTAGGAACTATGGGGGGAACAAATAATGATGCGAAATCCTTGGCCCTATTATAGGAAATGAGGATAGTGTGAGCATGAAGTATCAATAAATTAGTTGTGGATAGAGATTTGACATTGATTATTAATGCTCTGAAGGATGGAACCGGGAAGTATAACTAGAAGATAAAAGTGGAAATTGAGGAAATCTACAACCTATTCAATGGGCTACTTGAAGTCCATGTGACTCACATATATCAATAAGGAAATGGTGTTGTGGATGACCTGGCCAATGTGGTTCATAATGTCAAAGGAATAAAGGAATGTGATGATGTTAGCCAAACCCAACCATCCACAAAAATGATGGTGGAAAGAAAATGTGTTCTAGTGCAATGTAATAAAGTACAACAAATGGTGTATTGATGTCAATCCAAGTAAGCAAGAGAACCCAAGAGTGAAAAATCATAAAGTCAAGATTTGGAAGGATTTGGTGTATATGCTAATTTGGTGATCCATCATCATGAGCATTTATTTCTATGGTGAGAGGACAGTCTATGTGTATTTAGTTAGAATAATAAATCTAACAAAGGTGGGAGTTATATACAATAATAATGGAAATTATTTTACACTTCAATCAATACATAGCTGGAAACAATTAACTTCAATGGGAAAGGTATAGTTCACACATGTTCAAGCCAGACCAAGATTGGAAAACATGAATCCTTGTGATTTTATGATGACCATTGATTTAAATGACCCTGACTTCCATTACTGGAACAAGGGAATGTTAGAGAACACTGATAATTTAGTGATTGAACTTGGTGAAGAAATGGGTGCTAGTGACCACATTGAACTAGAAAAGATTGAAGACTGCATCAGGAAGAGTGAGGCGGCATGATTTTATCTCTATTAAGGTAGATTGTTGTCACTCATGGAGGGCATTAAAGGGCATGATGAACATGTATCCTTGAAATTCATCAATACCTAGAATAATAGGAAGGTGAAAATTAATGGGGTGGTGTTTGAAATACTAGAGGAACTTGTTGCAATGGTTGGTAGGTTGTCTCTTGAGGGCAGGAGTTGGCACAAGTAGGCCAGGGTCTCTGATGAAGTGAGTATGAAAAAAAAATCCTCTCTAAGGAGGAGCCTATTTTCATGAGGGGTGGATTTTTTAGGGAGGACCTACCCAAACCCTAGGATATTGTGTGCTATGCCATCATGCACTATATAACTCTTGAAGATCGACATCAGGTGCTATATTATTACCATTTTCATAATCTAAACCATTTTAGGAACCAAGACTTTATTTCCTCCCCGCACCTTATTTTGCATCCAATGGAGGATAGTGTGTTTAAGGTTAGGAGAAAGAGAGAATAAGATAGATCCTTTTATATCCTAGACTAGGCCTTAATGTTCAAAATTTACAAATTCCAACTTTCCCTCAACTTGCCTCTTTTGGTTAACCTTATTGTTTTCATAGCTCCCATAGTCTCTATGGGCCCTAGTCCTGGTTTGGCCTTGAAGAAGGTGGACAATAACCCCCTGGGTAATAGGAAAGGCACATGCATCATTAACTTTAATATTGATACTTGGAAGAGTAATAAAACCATGAGGAGGTCTAGTGAAAGGCTTAAAATGGAAAAATTTAAGACATCCCCCAAGCAAGAGATGAGTTCAACATCCACATAAAGTGAAAGTGGGTCCACCAAAAGAAAGACAAAGATCATGCACCCTAGTCTAAGGAGAAAGGAGTTTCCTAGCCCATTTCACAATTTAGATACCTTGGAAGCTAACCCATCCCTAGATAAAATTTTGGGGGAAGATATAACTTCCCCAAGAAAGGATGCAGCTATTAGATTGTGATGACTAATCAAGAAATTACTGTACATACTTCATAAATTCTTTGGGGTTCGAGGCATCAGCCCAAAAAAAATTGGGCCCTATTTTATTGGGATTTTGTGCTGACATGTAATTATTAATTATAACCCTAAAGCAGTTAAAATACTTGTATAAAAGGGCTTAGGGTTAGGGATTGTTTCATAAGGTGTGATGTGAAATTGGTTCTTGCAGTGGTATTGAGTTGTAAGGGATTACAAATTGTAATCAGGTTGTAATCACTGGATCATAAAAATATTGGACTTGCTGTTTGGTGGATGTAGCCCAAGGATTGGGTGAACCACATTAAATCTTGGTGCCTTGTGTTCTTTTCTGTGCGATCTATTATTTTTTGTTATTGGTTATATTTGCACGTAATTGTTATTTCTATCCGTGGTTTAATCCTAACAAGTGGTATCAAAGCCTAGTTGTTTTTTAGTTATCCTCTACAGGAAAGTTTCATGGTTGAGTGGGAGTCTCACAGTTGAGTGGGAGCAATGGCAGATGAGAGTAAGATGAGGGTTGATAGGTTTAATGGGCAGAACCTCTAGTTATGGAAGATGCAAATGGAAGACTATATGTATCAGAAGGATTTATGGAAGTCGTTGGAAGGAAAAGCCAAGAATAAGGGATCTATGTCAAATGATGAATGGGATATTTTGGATAGAAAGGCACTTGGAAGCATTTGATTATGCCTAGCACCATTGATGGCATTTAATATTACAAAAGCAAAGATGATAGAAGAATTGATGAAAACCATAGTGACATTATATGAAAAGCCCTCTACTTCAAACAAGGTATTTCTCATGAAACATTTATTTAATATGAAAATGGTGGAAGGGGGATCTGTTACAGATCATTTAAATGAGTTTAATACTATTACTAGTCAGTTATCTTCTATGGGTATCAATTTTGAAGAAGAAATTAGGGCTCTTTTGATTTTGTGTTCTTTGCCTGAAAGCTAGAATGGCTTGGTAATGGCTATGAGTAATTATATTCCTAGATCTAGTACCCTAGAATATGATGATGTGATTGGCATTATTTTGAGTGAGGAAACTCGTAGAAAAACCTCAGGTGGATCTACATCAGGAAGTACTTTGAATGCACAAAGTAGGGGTAGAATGACTAAGAGAGGAAGTAATTCTAGAAATCATGGAAAATCAAGAGGAAAGTCAAAGGGGAGGAGGTCTCAATCAAGAGGACTGAATGACTATTGATACTGTGGAAAACCAGGGAACAAAAAGAAAGATTGTCAGAATTGAAAGAAAAATGAAGGAGATAAATTAGATGGAGACAAGGAAGAAAATGTGGTAAGTAACAAATCCAAAGAGGATTCTTTGCTTCTATATTTAGAAAGTGTTGATGATTCATGGGTTTTAGATTCTAGTGCTTCATTTCATGCTAGACCTCATAGAGGTTATTTCATTGATTATGTCTAAGGGTATTTTGGGTTGTTTGTTTAGGGGATAATGAATCCTATCAGATTGTTGGAAAGGGAAAAATTAAGATTAAGTTGCAGAATGGGAATCATTGGCTACTACATGTGGTAAGACATGTTCCAAGGTTGAGTTGGAATTTAATTTCAGCAGGACAACTCGATGATGAGGGTTGTATAGTTACTTTTAATGATAAAAATTGGAAGGTTTCGAAAGGTTCCCTTGTAGTAGCAAAAGGTGTGAAAGTAGGCACCTTATATCTTTGTACAGGTCATATTGTTCCTTCTACTTTAATTGTTTCAGAGAAAAATGAATGTTTAGGAACAATTGTTGCAGTTGAGTAGGGAGAACAAATAGTTGTTGTAGATTCTGATATAGCACTATGGTACAACAAACTTGGGCACATGAGTGAGAAAGGTATGAAAGTACTTCATTCAAAGAAAGTTTTACTAGGTCTAAAATGTGTTAATATGGATTTCTATGAAAGTCGTGTGTATGGAAAAAAAAAAGAGAGTGAGTTTTGCAAAGACTGAGAAGGAAAACAAAAGGGATAAATTAGAGCTTGTGCATACCGATTATCGAGACTGGCTTAGGTATCTTCCCTTGGTGGCTCTCATTACTATGTTACATTAATTGATGATGGAACTAAAAAATTATGGGTTTATTTCCTTAGACAAAAATCTAATGTATTCCAAACTTTTAAGAAATGGAAATGCTTGGTTGAAAATAAGACTGGTAAAAAATTAAAACATCTCAGATTTGATAATGGTGGTGAGTATTGCAGTCATGAATTTGAAGATTATTGCTCCACTAATGGTATTCGTAGATAGAAAACTATTCCAAGGACTCCATAAGAAAATGGAGTGGCTAAATGCATGAACAAGACTATAATGGAACATGCAAGGAGTATGAGGTTGCATGTTGGGTTTCCCTTACACAAGTGGGTGGAGGTTGTCAATACTATTGTATATTTGATTAATAGAGGTCCCTCTACTCCTTTGGGTTGTGGTATTCCAGAGGAGGCATGGACTAGTAAGAAGGTGAGTTATTCTTTTCTCAAAACCTTCCATTGTGAAGCATTTTCTCACATAGATTCTGAAAGTAGAACCGAGCTAGAAGCTTAGTCAAAGAAATGTGTATTTTTTGGATATGGCATTAATGAGCTTGGTTATAGGCTTTGGAATTTTGAAAATCATAAAATTGTAAGAAGCAGGGATGTCATATTCAATGAGAAAGTGTTGTACAAAGATATGCTGTAGCAACATGAGAAGAAAGAAGATGATTATGTAGTGCTGGATGGTACTCCAAAAGTTGATGTTCTAGCCATTCCTCATGATGTGAAACAACCGCAACAACAAATATCACACACACTAGTGAATGGTAGATAGTCAAAAGGAAAATTAGACCTCCACAAAGATTTTCTCCCTCTTTGTATTAAATTTTACTCGCTAATGCTGGTGAATTTGAAAGTTATGATGAAGGTATGTAGGTGGATACTAAGATTCAGTGGGAGTCTACAATGAAAGATGAAATGGACTCTTTGCTGAAAAATAAGACATGGGATTTGTGCAAGTTGCCTGTAGGTAAAAAAGATTTACAGAATAAGTGGGTTTACAGGTTAAAAGCAGAGGATGGAGGAAAGAAAAGATTTAAAATCAAGTTAGTTGTAAAAGGATTTGCATAGAAAAATGGAATTAATTTTGATGAGATATTTTCTCATGTTGTTAAAATGACTTCTATCTGTACTATTTTAAGTCTAGTGGCTAATAAAGATTTGCATTTAGAGCAGCTGGATGTTAAAATAGCCTTCCTTCATGGTGATTTGGATGAAGAGATATATATATATATGGCTTAGCCACATGGATTTGTGGTCAAAGGTAAGGAGAACTTGGTGTGCAAATTGAAGAAAAGTTTGTATGGCTTGAAGCAAGCAACTTGGCAATGGTATCTAAAATTTGACAGTTTTATGCATGAGCATGGTTACAGTAGGTCTCATTTAGATCATTGTGTCTACTTTAAGAGGTTGGATGATAATAGCTACATTATTTTATGTTTATATGTTGATGATATGCTTGTAGCTAGGTCTAACATGGATCACATTAAGGGGGCCAAAAATCTAATTAGTACATGCATTTTCTATGAAGGATTTGGGGGAAGCAAAATAAATCCTTGGTATGAAGATTTGCAAAGATAGGAAAAATAGAACATTGATGCTATCTCAGGTTGATTATGTTGAGAAGGTGTTGCAACGTTTCTCTATGGAGAATGCTAAAGCTATCAACACACCTTTACCTAGTCATTTGAAGTTGACTAAGGAGATGTGTCCCAAGACATGGGAAGAGGAGAATAAGATTTCCAAGGTACCCTATGCTTCAACTGTAGGAAGCTTGATGTAATCTATGGTATGTACTAGGCTAGATATTGCACATGCAGTGGGAGTTGTTAGGAGGTATATGAGTCATCCAAGAATTGAGCATTGGAATGTAGTCAAATGGATTCTCAGATATTTGAGAGGAACATCCAATAAGTGTTTACACTTTGGGGGCTCTACTACTAATTTACAGGGCTATGTTGACTTAGATTTGGTAGGGGATATTGATACTAGGTGGAGTACTACAGGTTATGTCTTTACTATTGGTGGGACAGACATGAGTTGGGTTTCTAGGTTACAAAAGGTTAATACTTTATCCACTAAAGAGGAAGAGTATGTAGCTACTATAGAGGAAGCCAAGGAGATGATATGGCTTTAGTTCTTCTTGCAAGAATTGGGATATCCTTAGAAGGATAATTATTTGTTCACAAATAGTCAAAGTGCCATTCATCTTGTAAAGAATTCAGCTCTACATTTAAAAACCAAACACATACAATTGCAATACCATTTCATTCAGTCAGTTTTGAAGGATGAACAATTAAAGTTGGAGAAGATACATACCAATAATGATCCAACAGATATGTTGACAAAGGTAGTAACAAGGGAGAAGTTGAACTCCTCTTTAGCTTTGGTTGGTCTTCTAGACTGAATCTAAATAAAAGAACAATAGAGTCCAAGGTAGTTTGATCTAGTGGGAGCCCCATGTGGTAGCAGTATTGCTACATGATCAGTATCCAAGTGGGAGATTATTGTTTAGTGTGTGGAGCCTGATTAGTCCCCAAGTGGGAGATTGTTAGATTATGGTGACTGATCAGGAAAGTACTGTACATACTTCATAAATTCTTTGGGGTTCAGGGCATCGGCTCGAAAAAAAATTTGGGCCCTATTTTATTGGGATTTTGGGCTGACATGTAATTATTAATTATAACCCTAAAGTGGTTAAAATACTTGTATAAAAGGGCTTAGGGTTAGGGATTGTTTCATAAGGTGTGATGCGAAATTGGTTCTTGCGGCAGTATTGAGCTGTAAGGGATTGTGGATTGTAATTAGGTTGTAATCACTGGATCATAAAAATATTGGACTTGCTATTTGGTGGATGTAGCCTAAGAATTGGGTGAACCACGTTAAATCTTGGTGCCTTGTGTTCTCTTCTATGTGATCTATTATTTTATGTTATTGGTTATATTTGCATATAATTATTATTATTGTCTGTGGTTTAATGCTAACAGCAACTAAGAGTGGGGAGAAAAAGTGGCATCATAGCCATGGGAAGGATCATAGCAAAACCTAGTTGGACAAACTAGAGAATTTGATGCATGACCTATCTGACATCCAGGAAGCCGGATGCAAAAAGATTGAAACCCTAGTGGAGTTCTCCACTAGAGTTGTGCACTCAACGAACACCACTCTTTATTTTCTATAGGTAAGGAAGAACAAGAAGGATGAGGGAAAAGAGAGTGAGATCACTCACTCTCTCTATAGCTTCCAAGCGGATGATTGGCTCAAAACTTTGCTCGAGAAACCTATCAAGGAGGAGGCTGACAAATTGACCATGGAGGATCCTGATGAAAAGAAGGGGGAGGACATGGAGGAGGAGGGGATTTATCCCATGTGCTTACTTTTCTTTTATTTATTTTTAATGTCATGTTTAATTATGAACTTTTTGCCCTTGGTGGAATTTTTAGTTATTATGGATAATCGTATTAGTAGCAGCATCTATAATATCAGCTACTAGACCATTTTTTGGCATAGTGTTAATGTTAAGGGTAGTAAAGTGGATACTAGTGTTTTGAAGGTTAATACTAGGGGGTTAAATGTTAATTTTTTTTTATGTTTTGTATGATTAGAAAAGGGATTGGGTAGATAGCGAGGGGTAACTTTCAACTAGACTCCAACCTGTTGTACTATGGGGTCAGCCCTCCTTCTTGGCTTCTATAAAAATACATCAAAAACAAGGTAGTCTCCTAACATAGATCACTTTAGAAGGGTATTTTTTTTCCATTGTTAGTCTCAGGTGGTTTTCCCATTAATAGGGTTTCCATGTTAAATATTGGTGTCAATATTGTTATTTGTGCTGCAAGTTAGTTTACAAGTTTTAACAGTTTACTTCAACTTAGTAATTACTAAGATATCATTACGTAATTACTGAAAAATTATTGGCATTTTCTAATGCAAAGAATAAAAGTTTGGATTTACATATTTAACAAGTTCATCAAAGAATGTACTAAGTGATTGAATGTATTGAGGATATCCTTGTTAATATTTATGTTACTTTGATGGAGATGAAAATTTTGAAGGGACCGTGAGATAACTAGACATAACTGATTCACCCCCCTCCCCCTTTTAGTTATCAAACATGAGGATGATTTAATAATAGTGGGGAAGTGGAAGAAAGAAGTTTAGGTACTAAATTCTCAAACATATACCTCGTGTTCCTCATATCATATGATTTAGAGGTTTGTGAATGATATAATAGCTATCAAGAGGAAATTTTCAAAGATGACTACCCCTTATCATGACATCCTTCTTAAATTTTCAAGTCAAGGTCCAAATACTTCTAGAAGATAGGAAAATTTCCCCCCTACATGATAGAGGTTGTTTATTGCACCACCTATGAGTAACATGAATAACATGTGTATCTCCCATTTAATGAATGACCATGATGGGATTATGTGTCTAGAGATTGTGCAATATTTATAGATGGAAGCCATTAAAGAGAGTATGGAAAAACTATCTAGAAGTAAAGAAACCCCTTGAGGACCCTATGAATCTATGAGTTATTACGTTGAGTATGAGTCTAATTCAGAATGAGGTGGTAAATTTTTAATTACTCTAGAGGAACATTCATATTCAGTCCTCACTAGAAGTTAGCATGGTGAAAAACCTATTGGTTGGATGCCTTCTCCTGAACTAGCCCATAAACGAAAAGAACCAATGAACCATATTAGTATGTGGGAGTTCAAAGGTTCAAGCCACAACAGCAGTAGAAGTTTAAATGTTAGAGATAAAGAGTATCAGCATGAGATAGATAAGGAACACCAAACAAGGTAGAGATAAAGAGTATCAACATGAGACAGATCCAGCATAAAGTGTATAAGTTTTGGTTACAATATGGCACTTCAATTTAGGGAAGAGTTTAAAATTTTGAAGGTATAAATTCTTTTATAAAATTTTAAATAGTTTTGAAATTTTGTACATATGCCGAACAGATGTATGTTATACTCATAGAGATTAGATCAATAATGTATAGTTAAGTGTTTTTGACACTCATGTCAAAGGGGGAGATTGTGGGTCTCAGATTGGTTTTGAAAATTGAGTGTCAACACACTTAAAAAATTTCTAATTTGATGCCGAGTATAATATAGGTCCCAAGCTATAGTATGTGCCAAGCCAGAAATCCAACATGTGCTGACTATTCAAATGCCAAGCAGATAGATAGTGTTGAGTGACTATCAGTGCCAAGTGAACTATATGTGTAGAGTCACAAGTGATGTTGAGCTAGTATAGATGTCAAGTGAACTACATGTGCCAAGTCACTATAGATGTCAAGTAAAGTATAGGTGTCGAGTGAGACAGAAATACATGTGTCGAGCACCACTAAATAGTTTGTGTCGAGCATCAACAAATAGTGAATGCCGAGTGACACTGTTTTAACATATGAGTTTGTGCCTTCACAAACTCAGTTGCAGATCATGTTGCATGCCAGCTAAGAGATAGATTTTAAGTTCTATAAGATAAGATTAAATCTTTTAAAATACCTATGAATTTTGCATGCAACCAATGAAATAATTCAAATGCTAAAGAGGCAAAATCAATGAATCTCATTCATAGATTCATAAAAAAGCCTAAGTCACAAAAGCTTTAAAAGAAGGACAAAGTCTCGTGATTTAAATTCTTGAAGTTATTGAAAAAGAGTTGAAGGAATAGAGTTAAGCAAAGAGTAGAAGAGTAAAGGGTGACTTAGAGAAATAGGGGAAGAGACAAATTAGTTAGAGCAGAATAGAGCATCAACACATTGAAGAGAGATATATTAGATCAGTAAAGGATAAGAGCAGATTGGATAGAGCATCGATCTGAAATCAGCAACAGAAGGTTGTAAGTTATCAGGTCAAACATTCAACTATACTTTCTAACCATTGTATTAGGTGAATGAAAATCCTATGCTGATAGGTTGGTTTAATAGCCATGTTGTAAATCCTTTAATAGGGTGACATTTCAAGTTAATGTTTGTAAAATCCTTTTGATAGGTGCACTTCTAATAGAGTGTTGAGCCTTTAATAGGACACACCTCTCAAAGGGTAGATCATCTATGATGGTCAAACTATTGTAACACTAATTAGTTACATATTGTTGCAGTGATAAGTTTTCGGTGTCATCCCTACCCTAGGTTTACCTTCTCATTTTGGAGGGTTGTGTTATGTGTTTTCATGCATGTCGTTATTTTCATGTTTGTTAGATGTGTTACATGCATGTGATTGATTTCAGCTAAAAGTTTTAAAGGTTAAAATGTGTTACTTCTGATTCACCCCCCCTCTCATAAGTAATCTTCCCACTTGAGAATTCCAACAATTGGTATCAGAGCTAAGTTCTCACAAGGAGAAGTCTTATAGCTTAGAGAAAAAGATCTAGAGATGGAAGTCTATAAACTTGGGAAGATCATAGAGAGCCAGGAGATTGAGATACATCTCATCCTGTATTCTCTAGAAGAAGCTAAGGAAGAGTTGAGGAAATTCCCAAAGAGAAGGAGAGAGATTTCCATAGCTGAAAATGACACACAATACAAGGAGATTGACACCTCAAAAGTTTTTTCAAATGGAGATTCCAAAGATTTTGATGCAACAATAGTAGATTTGATGGAGAAGAATAGAGCTCAAGTAGAAGAGATTAGATCTCTCAAGATTGAGCAAGAATCACAAGCCATGATGCTTTGTGACGTGACTAAATAGAAGAAGAGAGCCATTGAAGATAAGGCTATGATAGAAGATGACAAGCGAAACCTTGCCAACAGATTGGAGGAAAAGTCAATTGAACTTGCAATAGTTTCCAACATGCAACTAGACACCCTACGCTAGATGATGAATGCACATCATTAGCTGAATGTCAAATACATTGAGATATCCACACTAAAGATGTAGAATGAACAACTAAAAAATGAATTGAGAATAGAGAAGGAGATTGCAGAGAGCTTTGACAAATCTAGTGAAGCCATCAAGCACTTTGAACAACTGCTAAAATTACCAAGATCTAGCAATGACACTTCAAGACTAGGTTACACCAGCACTGAAGAAGGAGAGTCATCAAAGACTGTAGAAGAAAGAAGTGACAAAGGTAAGAATACTAAACCCACTTATCATTTCTATGGTAAAAAGGGACATACCTCTAATGTGTATAGGAGCAAGAATGTCAATCAACATAAAAAAACCTAGGAACATGGGTCACTGTCACAAATGCAATAAGCAAGGTCATCAAGCACAAGATTGCAGGACTAGAACCATAAGGACACCAAGATTTGAAGGTCACTACTAAAATTGCAAGAAGTATGTTAATAGAGCCTTTGAATGTAGATCAAATCCTATATGGTCACCAAACCAACCAACAAAGACCAAAAGCCATGGACATCACTACAACTGGGACTACAACACTAGGCAAAGTTGTCACTACTATTAGGAATATGGACACATTCCTAAGAACTACATTAGAAAACACTTTAGTGGCAATTACAATAGGTGATTGAGTCAAACCACTTGCTTTAGTTGTCTAAAGACATGACACATTAGCAAGTATTGTCCAGCTAAGTCAAAGGTACCCAACTTTGAGTTCAACAAAGGAAAAGCAAAAGTTGATGCTGAACACATCAAAGGAGAGATGAATAGGACATGGAAAAGAAGAGATGGAGGCAACACATCTAATGGAGGGATCATTTCACCTAAAAGGTCAAGTGTTCACACTTCATCCAACTAAGCAGAAAAAGGTAAATGGGACTGATATTCAATTCTTTATCATACATTAGGCTCCACAATAAGTTAGTATTGAAAAGGATAGATCAATATGAATGAAGATGCAAAGTTAAAGTTTTGACAATATTGTCGAGTTACCTTTGGATGCCGAGTAAATTTCCTTGATATGGTGACTTGATTGCTAAATTTATTGTGAGCTGAGTTGGTAGTGGAAGTCGAGTGAAATAAATTTGTATTGAAGCTGAGTAATGCAAAAATGCTTTGGAAGTTAAATGGACAACTATAAATGCACTAAGCATTAAATGCTATGAAATAAGGGTATATGATCGCATTTTGAACCATTTTTCACCATTGTGATCAAAGAGCATTGAATGACTTCAAAGCAAAGATTCGAGCATTTGCAAAGATTTCAACACAGATTTTGCATAAGTTCATCAAATTTAAGTTATTTAACTTGTACCAAGCTACACAGTTTTCAAATTTCTCTATGTTGAAACCCTAGATAGTAGAAATGGCCTCAACTTCTAGGAAACCATGTGACAAAGAGTTGTTTGAAGTTCAATTAGTGTCTAATGAGGTTAAGCAACCTGACTTTTGACCTATCCTAGAAGTTGCATATGAGAACAACCCTGTCGGAGCCTGATCTATTATCCCTCCTAAAGTTGTCATGGTACAGGATGTTAGGAGATGTTACAAATATAAAATTTGAATTGTAGGAGATATGGAAATTAGGGAGGCATATGAGAGATTATGTGAAAATGCGGTATTGAAGGAAGAATACAAAATAGTTGAGATGAAGGGCTTAACCTGTACCCTAGATTTCCCCATAGTATTCAAGACCGAGTGATTAGAATTGTCCTAAGTGGAATACATGATGATAGTTTGTGGTTGGAGGATGGACCAGTAAAAATTTCAAAGAGAATCATTCATAAGGTACCAGGGTATCCAACCCTAGAATGGCCCAAAACCCTTAGAAGTGGCCCCAAAGAGGCAATTGAAAATAACACAAGTGCCAAATGGAATAAAAGAGGGATGACCATTGATACCATTAAAGACCCTCTCATTGATTTTATTGTTAGGGTTATATCACACAAATTCTACCAGTCTAGTAGACTTAACAGTGTACCCTACATAGCAGTAGATGTTGGCTACAAGATAGTAAGGAAATACCACACCTATGACTTAGCCGAGTTGCAGTTATAATAGATAATGGAAAACCTTGGAGCAATGAGGAGATCCAAAAGTGCACAATGCAAGTTTGGATCAATTCTGATTTGTTTATTCTTTAATGTACAAAATGAGTTTCCTTCCTTTGGAAAAGTGAATTGGAAGACTAATAGGTTTGTGGTAGTCCAAGTCAATGAGTACATTGAACAAATGGGAGCCAATTCCAAGACAATAATGACAAGTTATTTTGAATATTTCAAGAAATCCATGAAACAGAGACTAGGGATACCGATATCTCTTGTTGAGTAGCATGTAAATGATATCGATTTTCTTGTTGACATTGATTAACCTACATACAAGCTACCATTACAAGGGTTAGATGGCTTAGACCTCTTGGGTATGAGATTAATATAGATGAGGCATATGCAGCCATAACAACACTATTAGCAGAGAAGATTGACAATACTGCTAAACCCTTTAGCAAATTTGATACAGTCAAGTCCAAAGTGGAAATGGAGTTAAAAACAACCTCCACAATAAAGAAGAAAGATAGATTGGTAAAGAAGTTAAAAGCTAGATTTGGAGAAGGGGCAGCTGAGGTAGAGGAAGAAGAGGAAGAAGAAGAAGAGGGGCAAGGTCCTTTAGCACTTACTCAAGGCATGGATGAGGATGCCAAGGAAGCAGAGGATGTCAAGGAGAAAGAGGCAGAGGAAGCACCAAGGGTAGCACCTAAGAAAAGAAAGGCATAGAAATCACCCACTGCTTAGCCCAAAGGAAAGAAGAAGACAAAGCCTAACCCTGCAAAACCAACTATAAGGGCTGATACAAGAGCTACAACTAAAGTAGAAAAAGAAGAAGAGAAGAAGAAAGCCACAGAGTAAGGAGGACCAACTAAGAAGAAACTAAGGAGGAAGTATGTGGCACCTCCAGAATCTGATGAGGAGAGAATAGAGTCCGATGATAACAGTCAATTTAGAGTGGTAAATCACACTCCTAAATCTGACTTAGAAAATATATGTGACAATGTAAGAGATAATGCATATTTGTCTAGTCTAAAGGGCCTAGTTTTTAATAAGTTCAGCAGAGAAGAACAAAACATGGTAGAAGATTCTATCTATACCATGATGGCTAAGTTCAAGAACACTCCTCTTGAAATAGAAAACACAACGCCCAAGGAGTTGTACTCCATTGTTGAAAATAAATGGCATTATTGAGTAAAAATGGAGAAGGAGATAAGAGAGTCAACTTTGGCTTGTATGATGCCTGATCTGACAAAAGGCCAAATAACTAAGGCTAACAAGAAACATGGAAGAAAATTTTCACCCAAATATAGAGCCTTCAACATACTTCAAAAAAATATTAAAGATGTTGTACAAAAATCCACTTTCACATGGAAAGTTATCTATGGGCTTCAAACTATCAAAGAAGGAGAAGAAGATTCCTTTGAGGGAAGAAATGATGATGATGAATAGGAGGATGACAAAGAGGAAGAAGAAGAGAAAGAGAAAGAAAAGGAAAATGTTACTGTGGAAAAGGATGCACACAAGGATGACAGGGAAAGTGTTGAATAGCAGCAACAAGATCAAAGTGTGCAAGACACACAAATGCCACCTCCTATCCCTCCACATGTAACACCATACCTATAGATTTAGTGATAGTTCAAGATGTTCCTGACACTTCTAGTCAAAATTTAAACCCACTAACTATAGAGGATCTTAAGAAGATCTTTCACCAGACCTCCCTTCAAGAATAGTTATGCACAAATCTAGTTTTGGTGAGTGTGAAGGAACTACAAAAGGTAGTAGCTGAGATAACCAAGGAGAAGGTGAATCCACAAGAACCACCTTCACATCCCCCAACAGCTACAAGTGGAGAACCACAAGAGCAAGTAGTACAAGACACATTTTCTAGGGTTGATTCCACAGTACAAGACACTTCAACTAATGAGGAGCAACGAAAGGAGAAAATAGGATAGTAGGATACCTCTGTCATAACTACACAAAGTCAAGGTGCACCTCCTTAGATCACAATCATAGATCAAGGCAAAACTAAAGAGGACAAGGAGGAGAGCCATAAAGAAAAAGAACAAGAGGCAATTCAAACATTAATCAACTTACCTACAATAGGGACCACCACAAGTACCACACAATAGCCAAGTACTAAGGTAGTACCACTGCAAATATCAGCACTAGGCTTGAGCTCTACCAAAGTTGCAAGGGTACTTCACTATGGAGGCCCTGCACTTGATGAAGAGATAATCATTCCAAGATATGACTATAAAACTATGAGCATTGATCAGATCAATGAAGTGCAAGTGGCACTTGAAAGAAAGAAGAAATGGGAAATGCTTAGGAATGAGTATAAGTAGAAGCAAGCTTTGATAGAAATAAAGGACATCTTTTTAGATGCATTCAGCTTGTAGGTACTTGATGAAACAAAGCCCATCATGGAGCAATTGTCCAATATAGTGGACCAAGTATAGAGTGAAGACCTAAACACCAATCCAAAATTTCTTGAATGGTCTAAAAGAAAGTTTCAAATGAAAGTGAATGAGAAGATATCAGGTGAAATAGCACTTTCATAGGTGGATTAGGCAAAGAAGATAGAAAAGGTCAAAGTAGTACCTAAGAATATATTATCACTATACTCCAAACTATGTGATTCATCATTGTTCACACAAGAAACTAGCCAAAGGATATTGAGCTTGGAGATGAACTTGAAGGTGTCTAGCATGCAACTACCAAAGCATCTAGCTCAAAGTGAGAAGCATTTTTCCACAATGCTTCACAAACAAAGGGAATTAGCTATACTTACAATAGATGAGGCTAATGTAAAGGCCAAATTAATACAAATTCAGTCTGCAATAACCCCTCACATGGAGGTATTACACAAGGAACTGGCCCATGCAGGGAATGTTCTAAAGAAAGATCCAAATCTTTCTACAATTGAAGGCCTTGTACACGTTACAGCAGAGATAATGATCTAGCTTAAAGCACTAGATTGCATTAGACAATTGGGATGTTGCTCTCAAAATAGTAATGGAGGTAAATAAAACCTTTTTGGCTAATTGAACCCTTTGACATAAGTGTCAAAAAGAGGGGGAATAAATCTGAGGGGGAGATAATACATTTTTTGGGGGAGAAAAAAACCTAAGGGGGAGATACCCTAAGATACCCAAAGGGGGAGATACCCAAAAGGGGGAGGTATAATAAGTATTGGGAGACATAATAAATTTGGGATTTTTGAGCCAAAAGGATACTACAAGGGAGATGTTTGAAAGGGGGAGTACAAATAGGGCAGACAAAATAGGCCAGATAAGGCACACTAGACAAGGTAGAGATAGTATTAGCATGAGACAGATCCAACATAAAGTGTATAAGTTTTTGTTACAGTATGGCTTTAACTCAGGGGAGAGTTTCAAATTTTGAAGGTATAAAGTCTTTTATAGAATTTTGAAAAGTTTTGAAATTGTGTACATATGCCAAACATATGTATATTATACTCATAGAGATCAGATCAATAATGTATAGTTAAGTGTTTTTGACACTCATGTCAAAGGGGGAGATTGTTGGTCTCAGATTGGTTTTGACAATTGAGTGTCAATACACTGAGCAAATTTCTAAGTTGATGTCAAGTATAATATAGGTGTTGAGCTACAATATGTGTCAAGCCAAAAATCCAATAGGTGTTGAGCTATTCAGATGTCAAGTACATAGACAGTGTTGAGTGACTATAGGTGCCAAGTGAGCTATATGTGATGAGTCACAATTGATGTCGAGCTAGTATAGATGTCGAGTGAGCTACATGTGCCAAGTCACTATAGATGCCGAGTAAAGTATAGGTGTCGAGCGAGACAGAAATATAGTATGTGTCGAGCACCAGTAAATAGTTTGTGCTGAGCATCAGAAAATAGTGAGTGCTGAGTGACACTATTTTAACATATGATTTTGTGCCTTCACAAACTCAGTTGTAGATCATGTTGCATGCCAGCTAAGAGACAGATTTTGAGTTCTAGAAGATAAGATTGAATCTTTTAGAATCCCTATGAATTTTTCATGCAACCAATGAAATAAATCAAATGCTAAAGAGGCAAAACGAATGAATCTCAACAGTAGATTCATAACAAACCCTATGTCATGAAACCTTTAAAAGAAGGACAAAGCCTCATGATTTAAGTTTCTAAAGTTGTTGAAAAAGAGTTGAAGGAGTAGATTTAAGTGAAGAGTAGAAGAGTAAAGGGCGACTTAGACAAATAGGGGAAGAGACAAATCAATTAGAGAAGAATAGAGCATCAACACATTGAAGAGAGACATATCAGATCAATAAAGGATTAGAGCAGATTGGATAGAGCATTGATCTAAAATCAACAACAGAAGGTTGTAAGTTATCAAGTCAAATGTTCAACTATACTTTCTAACCATTGTATTAGGTGAATGAAAATCCTATGCTGATAGGTTGGTTTAATAGCCATGTTGTAAATCCTTTAATAGGGTGACATTCTAAGCGAATGTTTGTAAAATCATTTTCATAGGTGCACTTCTAACAGAGTGTTGAGCCTTTAATAGGGTAGGCCTCTCATAGGGAAGATCATCTATGATGCTCAAACTATTGTAACACTAATTGGTTACATATTGTTGCAATGATAAGTTGTGGGTGTCATCCCCAACCCAGTTTTACCTTCTCATTTTGGAGGGTTTTTGGGTGACCAAAATCTTGTGTTATGTGTTTTCATGCATGTCTTTATTTTCATGTTTTTTAGATGTGTTACATGCATGTGATTGATTTCAGCTAAAAATTTTAAAGGCTAAAATGTGTTACTTCTAATTCACCCCCCCCCACCCCCCCCTCACCTCATAAGTAATTTTCCCACTTGTGAATTCCAACACTAACCAAGTCTTGATATTTTCCAATCTTGCAAATCATCTAAAATAAAGATATTTCTTGTTAAGTATCTTAAATTAAATCCTAGAGATCTAGATAAACTATTTGAATATGCTAAAGGTTCTTCTTCTAAGGTAGAGTTTAGTTAAATGAGCACCACTTGATCTATTTAAGTAACTTTAGCCTTAGATTTGAACCAATCCATTTATATTGAACCAATATTAAAGCTAGAAACATCAAAAGATAAACTCACTTCCTTAGATAAACCTGAGTTGGTCTATGTGTCTCTATATATTCATGGTCATAGACTAAATAATTGCATCATAGAATTTGGAGCCTCTAATAATATAATGCCACTATCTATAGCTAAATCCCTAGATTTACCATCGACTAAAAGCTTCAAAATTTCCATTCTATGGATTCCAAAAAAGTGTCTTTAATTTTTCAAATTAAGGATGCCTAGGTGTGTCTAGCAAATTTCCCTAACAGAAGACTAAAAATAGCTATCCTATTTCCTAACATACCTACAAACTATTTCATTTTGCATCATCTTCAGTATCCAACTCATAACCTTTCTCTGAGAGACTACCATCCGTGTCATACTCCACAACCTTCAAGCTACCCTTGGGTTTCTCAGCCTTTTTTGATTTTAACACATTCATAATAAGAACCATAAGACCCTCATGAAACACATGTTCTCCATTTGGATCATTTTGAATTGTTTGAATAGAGAAACTTAGAGACTGCCTCAAGTAAAAGGGGAAATTGATCCTAACATCACACCTAAAGTGATTTGCTAACATAAAATGATACCCATAAAGCTTTGTAAACCATCCATCTAGAGTAAGGTACTCCATAATAAAAAACAACACAAATCTCCAAGGTTGAGAAATAGAGGTAGGGTTGAAATATGAGTTACCAATTTTCACCAGTCAGCTTCGCTCTTTTGCTGACTCCACAAATTCATCAATGAACCTATCCAACAACTTCTTATCTCAGTAGAAGTTGATACCATCCATATCTAATACCATAGCCTCTACAATCACCTCTTCATTCATATCCTTTCAATAATTTCCAACCATGATAGAGCCATCCCTCTAGGTTTTGATGAATTGCTGAGTAATGATAGGATTGTTGCCTTTAAGCCTTTCCATATAACTAGTAAAATTCTTACACCTTAAAATTTCCCAGACCTCCTTGTTCTTCATCCATTCCTTGCAACTTGTAGGTTCCACTCTCTTCCTTTTTCCTCCCATATTCTCCCCTTTAATGTTGCTGAATAGCCCTTTCTAAAAAACCCTATACACATTATCAACAATCTTAAAACTACAAATGAAGAAAGAAATGGTAACAAGAACCCATAATTCTGTGTGTAACTAAACTCGGCCTTCTAAAATTCATCAGCCACCATAATCCAAGTATGATCAACAAATAATTAAAAATCTTAGACATCATCATTATTAAAACATTTTCGCCTACACCTCAATTTATCATAATCCATAAATTGGCGACCATTAGCCGATAAAGGTTCATTATTATCCCAAATAACTTTATGCTCACTTAGGCATGCCACATTAGCAACCCAATAAACAACACAATTAGCTTCCCTAAAGTTATGGGTATCAATACATATATCAAAAGATTTGATAAAATGTTCATAGCTTGAAGAATAATATTACTAATAGTCCATGAAGGCTTGGTAATTTTATTAAGACAATTAATGATGTTAAGAGAGTCTCCTTCCACCCAAACCTTCCTCAAATTCAAACTCTTAGCATTAATAAGACCATGAAGTGTAGCACAAGCTTTAGCCACATGATTATTTTGACTACCAATAGAAATAGCCATACATCCCACTTTGTCACCATAAGAGTTCCTAATAACAACTCCACAACAAGCAATGCTCGAGTCCCTTTTGAGGCCCTGTCAAATTTTATCTTGAACTAATTCCCCAGTGGACCATCCCATCTAGCATATCCCTTGGATTAGGGTCCTACTTATCCTTACACAAGCTCCTAAGGTTCCATTTATGAAGCACCCAATCTTCCCAATCATTATGAGGTTTTTGTCTAGAACCATTAGCTTTAATATTCTCAATTATAAGAGCCTTCATTTTACAAAACATGTGATCTAAACTGGACTCCATTCCTCTAAAGATCTTTTCATTGCACTCTTTCCAAATATCCCAAAAAAGATAAGGAAGAATAGAATCCCACAGTTTTAAAATCAGAGCATTCTTGGAAGGAGGATTCCAACTAGTAAAGAACAATTGAATAGTGGTGGGAAAGACCCAATCCATATTCAAAAAATTACAAATCTTATCCCAAAACTTTTTGGTAAAAGGAAAATGCAAAGTAATATGGTTAACCAATTCACAAGCATTCTTGCAGAGAACACACCTATTGATAATGATGAATCCTTTCTTTATTAAATTATATTGAGTCAATATCTTATTTTGCAAAAGAATCCAAAAGAAGATATTAACTTTAGGTGTCAAGCCTTTCACCCAAGCCTTAACCCAACAAGGTTCTTCATGTAAGTCAAAAGAATTAGCATAGGCTGAGGAAACAGAGAACATTCCACTAGGATTGAGCTTCCAAATTAGATCATCCTCCTTTTGACTTAAAAAGATAGCATTCAGACACTTGTTAAGATCAGCCAAGTTGTCATGCACCCTATTAAGGTCCAATCACTTATCATTCTCCTAGTAATCTACCACAAGAGTACCAATAAGATTCTTACATTGCTCCATTTAACTATTCCACCTTAGATCATCACAAAGTGGGTGATCCAAGATCCAAGTGTCTTCCCAAAAAAGAATTGTTTGTCCATTACCCACCTTCCATTTGAACCTTTTCCTTATAATGTTTTTCAATTTCCAAGCATTTTTCTAGATCATGGACCCCCCTTGCTCTAAATCATTATGAAGGAACTAATTAAAATCATAGTTGTCCCTATTGTATTTATCAACCCAGATGTTCTTTCATTCCCCTTCCTCTTTGTGCCATCTCCATAATAACTTGGCCAAGAAAAATTCATTCATAGTAGTAACTCTTCTCAAACCAAGTCCGCCCTTATTAAGGGGCATGCAAAAATTTTCCCAAGCAATCAGTGGTAATCATTTTTAATCTCTGAGCCTGTCCATAAGAAGATCTTATGAATTTTCTCAATAGCAAGAGAAAACTTCCTCTGAATTTTAAAAACATATATCATCTTGAACTATGCATCTTTTGTCTCAACATTAACAATGTCTCACATAGAATAAAGATGCCTCACATAGTAGACAATGTTGATATATGGTGACTAATCATTAAAGTACATACACTTTTCATAATTCTTTGGAATTTGAGGCATCACCTTGGAAATTTATTTTTGGTTGATTCATCAAGGATTTTTTGTGTTGACTTATCAACCATTTCCAAGGCTGACTCATCAATTTTTTTCTTTTAGATTTGACTAGTTAAGACAAAATAATCTATCCCTATATTTGTGAGAGACAAAAATATTGTATAAAATGGCTTAAGGTTATGGATTTCATAATGTGTGATGAGATAGTATGTTCTTATGGTGGTATTGAGCTATAAGGGATTGTCTATTGTAATCAGTTTGTAATCACTTGATAATAATAATAATATTGGCCTCATTGTTTGGTGGGCTTAGCCTATGAATTGGGTGAACCACATTAAATCTCTATGTTTGATGTTCTCTTCTATGCATTTTCTTTTCTTTTCTAATACATGTCTCTTTATTCTTAATGAATGGTATCAAATCAAGGTTGTTTTAGTTATCCTCTATAGGAAGGTCTTAGAGTTTAGTGGAATTCTTAAAATTGAGTGGGAGCTAAGTAAAATGAGGGTAAATTGAAGGTTGAGAAGTTTAATGGGTAGAACTTTCAGTTATAGAAAATGTAAATGCAAGACTATCTTTATCAAAAGGATTTATGGAAGCCATTGTAAGGAAAATCCAAAAAATAGACAACTATGATAGATGAGGATTTAGATATTCTAGATAGAAACACACTTGGAAGTATTCATTTATGCCATATACAATCGGTGTAATTCAATATTTAAAAAGTTAAGATGATAGAAGAGTTGATGGAAACCCTAGCAGAGTTACATGAAAAGACCTCCACTTCAAACAAGGTATTTGACATGAAAGATTTATTTAATGTAAAAATGAGAGAATGTGGATATGTTTCTAATCATTTAAATGAGTTTAATATGATTACCTATCAATTGTCTTTTTTAAATGTTAATTTGATGAAGAAATTGGGAATCTCTCAATTTTGTGCTCTTTTCCTCAAAGTTGGAATGGCTTGGCCATGGCTGTAAATAACTCTATTTTTGGTTCTTATACCCAAAAATTTGATGATGTGGTTCATTTTATTCTGAGTGGGGAAAATATTAGGAAAATCTCATGTGGATCTACATCAAGAAGTGTCTTGAACACATAGAGAAAACACATAATGAGTGAGAGAGGAAATAATTATGGAAATCATCAAAAAATCAATGGGAAAGAGGTTTCAATTTAGAGGACCAAGATATTGTTGGTACTATGAGAAAATAGATCATAAGAAGAAAGATTACTGGACTTGAAAAAATATTGAAGGAGACAAACAATAGGGAAACAAAGAGAAAAATTTGATAAGTAACAAATTCAAAGAGGATGCTTTGATTCTTTCCTTTGAAAATGTTGATGATTCATGGGTTTTGGATTTAGGAGATCCATTTTCTTCTACTCCCATAGAGGTTATTTTATTTATATGTCCAAGGGGATTTTGGGCTTTTTTATTTGGGGGATAATGAAACCTATCAGATTGTTAGAAAGGAAAACATTGAGATTAAGTTGCAGAATGGGAATCATTGGCTACTACAAGAGGTAAGACATTTTCCAAGGCTGGGTAGGAGTTTAATTTCAAAAGGGTAGCTATGTGATTAGGGTTGCATAGTTACTTTTAATGATGAAAATTGGAAGGTTTCAAAATGTTCCTTAATGATCTGATTAGAATCTAGGATGATTACAGAGGAACGCTTAACATAATTACATAAAGTTGATTTAAAGCTTTAAATAAGAAAATTAACATAAGTGAAATGCTTAAATGAACAAAGCATAATAAGGTAATGAAATGAAAGAAAGCGAGTAATGAGATAGGGAAAAAAACACATTTGATAATGGAGTTGGTCTGGGTATCAAACTATGCCTCTGGTTCCCTCTCTAATATGGTGACCAATCTTATTAGCTCCAAGGGATCAATTACAAGTGCTACACATCATTCATGTCGAGCAAAACAACATCATCATCCTTTAATGTTTTGTAGGAATAATAAGCATGTCTTCAAAATATTCTCTTCACCTTCATCACCTAGATGTCTTTCAAAAGACCTAATACCCCCATTTTATGCAAAAAATGAGTGATAATTAGGCTAAGAAAATTAAAACCAATTAATCCTCTTTTGATTATCTTCATGATAATCTTATGATATTTCATGGTTTTCAGTTTAATCCCTTTTAGGGGTTTTTTTTCTAACAATAATCACTATTTTACCAAGGATGAGTGGAATGAAACTAGGTTAAATAAACACTCCTTCAAAATTCTCACAAGTGCTATTAATAGTGCATTGGCTATGGATGATTTTAGGAGGTCAATGGTCAAGAGTTCAAGTCTCACTAACCACCTTCCTTTTAAAGGGTAAAAACTTTAGATAAGGTTTTAATAAAAAAATTTGTAAGGAGGGATGTAGGAGATGGGTGTTTATGGGTTCAATTCCCATTTATAACTTTTGTCAGCAAGTTGATCCTCCCAAGGTGCCACATGGCATTATCTAGTGGTGCCATGTGGAACAACATCATTTGGCAATGCATTTTCCATGTGTTCACTAATGAATGAGCAACAACCAATCCATTTGCCACATCATCCTACCATGTATTACACATTAATTTATCCACATGTCATGGGATCCTTGCTAGCATCCTCTACCATGTCAACATAATGATGTTATGTCATCACACTTTTCACCTTAAACTTCAAACTACCAACTTTCACATACAAAATTCATTTTCAATGAAATGATCATGCTGCTAGAAAGGTCTCAATGAGATATTTAATTTGGTATTCATTTTAATCACTTTGGAGATGATTAATTTTTTTCCTTTTATGATTGGCCTTTGTACTAGTTTTACAAAAACTTTCACTAACCATATCTCGGACATATGAACTCCATTTTCACCTATTCAAGTTGAATTGTAGTCAAAATTTAAGATATTTTATAATGACGTTGATCCTTGGGGCATTGGGGAAACTTCATATTTCAATGATTTTTATCCCCTGGATCACTCAATAGTAGATAAAGGTGTAATTGTAGGAACCTTATATCTCTATACAAGCCATATTGTTTCTTCTGCTTTAAATGTTTTAGAGAAAATTTAGTGTTCAAGAATAATTGTTACAGTTGAGAAAGAAGGACATCAAATAGTTTTTGGAGGTTCTAAAACAACATTATGACACAAAAAGCTTGGGTACCTAAGTGAAAAAGGTATGAAATTACTTCATTCAAAGAAAGTTTTATAAGTTCTGAAATGTGTCAATATGGATTCATGTGAAACTTGTGTGTATGAAAAACAAAAGAGTTATTTTTGTAACAATTGAGAAGGAAAAGAAAAATGTAACATTAGATCTTTCATATACAAATGTATGGGGATAACCTCAAGTATCTTCCCTTATTGGCTTTCATTGCTATGTTAAATTCATTGATGATAGTGTTAGAAAATTTAAAGATATCATGTTTTTTGCTATGCAAAAAGATCAACATCTTAATGTATGATACAACCACACAACTTATTGAATGCATCAGGAGGTTAATCCATGTCATGAATCTCAAAGGGAAGTGTTTGATGTTAGTATAATTGAATAGAATAAAATATGGAGAGGATGGATGAATATGTGGGGGTATGATATGATATTATGTATGCAGGGAATATAGGACCTATCCTTAAGCCAAATTCCCAAAAGGAAGATTCAAATTGATTAATCACAAAAAGTGATCAATGCATAAATGAATCAAACAATGGAGAATATGAAGAAAGGAGGAAATCCTATAATCTACTATAGAAAGTATGAACTTGAAATATTAAATGAATAAAAGGAAAATAATAACCTCAAAGTAGAGAAAATTTGCAAAAAGATGATTTTTGATGTTTGTGCATAGTTTTGAGAAATTTTACAACCTACTCTAGACTAGAAATGTCAAGATAGAGAAAACCAAGAAAAATTCTATCCTTCTAAGGGTAGGTTGACCTTGACCTAGATAGTGGGGCATAATCTTACCTTGGAGAACAATCTTATACCAAAAAATCAACCTTGACCTGCACTACTTTGACAAAACTTCTATTCGTAGATCTTGGAAGTTTGTCGAAAAGGGTATCCAAATCTGAACTTCAATTCATTTTCCTATACCTATACTTGCAAGAAAAATTGGATTTATTTCTTGGATGACGGGTTTGCCTTGGTCAAACCCTAGTTTGGAATCAACCTTAAAAATGGAACTAAAATAGAGAATGCTAGCAAGTATTAGAGGTAGATCTAACAACGAAGTTATGATATTCAATAGATATGCAAATGTATTTGAAATGTAAAAAAGTATGTTGATATGAAAGCTTGAACATAACATTAGTGAATGTAAATCAAAACCTCCATGATTGTATGTTTGGAATCCACCTTGAGAGAAGAATGAATAGATCTAGAAGATGAACAAAGGATCTTGAAGGAATATCACACCACCATGATGGTTAGATCTAGGGTTTGAATGATGAATCGTGAATGCTTGAACCAAATCCCTTCAAAGACTTGAATTCTTGAATCCTTGATCTTCAATAGAGACTTGGATACTTTCTTGAAAATTCTTGATGGAATTCTTGCTTGGAAATAATGGATTATCTAATATCTTCTTGTTAGATAAAATGAGAAGAGGCTTCCTCATATAGTGATCTAGGGAAAAAACTTCTAGAGAGCCTGACATTGGAGAATTAAATCCCAATTAACCTTAATCTCTAGAAATGGACCTATATTAAATGAAATTTAAGAGTTTACCATTCCAAAACCCAATACAACCAACCCAGAATTGGGAAAATGAAACTTTTTGAAGCCTAATATCCTGAAACCTCCAGAACTTAAAATTTGGACCTGGGGTCAAGGTCAAGGTCGACTTTGCCCTAGGTTAGGGTTGAGGCCATCCTTGACCTAGGTCAGGGTCGAGATTAACCTTGACCCATCAGGTCATCATTGACCCAAAAATCCAAAGTCTTCAATTCCTTAGAGAAAGTTATCAGAAAAAGGCTAGAAACAAGGGTAGAAAAGAAGAACAGGGAGGAAACAACCAGATCCATGCAAGGTGCTTGACATGACCGCATACCACTTACTTTGAGGGATAAACTTAACATGGAAGTGCTTCCATTTTAAGATGATAAGTTGTAATAACAAGCGCCCCTCAACATTACCTGAGGATATTCAGACCCGTGACCAAGCTCTAATACAAATTTTTAGAAACTTGAAAGCCATCGTGTTTGTTGCTACACCAAAAGATTAACTTTTTAACATGTGATACAATGACATTACTTATAAAACATAGGAGGATATTAATCCACATCATGGATATCAAAGGGAAACATTGGATGCTAGTCTAACAAATGCAACTAGAAAAGTATGGGTTTATTTTCTTAGACAAAAAAAGTGATGTGTTTAAAAAATCTAAGAAATGGAAATTCATGGTTGAGAATTAGACTAGTAAAAGATTAAAATTTCTAAGATAAAATAATGGTGGTGAGTATTGAAACAAAGATTTTTAAGATTATTATTCCTCTAATGATATTTGTAGGCTGAAAATAATTCAGAGAACTTGATAAGAAAATGGAATGGCTAAGCACATGGACAATACAATAATGGAGTGTGAAAAGAGTATGAAGTTTCATGGTAGGATTTCTTTAAATAGGTAGGTAGAGACTGTCAATATGGAATTATACTTTATCAATAGAGGATCCTCTACTCCTTTGGGTTGTGGTATTCTAGAGGAAGCATGAACTGGTAAGAAGGTGAGTTATTCTTTTCTTAGAACCTTTGGTTGTGAAGCATTTACACATATAGATTCATAAAATAGAATGAAGATAGAAGCTAAGTCAAAGAAATGTTTATTAGTTAGATATGACATTGATGAATTGGTTATATAGGGTTTGGGATTTTGAAAATCACAAAATTGTAAGAAATGGGGATGTCATATTTAATGAAAAAGTGTTGTACAAAGATGTCTCATAGACGAATGAGAAGAAAGAAAATAATTATGTAGTGCTCAATGATACTCAAAATGATGATACTCCAACAATGCCTCATTCTTCACAACAACATCAACAACAAATACTACAAACCCCAATGAATGTTAGATGCTCAACAAGGGTAAGTAGACATCCAGAAAGATTTTCTCCATCTTTAAAATCTATTAAATTAACTGATGCTCGTGAATCAAAATGTTATGATAAATTTGTGCAAGTGGATACAAAACTTCAATGAGAGTCTTCAATGATAGAAGAAATAGACTCCTTGCTGGAAAATAAGATTTGAGATTTATGTAAATTACTTGTAGGTAAAAGGGATTTACAGAATAAATGAGTTTACATGCTGAAAGAAGAGGATAGAGATAAGAAATTTTTTAAAGTGAGGTTAGTTGTAAAAGGATTTGCATAGAAAAAAGACATTGATTTTGATGATGTATTTTCTCATGTCACTAAAATGACTTCTATTTGTATTGTTTTAAGTATTGTGGTTGTTGAATATTTGTATTTGGAGTAACTTGATGTAAAAATAGATTTTTTTCATGGTGATTATGATGAAGAAATATATATCCAGAACAAACACATAGTTTTGAGATCAAAGGTAAGGAGAATTTAGTGTTTGAATTGAACAAAAAATTATATTGCTTGAAGCAAGCATCTCGACAATAGTATCTTAAATTTGATAATTTTATGGATGAGCATCATTACACTCAATGTCATTCAGACCATTGTATTTATTTTAAGAGGTTGGATGATGAAAGGTACATTGTTTTATGTCTATGTGTTGATGATATGCTTGTAGTTAGGTCTAGCATGGATCACATTAAGAAATTGAAACAATAGTTAACACACTCATTTTCTATGAAAGATTTGCAGGTAGAAAAACTAATCCTTAGTATGAAAATTTTAAGAGAGGAAAAATAAGAAATTAACTCTATCAAAGGTTGATTATATTGAGAATGTGTTGTAGCATTTATGTATGGAGAATTCCAAAGTCGCTAATGAACCTTTGCTTGGTCATTTTAAACTAACTAAGAAGATGTGTCCAAAGATATGAGAAGAGGAGGATTAAATTTTCAAGTTACCTTATGTTTTAGCTATAGGAGGCTTAATGTATGCTACAATATATAATAGACCAAATATTGCACATGTCGTGGGAGTTGTTAGCAATTATATGAGTCATCCTCATATTGAGGATTAGAATGAAGTAAAATGGATTCTCATATATTTGAGAGGAACATTCAATAAATATTTACAAGGCTATGTTGACTCATATTTGGTAGGGGATTTAGATACTAGGTGAAGTACTATGGAACATTTATTTACTATTGGTGGGAAATATTGAGTTGATTTTCTCAGTTATAAAAGGTGAATGATTTATCCATTATAGAGAAAGAATATGTTTCTACTACAAAGGCAACCAAGGATATGATATGACTTCACTTCTTTATGGAATAATTGGTGACTTGTTAAGGATTTTTGAGTTGACTTGTCAACCATTTCCCAAGATTGAATCATCAAGTATTTTTTAGGGTTAACATGTTAAGACAAAATAATCTAGCCCATATTTTGTAAGAGGAGAAAATATTGTATAAAATGGCTTAAGGTTATAAGGGATATCATAATATATGATGGTAGTAGCTTCTTGCAGTGGTATTGAGCTATATAAGAGATTGCAAACTGTAATTAGGTTGTAATCATTGGATAATAAGATAATTGGACTTTTGTTTTCATCGGCATAGCCCAGGAATTTGTTGAACCCTATTAAATCTCCTATGTGCTTTGTCTTTTTCTTATATTGCTTATATTTTTATGTAATTTTTATTTATGTATGTTGATTCCTAACAAATAATGTCTCAAATAGCACAAACATTCTTTGTATGTCATAGAATACTTGGGTAAAAACACACAAATGTGTCACCTTTTATAAAGAAAATGGATATCAAAACTTAAAATGTTCAACTTTAACAACATCAAAGTGGAATTTGTGTTTAGAATTTGAAGATGATGTAAACTAATGAAATGTGTAAAATTAGATGAAGTTTATGTCGAGTAACAATTTTAGCATTTTTTAAATTTTTAAATCCCATTTTATAGTTTCTTTAAAATGCCAAAAATATAGAGTTCTGTTCCCACCAAAAATATATATGCAAATGATCATATTTTACTTTTATTTTTTAATAGGTTATAGTTGACATGTATAGTTATGGACCAAAAAAAAAAAAAATATTTTAATTTATTATTATTCAGTTATAAGTGTTCAAAGTCAAATGTATCAGAAATTGACAACTTTTTTCCCGTCAAACTTTTTAGTATCAAATCTACATATTTTTGAAAAAAAATTACATATTCTTGAAGAAGACTCTCTCCTCTAGATGTAATATAAATTTTTATTTTTTTCAACATGATTTACTATTTTTTTCCTTTTTTGAAGTGAAATCTTCTTGAATCTTAAAATACCTACTTGTAATATTTTTAAATTATAACATATTATAACTACTCAAAATGCTATAAACTTTATATGACTATAATCTTGACTCCAAGATCTACAAAAAGTATTTAAATTTTTGAAGAAACTTCATTTTGCATGGAGAAATTACCCTTAAAAGTGAGAAGTTTTCATAAATTATATTTTTAGCTAATGCAGTTGCCACATAGACAATTGCGGCCGAAAGGGTGTTAGTCGTAACCCATGCACCTTAACTTGCACTCACATGGCGACCTCATATAAAATGAAATATTTTTTTCATTAATTTTAAAATAATTGTTCCGGTTAAAAGTAGTATGGCTGAAACCGATTTGACTGTAACCCTTTTTCCACAGCTGTTCCATGTTGATGCTATTTGGTGCCACATCGATTCACTAGAAAATGTTTCGGTCTATCCCTTTCAGCCATAACTCTTTTGGTCATAAATATTTTGGCTATAACCCCGTTAGATATCCTAAAGGGTGACACAACTTTATGGTTTTACCCACCTCTCATGGAATAAAATCTTCAAGAGCACCCACTCCCTATGATAGTAATCTGATTGTAAACAACCAGTTTGTATTTTATGTAGTAGAAAAGAATAGATCCTTCTTGTACAAATCTCAATATTACCAATATTCCCTTCAACAATCTTATCAAATGATATCATTAGCCACTTTTCATGGCAACGAAAAATTTCTTTAAAATAAAAAATTATAACTATGTGATAGAATACAAACTCTACCTATCAAACCTTTACTTCTATAAATAGCACTATCTTCTGAAATAACATAAGCATAAGAAATATACCTCTATTTTTTAATATATGAAACAATAGATATAATATATCATTACTTACTCTCATTGTTCTAATTCAACATCTTGTATATATACGCTTTCATCATATGAAAAATTATTATTACATTCTACTTTTAAACTATTTAGTACAATAGAGATGTACACAAACACATTCCATAGTGGAAGTAATGAGAATTATTGTTGGAATATTTTTCAACTTTAAATCAGTGCTAGATCTTCATACTCTTTCGTATAGATGATTTAAATTACATAATTGATGAAATTTTTTGTAGTTATTGAAAAATTATAGTTTAGTCAGTTCAATTGCCAAAACCAATGATATAATGTTAAAGCCAATAATTCAATATATGTTTCTAGAAACTTGAAAGAGTGGTTGAGCTAATCCACTCAAATTTTTAAGTCTTCAAAAAAAATAATTTTTTCTTAACATGTCTAATCTAGGAGTAGTTGCGTCTATAGGAAATCTTTCCTTACCAAAAAATATGTTATTTTCATTTTGTATTAAGCTTAAGTGGTTAAAAATAAATGTTGAGTTTTTGGCTGGGCTCTTGGTCTTGTCTCTGGCACCAAACAATGAATTCTATTCATGAGTTTTGGGCTCTTTTTAATCACTATATTCTCCATTTGGGAATCTCTAGGACAAGATTCATTAGTGTTGATAGATACTCTCTCTTGATGTAGTATTTCTTCTTTTCCATCCTTTTTGTATCAAGCAATGACTGGAGTTTTTCTTTTCCAGTTCTTTTCTCCGAAAGCTTTTTTAAACTAGTTATTACTAATATAAATATAATGTTTCACCAAATATATAGATATATATATTTAAAGAGCCTATAGGTTTCCTTGAACCTAAGGAAGTATCTAAAATTGTTAGTATATGAAGCCTAATTAGACTTTTAGGTTAATTTTTCCCCACTTTTTATCAGTGTAGTTCCTATATAAATTATTTGAAATGGGTTTTTAGGAGCAATGCCCCTTAGATGGGTTCAAGGGGCAACACCCCTTGTAGTGTTAATTTTCTACAAATACATCAACAATAAACTTTCTATTAGATGACGCATTCTAACCCTATTTTTTTAATTGATTAGGATCAGGGTTTAAATTATATGAGAACATTGTATCATTTTGCAATAGGTTTGAGTTCAAAGGTATTTTTTATTGCAAATGATTCAATATGCTAGATAATTCTATTGGATACTCTATTTTATGGATGTAGCCCAAGCTTGGCTGATCCGTCATAAATTATCTATGTCTTCTTGTTTCACTTTTAAAGTGTTTTATTCCTAGATTTTATTGATTGAATCTTCATTTAACTAGTACATATTTGTCTTTTAACCCTTAAAAAATGGCATAGGACATTGCAAATATTTAATATTTACCACCTATATATAAATGAAATTTTATTTTTATATCTTTAAATAAGGCCCACCTTTTTTAATCATTTGTAATTCTAAAAGAATAGAAATACCCTTCTTGAAGTGGGGGCACATAAGTGCGAGAGTCATGTGCTTTTATTTATTGAAGGGTTGTATAAAAATAAGAATATACACCTTTTTAGGAACTCACTTGGAAAAAATTGAAAAGACATCCCTTTAAGTGGGCCTCCTAGGGAAGTTGAAAGGCCATATATTTGGTATGTGTTACTTTTATTGATAGCCATGTGTTGTTCATTAAGAGGGAAGTAGGATTTCCAAGAGACAAAAGGATTATATAAAAAAGAGGATTGCACTAGATGTTATTCATTTGGAGTTGAGTTCAAATCTTCATAGATAAAAAGGAGTAGCAAGGAGTATAGAAAATTTAATTGTAGCTCCATCTCTCAAATTTGTCAAGCCCAAGTTGATAATATTTTTTAATGGAAGAAATCGTATTTGATTTATTGAAATAGAAGAACATTTTGGATTTTTCATATCTTTTGGAAACAAACAAGATAGAATTTATTTGTGCAATTTTATGATGTATTCTCCACATTGTTTTTTATTAAGAAGGAAAGGAAGGGCCCTGAACTCATAGAACAACATAGAAAAACACACACTACCTCTACCTTGAGCCATTATTGTTAAAGTTTTAGTCAATTTGGATGCCTTTATCCTTTATATATGTGTGTTCATCATATATTATAATTTATATATGAAAGTTTATAATTATTTAAGAGAAATTAATATAATAATTATATATATTGTATATACATGCATACATGTATAAATGAATAAATGAATATATTATGATTAATATTAAGTATCTAATTATTGAATAGACATGTCCCACAAAGGGGTGTGTCTATTCATGTCCTATGCTCAATATAAATGTGAGAGGAAGTTGCATTTGAAAAATACATACCAAATACATGGCAGTTCTTAGTACATTTGCAACGATCCTTGTGAAAGTCAGTAATTACAACCAAGCAACAAACTAGAATAGCACCAGACATTATAGCCAAATTCCAAACCTTCCAACAAAATTAATAAAAACCATCATAATTCCAAAGTATCAATGCCCAACATCACACTCAAAATACACACTCTTTGAAAAAATAAACAAAGGCATAGACATTGCAATGCCCATAATCACCCTTGAGTTATTACCAAAGGAATCATGCCGAGGAAATCATAGGCCAAATAAATCATCATTGGTGCCCTTGGCTTCCACTTGGTTGTGTGTTAAAATATTCCCAGTTTGCACTTTGTAGAAGGGAAGTTGTCCAAATTAAAAGGATGAACTAGACTTAAATTCCATCAAAGGGGTTGTGGAAAGTGGATAAAGAAGATCACTGCCATTGTCAAAAGATAATAACATAGGTCAATGAGCTATTTGTTAAAAAATAGTTTGAACCACCAATATAAGTCATGTGAACAAGTTGGATCCATGTGAGCAAGTTGGCTCCAAACCTTAGGAAAAAAAAACTTGAAGAAGTGATAAATTAATTGTTAATGTAGAAAGGGAAAATTTGTAGCCTTCTTGATAATAAGTGAACAATCAAAGATCCAAAGGAAATAAATCAAAGTCTCAATTTGAAACCTTCTTTTAAGAAATGTAAAGCCTTTGATTTTTAAAACCAAGATGCAAGAAGCTACCCATGTTGTTGGGAGAGCTCAAGATCATGCAGATAAAAATACTTGTATTTAAGATAAATAATTTGTAAAACTAAGGATAAGAATATTAGAGCTATAATTCCTCCCAAGGGGACATCAAAAGAACTATAATCTTATTTCGTTTTTACATTTGATAAAACAAGAAATTGCATAAGAAGATAACTAAAATTTTACTTTCTTTAATTATTCTTTAATGTGGCAAATACCACTTTTGTAGAAACTATTATAAAAAGTTATTTATTTCTTATCTTTTGATCACCTGATTGTTGACCGTGTGATCAAGAAGTTATATCAATAAAATCATCATTTGTATTATTGTTGTCTAGCTATTTGACTATTATTTTTGTATTATTGTTGTGTAGTTCTTCACGTTAGACCTTTTTCAATTGGACAACATACCAATGTTTAAAAATATATATATATCTTTTTGATAAATAGTCTTTGTTTATTAAAAATATATATTTATCCTGCACACACTCGTAAACATTGGTAATTGTAAAATTTTAAGTCAATTCAGCAATGGGGTTAAATTTAGAAACCTCTTAGACGCTCATATAGAGAGAGAGGGGTCATAAAATAGATCTAAGATGGTGGTAAGGATCTATGTATATAAATCAATATTTTTAATAAAAAATTGTATGTGCTATTCATATGTTTGTTTGATAATTTCTTCCGTATTGATTCCAACGCTGGATATCAATTTGTTTGGAGAATTGTTAGAGAATAATGTAACTGTTTTAAACTCGTAATCTGGTGAATATCTCACTTTTGACACATGTGACATCCATTAGATAGATGTTATCCGCAATTTGTAAACATGTGGGATGCCACCAAAACTTTATATCCTTATCTATCTTATTTCATTTTAATGTACTGAGACATCTTCTGACAAGTGTTGCGCTAGAATCACTGAGCTTCCATAAAAGGATTTCTCCCTTTTAACACAAATTATTATTTATGGAGCGTTCATAAGCTTTAAATTCTTAGTTAGTAACACCCGTAAGCTTTGAAGAATAACTTACAGAATCTGGAGTTTGTCCAATTCTCCAATGTTTCCAGGAATTTGTCCAGAGATATTATTGTTTCTTAAAAATCTGTCAAAGAAAGCCAAGAGCATTCTAGAGTAAGGGCTTAGGGAAACAAGTAAAAAGAAAAAGAAATCAAATTCACATCTAGTATTTGAGCATCATGACCATATTAACGTACACATAAGAAATACACTCACAACTTTTCAAGATTCTTTAGATTTGGTAAGAATGGAAGAGACGTGACACCGTTAGGTAAATCGCATATTATGCTGTTTAATGAGAGTGAAAACATGTCACAATTAGGCAAAGATGTTAGATACACTACCTATGAAAAAACAATTCAGAAAGAAACTACGATAAATCAACAACTAGAATAAAATTAGGATGATAGAAAAAGAACGGTTTTCAATTTTGATTCTTTAGAATCACATCCAAAATTAGCTTTTGCATTCGGAATTAAGCAGGCGAGATGAAAGGGTGTCTTATGCGTACAGAGTAATCAATTTAGTCAAGTTTGATAGGGTTGAAGGAATTGGCCCTTCAAAAGAAGTCCCTTCCAGTCTCCTGCAATTAGAAGCGCCACATCATACAAATGGAAGAGGGAAAAAGAAACATTTGTATACATGCAATACTTCAAGAATCTGTCATCTCACAAGTCCTCAAGTCGGGTCCAGTTTCCAATAACATCTGGAAGTTTTCCGGTGAAGTTGTTGCTAGATGCACGACTGCACAAAAAGGCATGAGCGAATTTAAAGCACATTTTTCAAAATGCAACGGAAAATGGAGAGTACATAGAGCTAACCTACTTACAATATTTTCAGCTTCTTTAAATTGGAAAACGTTGTGGGTATTGTTCCACTGAATTGATTGCTTCTGATATAGCTGCCATGGAAAGGTAACTTAGCATTTTATTATTGATTCGTATAGATGAGAATTTTATATTGAAATCTAATAATAAGCATCCGACTTAATTCTTCGACTAAAAACGTTAGATAGACGTGAAAGCAGACATTTTTTCAAACATAATTTTTCTTTTCAAATAGACTAAATGACATTTGTACAACCATATAAATGTGTTACAGCTCTGTTACCAACCACTATAAACAAGACCACAATCTCGTATTAATTGTATTGTCTCCGCTACAGAATTTAACCCCACTAAAAATATTGAGAAATCTTGAAGTTTATGAAGGGACTTTGAAAGGAGACGAAGCTCTGAGCAGCCATTACATGAAAAGGAAGATTTACTACTAATTTTTGTAGTCGCCAAAGGGAATGAGAAGTGATGAATAGGACAAAATTGTTAGAAAAAAAAGCTTAGTATTTTTCTTTTTCCCCTTATCCATGTTTTTATTGTATAGAGTTTCTTTTATTAGTATGTAAGCTAATTAAGGAATACTTTTGATTTTTTCAGTTTTATTCCTCTTTTTCCTCTTCTTTATGTTTTTTGAGGAAGCATATATTATTGTAATTATTTCATTGTAATTAATGAGAACTTCCATTTTTCATTTTCTATTCTATTTTTTTCTTTCTACGGCTACATATTTTGTTCTATCATTCTAGCTAGATTATTATCTAGTTAAGCTAAAATTTTACATGGTATGAAAGCTCATGGCTGCTAGAAAAGAGAATGAATTTTTTGCTGTAGGTATTAAAGAAACTTAGAGCTTTTGAAGAATGGAGTTTTCTGCCTTTACTTGCTTGAAGCTATATTAGTATTTTAAATGGAAGCCAAAGATTCTGCTTCAGCTCATAAGTAGAGACTTGCATGGAATTGTAATGGCAACAGAGGTTGAATTGAATTTCATTAGTCCATCACAGACAGGCCATGATCACACTCCTTTTGCATGGATTTTGCCTTCATCTTCTTCTTAGTGGCACACAATTTTAGTGGACAGGTCATGCCTTTCATTTCAAGATTTTGAAGGGTTTTCTACTGTTGTTGTTGATGCTACCTTGGTTCCATAGTTGATCAATTTTGTTGACACCTAGCACCTGTATTTTCAACTAGTAATTTTTTTTTGCTTGGTTGAGTAGTGTCGTTCGGGTCACTCATACAGATTTATGTGTCATCTACATCTTTAATTTATAGATGTTTTGTCTTTTTTTTCTATCTATTTATTGGTTGGGGATTTCTATGCAGATTATTGCCTTTTGTATCTTCGATTGATGAATGTTTTGCCTAAGTTGTCATCTGCTCATTGTTCGAGTAGCGTCATTAGGGGCACTCATGCAGATTGATCCTAATTTTCATCCCGATTTCAGAGGAAGTTTATTCAACACTATTACAGTTGTCATTCAACAGTCACCCTCACTTTTCTTATGCCTTAAAAGATTCTTTTCTAATGCATATTTTGAGGGGGTGAGAGTGGGGAGGGGGGGGATTTGTTCCTACTGGGTTTTCCCTCTTTCCTCTTTCATATTCTTAGGCTTTTGTCTCCTTAATTAGACTTAAGGGGGGGTGTTAGAAAATAAAGCTTAGCATTTTTTTATTTTTATCCATGCTTTTATTGGATAAAGCTTCTTTTATTAGTATGTAAGCTAACTAAGGAATAATTTTGATTTTTCTAGTATGATTCCTATTTTTCCTCTACTTTATGCTTTGAAGAAGTCTATATTATTGTTATTCTTTCATTGTAATTAATGAGAACTACCATTTTTCATCTTCTGTTCTAAATTTTTTCTTTCTATAGCTACATATTTTGTCCTATCATTCTAGCTAGATTATTTGCTAGTTCAACTAAAATTTTACAAAAGTAAATAAGTATAAAGAAATGTTGATAAGGGATTTGAGTATTTTTTATTTGACAAGCTTTACTTTTATTTGTTGATTATCTTTCTTAACGTTCCCTAACATTAGTTTCTTTCTCATGATGTTTCTTTTGACATATTATTATTTGCACAGTCATTTATGAGCTTATGGACCCTAATTTTTGAATTTTATCAGTTGCTCAGTCCACACTCTTTATATGCAACCAACATTTTCGTTTTGGGTGGTAGCGATTTCTACTAATTAGTGCTGGCCCATTTCTCTTAGACTAGCCATTTCTTTGTCTGTACTTGGGCCGTACCTTCAATTGATAGTAGACTTTATTTGTCATTTCTTCCTTGATGTTGTAGTGTTGAAGAAACATTAGAACAGTTAAATTGCATAGCACAATATTCTTGTCGAGACTTCAATCTAATAACTAAGCTTGGAAAGAAATTTCATTATTGGTGAGTTTTCCTTGGACATTTGAGTGTTCTTTGGGATTGCTAGTATTGTGAAATGGGAGCATTGTACTTAAGGCTGGAAAAGCATTTTGTTAACCACAAACTCAAATCCCATGTGATGCGATGACCCAGCTATATGGTGCAACATCATGCAATTTAAATTTATTTTAATGTTCTTTACCCCTACATTTTGTAATTTAATGTTGTCAATGTTAAATAATGACAACAATTGAAGAAAAGCTAAAAAAATAAGATTGTGAAAACAATCTTTTTTCTATTTTAGAAAAAAGAACAATTTTTTATCTTCAAAACGAAACATTAAGTTTTTTAGGAATAAATTGAGTTTTATTCTATGTTGAGAAGTTTTTCTCTTATCTTTAAGAGGTTATATATATTTCTTCTTTGTGAAGGCATAATTATGTCCAAATAGAATTATTTATAGCGACAACTGTGAGGTTCGAGATGTAATGAGTTTCTTCTGAGCAATAAGAATAACAATACTTACCCCATGTTTCCTTGACATATTGTCAAGGTTTTATCATGTATATTTTTGTATTGTCATTTCTCTTGTTATTGTTATTTATTTCACTTATTATTTCTTTGCATCTAACTTGTGTTTTAAAGTACATTATTTCTAGTTGATGCTTTTGCTTCCATAACAAGTGGTATTAGAGAAGTTGTTTTTGTAGGAGATGTGTTAGAATTTGGTGTTGAGTTTTTTACAGCATCAAATTACAAAGGTTTTGAATGCAAGATTTGAGGTAGAGAAATTTAATGGAAAAAAAATTTTGAGCTATGGAAGCTGAAGACACATGATTTGTTAGTGCATCAAGGATTGCATAAGGCATTAGTTGGAATGTCAAAAAAATTGAAAAATATGACAGAGGATGATTGGGAAGATTTGGAAATGAGATCCTGTAATAGACACCCAGGAATGCCCAAAAGCTGAATCAATTGCTGAAATTATATTAATTCTAAAAATGTTGCAATCAAGTACAAAGAGATGTATTCCAAAGGCCAAACCCTAAGGGAATGACGTCTAGAATGTTACAACAAAGAATGAATGTCCTCTATTGCCAAAAAAGGAGTGTTATTCACACATCCAAGCTCTTATCAAATGCAAATCATAATCATCTGATGAGCAGCAATGAGACTTTCAGCCCTATTTATCCTTTTCTTCGTCCTTCTTGAAGGAACTAAAACATGAATTAATTGCAAGAGCTAGAAGCTTCCTCCTTCCCATAATTAATGCATTCTCTAGAAATTCCTCCCTGGCAATAATTAATTAAGTCACGAGAGACTTCCGTCCTTCCAATAATTAATTCATACCCTAGAAGCTACTCCCTTGTAAATAATTAAATTAATTAAATACAAAGTCACCTTTAATTTTTAATTGAATGACTTTATAAGAAATTAATTTAATTTCTTCTTATCCTCCACTTAGACTTTGGAGAACGTGAATGCCAAAAGATGGGATCATTACAAATTCGCCCTCCTTGAAATTGCTTGTCCTCAAGCAATTAAGTAACATAATGAACTCCAACATCCACCTAGATCCCAATTGAAGTAATATGTGATATCCATATTAAAAAAACTGCAAATGAACATCATTAAGACCAACCACATGTCCTACAAGTTAGCTCCCAAAACTTGTGCTAATGAAGTATAAGTCTCGATGTCACCAGAAGGTGGCTCCATAGAAGATCTATGAAACCTATTCCTCCCAACTCATGCAACACAAAATTGAATCTTTGTGGATAGTGAAAACTGAGCCCAACTCCACTCAGGTGAATGATTAGCCTCAAACATCAGATTGTCATAAGGCAATGTTGTATCCATGTTGAACATAGTACTATCCCAAGAGTGAACATTAACACTTTGTTGATCAATAGTATAATATGACTCTGTCACTATATTGCTCACCTCATTAGCAATAACAAATGTACTATCGGGTAAAAGCATAGATCTATGTCACCATTTGTGATACAAAAATCTGTTTTGGTCAAATCTCATTTCTCTATCAAAACTCATTTAAAAAAAAAACTAAAAATACCCTTTTATAGATCTCAGACTGAATATCATCATTATATAAATTTTTGAGTGTTCTGATTAGTTATAATATATTATAATCTCAAAATATTATAAGTCAATATTTCAACATTTTAGAAGATGCTCTCTCAAAAAATGAAAAAAAATAGTAAATCATATCAAAAAATTAAAAAATTTGTATTTATCACTAGAGGAGAGAATCCTCTTCACAAATATGTAATTTTTTTTCAAGAAGGTATAGATTTGATAGGGAAGTTTTGACGGGAGGAAAAAACTGTTGAATTGTGACAAGGTCGAACTTGAGTACTTATAACAAAGAAAATATACATCAAAAATAATTATTTCTTCTTTTTTTCACTAGCTATACATGTCATCTATAAAATATTTTCAAATCAGAACAAAAAAGGATGATTTACACATACTTGTTTGACGGGAACTACATCTTATATTTTTTATAGTTAAAAAAGGGACTTCAAAATAAAATAAAATGAATAAATTCTTAGTCAAAAAAATTATAAAAATTATAGGCATAAAATTCATACAATTCTACACATTTCATCAGTTTACATCATCTTCATATTTTAAACACAAATACGATTTTTTTTGTCATTAATGTTGAACTGTCACATTTTGATATCACATTTCTTTATAAAAGGTGACATGGGTTTGTGCTTTTACCCTATCATCAGAGCACACATCTACAACCGCATGCTTACTGCCAAACTCCTCGTTGGATGGTTCAACTAACATAGAAGTGGTTGTTGATATGACAATTCCCTTGCATTCTCCTAATTCCACTATTGCTACATTATCATCCCCTAACAAGGCTTCATATGTGGTCTCTTGACTTTGCACGCATATCTCTATTGACCCTGCCGAAAGGCCCACATCACCAACATCATAGCTGGCTGGCTCTATACATGACTCGATCCCACTTGAGAAATCGACTACCTTCTGCTCTAGGGCAACATACAAATCATCAGTGTTGATGCTCATCTGTCTAGCCATAAGCTGCAACATCATATCCATTTGCCTATTTTTCTCCTGTTGCATCCTATTCTGCTCTTTTTGCACACGTTGCCCCTTCTCTAATATACCCAATAACTATTTGAACATCACATCTTGATCTGGACTAATATACATCTTTATCCGGCTATCAATATGATCTCCACGGGATGGCAAGACTTATAGCTCTGATACCACTGTAATGGACACCCAGGAATGCCCAAAAAACTAAACCAAATTTCTGAAAGGAATTATGTCAAACAGTTTGCATTCAACCTCTTATTTCTTCGTTTAATGTTTTAAACCCCTTATAACTCTGAAAATCAAATGTTTATTTGTTTGTTGTGTTTTGTGCATGGAATTGGTATCATACAACATAAACAAGAAAGAAACTACAATAATATGCAAAGTGGAAATGAACTGCTACCAATTAAATGCTATTTTTAGAATTCATAAAGACAAATACATGGCAGATTTATCAACTCACTAATTACTTCAGCATTATTGACATAATACTCTAGCCCATGCTTTCGAACTTGTTGCTACAGTACTTTGTCCTTCAATCAGTCCACTACCTTCGTAATATCATTCCCTCAAAGTGGCATAAGCGTCGGACAAGTAGTGAAGAAGATATGAGCAAAATACCAAATTTGCCTGTAGCTAGAAATGTAACTAAACTGCCTAATAATGAAGCCGATAACAAAGAATTTCAAAGGCCAAACCCCAAGGGAATGATGTCTAGAATGTTACAAGAGACGAAAAATGTCCTCAAATGCCAAGAACAGAGCTGCAACTCACACACCAATTTCTTCTCATATTCAACCTGGCTAATGAAGCCACAAATGCTTCCTTTTATTCTATTTCCAAGGGTCTGCTCAACTCATATGGGCAATATGGGATAAAAGATGTGTAGTATATAAAACATATATTAAAATACCCCTTATGTCTCCCTTGGTTACACATCCCCATAAAATAAATATTAAAGTAACACTTTAATATTTTACAATTAAATTAGACGTTACTTTAGTAAAACTTCAGGCATTAAAATGTATTAGCAATCGGACTCTGAATAATGTGAGTGATAGCTCATCGGAAAGCTCTCACCGAGGAGTATCAAATCCAATCACCAAAATTGACCTGCACTATGTCCTGTCGACTTACTAAAAATAGTAAGCCTGCCTGAAACTGAGTAAATAAACTTCGTTTTGGCCCAAACTGGAAATGACTAGGCCAAAACACTCCAGGATCCCATTAAACCCTTCGTTAGCCCTCGGGACCATGTAGAACAAGGCTATTGCACACACACTTGGTCAACTACTAAAATGGGGACATTACAGTCCACCCCCCTTGAAATTTCTTGTCCTCAAGCAATCTCAGTCCAGCCTGTTGAATAACCTGCTCACTCTCCCATGTAGAATCTTCCTTCGGTAGGTCTCTCCATCTGACCAAATACTCCTTCACTATCCTATTTCTAAGCTGCCTCTCTCTGGTGTCTAGAATAGCCTCGGGTACTAACACAATTTTCCCCTCCTCATCCAAAGGGGGTAAATCTGTAGAAGGCACTACACTCTGACCAATGGCTTTCTTAAGCCTAGACACATGAAACACATTGTGCACTCGATTGCTCTCTGGAAGCTCAAGCTCATAGGCGACTTTGCCCACTTTGCGAATCACCCTGTAGGGACCATAAAATCTAGGTTTCAACTTTTTAGCTCCGCTCTTCTTGAGTGACGACTGTCTATATGGTTGTAGTCTCAAGTAAACCTTATCCCCTACCTTGAAGCTACGCTCTATTCGGTGCTGATCAGCATACAATTTTTGTTGATTCCGGGCCTGTTGTATATTCTCTTTGAGCAATTTCAGGATGTCCTGACTATCCTGCAATAAGTTTTTGGCTTTGGGTACTCTACTGTCCCCCAAAACTAAATCCATGAAGCTAGGTGCTTCATAACCATAGAGTGCCATGAAAGGAGTCATCTTGATGGACATATGATAAGTGGTCTTATAACAATACTCTCCCATATGCAACCATCTGATCCAAGCCTTTTGTTGTGTAGTTACATAGTTCCTCAAATATCCTTCCACCCATTTATTCACAATCTCTATTTGCCCATCTGTTTGTGGATGATAACTAGTGCTAGGTGTAAGATCTGTACCACACAACCTAAACAATTCTTGCCAAAAAACACTCATAAACTTACTATCCTGGTCGCTGACAATGAATCTGGGCAGCCCATGTAACCTGAATATCTCTCTAAGGAAAAGCTCTGCCACCTGTGCTACTGTGTAAGTGAATGGAATAGCAAAGAAGTGAGCAAACTTTGTCAAGCGGTCCACCACCACATAGATGCAATCCCTTCCCTGCACTCGTGGTAAACTAGTGATGAAGTCCATCGAAATACTTTCCCATTTCCTATCAGGAATGGGAAAAGGTTGTAATAAACCTGGAGGAAATGTGTGCTCTCCCTTATTCTGTTGACAAACCACACACTCCTTGACATACCTCTGAACATCATCCTTGAGCCCTTTCCATGAAAATTGCTCTCGGATCTGCCTGTAGGTCTTAAGACCTCAGGATGTCCAGCTGTGGGTGCATCATGAAATGCCTTCAGTATCACCTCTCTCAAATGTGATGACGGAATCAAATAAACCCTATCCTGAACTCTGATCAATCCATCTATCACCTCATAGCGATCATCCTGTATGGTACCTAAAATCAATCCAGAAGCCCAAGCATCTCCGACATACTCTGCTATCTCTCCAATCTCCTGAAATCTTTGCCAGAGCACATAAGTGAGGTCTCTGAGATAAGGCATCAGCCACCACATTTTTCTTACCTTTGAAAAACTCTATGTCAAAGTCATAAGCCAGTAATTAATAATTAAATTAATTAAATACAAAGTCACCTTTTAATTTTAATTGAATGACTTTATAAGAAATTAATTTAATTTCTTCTTATCCTCCACTTAGACTTTGGAGAACATGAGAGCTAAAAGATGGGATCATTACAGATCCCTAAGCACAACCTAGTTGTGTTTGGTAGATGAGGTTCTTTTCAAATTTTTTGAAGAAGATACATCTATAGTTTTAGGGGGTAGAATGGAGAGTCTTTATATGATAAAATCCTTCAAAAATTGAATCTACTTGAAGAGGCAACTGGATACCTTGTGAATGAAGGAAGGTATAAAAATTGCTAATCATTTAAATGTTTTCAATACTCTAATTTGTCAATTGGGTAGTATGGATGTTAAAATCAACGATGAAGACAAAGCAGTTACGCTATTATGTTCTTTTCCCAAATCTTGAAATCATATAGTTACTTCTTTTAGTTTTGATACAACTAACTCCATTGAATTTAATTCTATTGTGGGAGCTTTGTTGTCTAATAAGGTGTCAATGAAGTCTAATATAGAAACTATACACTAGAAGAAATGGTTGCTAGAGGTCATTCCATAGAAAAAGGGGAAGGTTCAAGAGATAAATTCATATCCAAGTCAAAAGGCAAAAAGAGTAAGGGAAAACATTGGTATTGCAATAAAGAAGGGCATCTCAAGAAAGATTGTTGGAAAAGAAAAGAAGAGAATGATGAATCCAAAAAGGAAGTGAATCCAGCCAAGGAAAATTTAGGTACGGTTGGTGAAGTGTTATATATTTGTAATATCTTACAGTATCAAGATGAATGGATTTTAGATTCATATGCTTCTGATCACACATGTTTACATAGGAGTTGGTTTTCTTCTTACCAACCTATTGATGGAGGTGCATAAGGATGGAGGTGTATAATGCTTCTTGTAATATTTTTTGGATTGGGAGTATTAGAATAAAGATGTTTGATGGTATTCTAAAGACACTAATAGGGGTAAGACATGTACCAGAACTAAAAAAGAATTTAATTTCCTTGGGTGTTTTGGATTGTGGTGGTTATAAATTCTCTTGTCAAGGTGGAGTTCTTAAGGTGTCAAAGGGAATTTTAGTGGTGATGAAGGGTACAAATGTTGGAAACCTTTATAGGTTGGAAGGAAGTACAGATGTAAATCATGTGATAGTAGTATCTAAGGAAAGTGATGAATCTACTCATTTATGGCATCAATGTTTGGGTCATATGAGTGAGAAAGGGCTAAAGGTACTTGTGAACTATAAGTTGCTTCCAAACTTAAAATCTTTGAATTTAAATTTTTGCAAGCATTGTGTCTTTGGAAAGCAATGTAGAAAAAAGTTTAAATCTAGTAGCCATACAAGAAAAGGTATTCTAGACTATATTCATTCAAATGTTTGGGGTCCATCCCTTGTAGTTTCTTTTGGAGGAGCATTATATTTTGTGACATTTATAGATGAATACTCAAGAAAATTATGGGTATTTTTTATTAAAGGTAAAGCTGATGTGTTTTGTGTATTCAAATAATTTATTGTTTTTTGTTGACAAGGTACATGAAGATCAATTAAGTATTTGAGAACAGATAATGGAGGTGAGTTCACATCTTTACAGTTTAAGAAATATTGCAAAGAAGTTGGGATCGTAAGGCATAAAACCATGGTTTATACTCCTCAAAAAAATAATGTTGTTGAACGTATGAACAGGACTCTTCTAGAGGGAGAAATAAGTATGCTCAGTAATGCCAAATTGTAGCAAGAGTTGTGGGCAGAAGCAGTCAATACAACATGCTATCTAGTAAATCGATTGCCATCAATTACAATAGATTGCACAAGTTTCTTGAAGAGGTATGGATAGGTCATTCATGTGATTTTTCAAATCTAAAAATGTTTGGTTATGATGCTTATGCTTTTGTTTCTAAAAATCAAGATTCTGAGTTAGACCTCAAATCCAAGAAATACTCCTTTGTTGGCTATGGTGATAGAGTTAAGGGATATAGATTGTGGAATCCTATTATCCATGAAATCATAATTAGAAGAGATGTATTATTTGATGAATCCTCTCTAACAAAATAAGATTTTGTAGAAAATAATTTGGAACAGGAAGAAGTACCACAATATCAACAATTTCAGTTGGAAACTCATCCTTCTACTAGAGAAAAAGAGCAAGAAGATCTCTCTGAAGAAGAAAGTGAATATTTAGAAAATATATAGGAAACTATTGAAATACCACAAACATATTTTAGAAGATCTACACAAGATAAGAATCCTCCTAAAAGGTATGATGATTTTGCTTCATCAATTTCTTTGATTTCTAATGATGGGGAACCAAGTTGTTATCAAGAAGTAATGAGTAATGTTAAATGAAAAATAACAATGAAAGAAGAAATGAATTCCTTAGAGAAGAATAAGATATGGGACTTGCTAGAACTTCCAAAGTGTAGAAAGGTTGTTGGCTACAAGTGGGTCTACAAACTAAAGAAGGGTGTTGATGATAAAATTGAAAGGTACAAGGTGAGGCTAGTAGCAAAAGGATATTCTCAAAAATAAGGTATCAATTTTCATGAGTTTTTTCACCAGTTGTTAAGCTTGTTTCTATTTGGATTATATTAGCATTAGTTACATTACTTAATCTTGAGTTAGAGCAACTAGATGTTAAAATAACATTTCTACATGGAGATTTGGATGAGGATATATATGGAACAACTAGAAGGGTTTGTTCAAGATTGCAATAGAAATTTTGTTTACAAACTCAAGAAATCATTGTATGGCTTGAAATAGTGACCCAGGAAATGGTACAAGAAGTTTTATTCCTTCATGGTGAGCCAAAACTTTGTAAGAAGTGAGTATGACCATTGTGTTTGCTTTAAAAGTTTAGAAAATGACTTATTCATTATCTTGGTATTACATGTTGATGATATGATTATAGCAAGTAAGAGCATGGATGAAATTAATAAGTCGAAGGTTCAGTTGGCTAGGACATTTGATATGAAGGATCTAGGAGCAAAACAACAAATTTTGGGTATAGAGATACATAGAGATAGGGAACATGATAAGCTTTGGCTATCACATCAGAAATATGTGGAGAAGATTCTTATCAGATTTGGTATGCAAAATGTGAAACTTGTTAATATCCCTTTGGCTTCCCATTTTTAGGTTTCTTCAATTCTATGTCCTAATACTAAGTAATAAAAATATTATATGTCTTGTGTACCTTATGAAAAAGAAGTAGGAAGTTTAATGTATGCGATGGTATGTACAAGACTAGATATTTCACATACAGTGGGTGTTGTCAATAGATACATGGAAAATCTAGGTAAAGAGCATTAGGTAGTAGTGAAATGGGTGCTTCAATATCTTAGAGGCACAAGTAATTATTGTTTCACCTATAACAAATGTAGCAATTGAGTGTGTGGTTATGTTGATTCTAATTTTGCAAGTGATTTGGACAAAAGGAGATCTACATCAGATTATGTCTTTACTCTTACAGGTGGAGCAATTAGTTGGATGTCAAAACTCCAAGTGATGGCTGCTCAATCTACAATTGAGGTAGAATATATGGATGTCTCGCATTCATGTAAAGAGGTAATTTGGTTGTTGGGATTTTTGGGTGAGTTAGGAAAAGTGCAAGATAATGTGATTATATTATGTGATAGTTAGAGTACTATCCATTTGGCTAAAAATCTAGCTTATCACAGTAAAACTAAGAATAAGATAGGTTATTGAAGAAGGTGGAGTATCTCTTGAAAAGGTCCATACACCTGAAAATTGTGTAGATATGTTTACTAAACCAATGTTGGTAGAGAAGCTAAAGTGGAGTGTGGCTTCTCTTGGTTTGAAAAAGGGGTGATACATGGGCTTGGGAAAGTATTAGGTAAATCTTTTTCAAGGTGGAGATTGTTATATAATGACAATAATTGAAGAAAAGTGTAAAAAACAAGACTGTGAATTTTTTTTTCTATTTTAGGAAAATAACATTTTTTTTAATCTTCAAAAGAAAACTTTAAGTTTTTGAGGATTAAATCAATTTTTATTCTATGTTGAGAAGGTTTTTTCTTATATTCAAGAGGTCATATATCTTTCTTCTTTGTGAAAGCATAATTATGTTTGAATAGAATTATCGCAGCAGAAACTATGAAGTTGGAGATGTAATGAGTTTCTTCTGAGCAGTAAGAATATCAATACTTGCCTCGTGGATGTTTCCTTGACATATTGTCAAGGTTTTATCACATATATCCGTGTAATGTCATTTCTCTTATTATTGTTATTTATTTGTCTTATTATTTATTTGCATCTAACTTGTGTTGTAAAGTATATTGTTTCTGGTTGATGCTTCTACTTCCATAATAGTCAATACACTTTGTTTATACCCTTGTTCCTACCATTATATTGCTCTGCATGAGTAGTGAGTTTAATTTATGCCATCTTCTTAGGATTTATTTACTCTTTTGATCTAATCATTATATATAATTTCTATAAGGTCAATTACTTCTGCCCAACCACTCTATAAGATTCATTTTATTATTTTAATTTTACAATTGTGAAAATTCTATTGATTTGTTGATCTCATCAATCTAAATTCACAGTTGAAGGATTTCAAATCAACTTCATTGTGATTGTGAGTTGATTTTATATCTTTTTCCCAAACTATTTATTATAGATAATTTGGATCAATATATTTAGCTTATTTCATTGAAATTAGTGGTAGGATTGTAATGGTTTTCTGACAAAGGTTCTAATTATGCAATGTAATTATTGCAAACTCTTCCTTTTTTCCTACTTTTTTGTCTTCCACTTGATGTGACTGGGAAAGAATATGTACAATCAGTTGATGTTCATGTTCATTGTATTGTAGAATCAATTTGAATAGAGATATTGTCTTGTTTTAAAAGAGTGGACTGGAATCAGACATTGTAGATGAACCACTATAAACTCTATGTCAATATTTGCATTTATTGTTTTCCTTAGTTTTTAGTTTTATTTCTATTTCTATATTTGCTTTTAGCTCAACAATTGGTATAGAGTTGGCTAAGCTCAATTTTAGTTTATATAAATTGGTGAAGATTTACACACCCCATGGATGTGGTGGATAAATGGAAAATAAAAATAAAAAATAAAAAATAAAAATTGGACAAAACTTCGAGCTATGAAAAGTGTCAATAGAGTCTTTCTTTTATCAAGCATAATTTGCAACTTGCATTGCTTGGTAAAGGAAAGGGCCAAGGAAAGATGACAAATGATAATTGATAAAGAAATGGATTTGAAAGCAAGGGAAACAATTTTCTTAGCTCTCTCAAGAAATGTGTTGTTTAATATTTCTAGAGAGAAGATAAAAAGAGAGCTGATTGAAAATTTATCTTCATTGTATGAGATACCTTCAGCATTGAATAAAGTGTTTATAATGAAGAAGCAATACAATTTGAAAATGTAAGAAGGGAGAGTGATGTCAAATCATCTAAATGAATTCAATAAATTAGTTAGCCATATAATTTTAGCTCCAGTATACTTTTAGATGATGAAATAAAAGATATGTTATTATTATGTTCACTTCTAAATAGCTAGGAAGGTGTAGTAATGGTTGTGAGTACTTCAAAAGAAACCGAGACTAAGCTAAAATTTGATGAAATTTTAGCCACAATACTTAGTGAAGACATACAAATGAAGAATCAAGAACCCTCTTCTAATGATGCTCTTACACTTGTGAGCACAAGCAATAGAGGTGGAGGTCATGCAAGAGGCAAACATAACAATAATGGAAGATGTGGATCAAATCATCATTTAAAATCTAGAGGAAGAAATGGAACTTTCTAGTTTTGTGGTAAACCAAGGCACACAAAGAAGCAATGTTGGAATTACAAAAAGGCTTAAACTAAAGTAATAAATAATGGTTTTAATTCTATAGTTGTTAAAGATGATTGATTTTTGGTACTTGTAGCTAGTAACAGGAATGCAAGTTTGTAGGCTCTCATTTTTGGTGCATATTTCATGCTACTCCATGTTAGAGTGCATTCACAAATTAACATGATGCTATATTTGGTAAAGTTTTTCTTACGGATAAAAACAATTGTGGTATTGTTAGCAAAGGGGATATTTTATTATTGCTGAAAAATGGTAGTTAATGACTTTTAAATGATGTTAGGCTTGTTCCTATGTTCAAATGTAATCTGATTTCATTGAATTGGTTGTATACACAAGGATGAATGTTAATTTTGACCTTGATTCTCTGAAAGTGTCAAAAGTTCAACTAGTTTTAGCTAAAGAAAAGAATCTGCAAGCTTATATATTTTAGAGGGCAACAGTGAAGTGGGAGAAGCCATGGCAATTCTGGATAGTAATGTTGAAATTTGGCATAAGAGGTTTAGTCATATGAGAAAAATGGGCTTGAATTAATGCTTCTATAAGATAAGCTCATGGGTCTTTAATAAACCAATTTGGAGTAATGAAAAAACTGTCTTTATGGCAAGAAAATTGAACCAGCTTCATAGGGATAGGTCATGAGAAGAAATATTCTCCATTAGAGATCACACATTTTGATGTTTTTGGTCCTACATAGGTAACTTCAATTGGCAGTGCTAATTATTTTATAACTTTTCTTGATGATTGGACTCACAAAGTTTTGATTACACATTGAATAAGAAATTGTAAGTGTTTTTGAAATTCAAATATTTCAATGCTATGGTTGAAAATCAAATTGGTAAGAAAATTAAATGTCTACTAAATGACAATGGTGGTGAGTTTTTCTCTTCAAAGTTTGATAATTTTTGTGTATATAATGTCATTAAACATATTAAAATTGTTCCTTATACACCTTAAGAAGGTGGTGTAGTTGAGAGGTTGAATTAGACTATCTTGGCTAGAGCTCGGCGTATGCTATCAAATTCCCATTTGGGGAAATAATTTTGGGTAGTCATGTGCAATAATGTTTTTTATTTAATTAATCAATTTACTTTATCTCACCTCATATTAAATATCTCAGCCTTCCATAATCAACTTCCTATGTTATTCCCACCCAACCCCATTTTCAAATTACTCCTACCATTGTCACTCCACAAATTATTAATAGAGATAGCACTGGACAAAGAATATTACTTTGTTTCACCCTATGGTTCAAACTCCCAAGGTTACAGTTTCTAAGCAGTAACTTGATTATATGCCATATCTTCAACATGCTATAACACATGAATCCATGTCTAAACTATAGACCTTACCCACCAGGTTGGCAAAATTTCCTATGCATGAACCTCATTTGCAACAATTTTATCTTGCTCCTTGAAGTTCAATGAAGGATGCAACTATGTTTGACTACTCATTAGGAGTTGGGGACTCTTCTTCACACACATCCCACCATCCTCCAATTTGGATTGGTCTACACACCATCGTGCACACTAATCAAATATTTGACCCTATACACACTTAGTTTGAAAAGAAATCTCACCATATTACATATAAGCAAGGGACTGGTAATGTTGTTCCAAAACAAGGGAATGGTAATGTTGTTCTAAATCAAGGGTCTGATCACTAGAGACAAGATATAGTAGTGTGACATGCTACCGATATACATGATTATTCTAATGAGCCATTTATCAAAATTAGAAAGGGCTTTAGTGTAGATCACTATCCATGAAATGTACATAATTTACAAAGATTTAATGATAGTGAAATAGATGTTCAATTACAAAGATCTATCAGAGAAAGAGAAAGAAAATTTCCTCAAAAATTTGATGACTATGAATTACTTTTCTCTTTATGTTTTGATCAAGTAGAACCTCAAAGATTTAAGAAATCATGTAATTCAAAATTTTGGATGGATGTCATGAAATATGAAGTGGAGTCTTTATATGAAAATCAGACATGGGATTTGGTACCACTTCCACCAAATTAGAAATCTCTCAAAAAATTTGGGTATCCCAGATAAAAGTGAAAGATGGAGGAAGTAAAAGATATAGGGCTGGATTAGTGGTGAAGGGTTTTCCTCAAAAAAAGGGTGTAGATTTTAATGATATTTTCTCTCCAATGCTAAAAATGCAGACTATTCAATAAATTTTAGGCATGGCAGTAGCTTGGGATCTTGAACTCCATGAGAAACTTTTTGTAAAACAACATTTTGAACTTAGAGGTTCAATGGTTCAAGTTTAAGGTCTAGGACTCAATATAGATACAATGCAATAAAAGAGGGGGAAAAAAAGGCAACTTGGTGTTTAAAATGATTTTGAATTTTGAACCTTGAACTTTGAGAGTTCAAGTTCAGAGTTCAACAACTCAAAAGAGGTTTAAGATAGCCCATAATTACTTAATTTTAACAAAATAAAAACATAGATAGTTCACATATTAATTATGTTAACATGCTACCATAAAAATAATCAAGCTCATCAATAAAATCAACACATATGCTAATTGAGTCAACCAAGAAACACACCATTTTCTAAGTCTAAAGAAAAAATTATCTTCTCAATGAAAAAAAATCAGCATTAAATGCATATCCATGTTTCGATAACATATCTAGCCTTGAATACTAAGATTCAACTCCAACAAAACTTTCATAAGAAGTGCTACACCTCTTTCCATAATAGTCTATAAAGAACTGTCTCCTACTAGCATCTTCCATAAATGAAAACATGAATGCCTAAAATGAAATACTTTTCATCTCAACACATCCATGAACATAATACAATATATGCATGTCCTTATCTTAAAACCTATATGTGTACCAAATAATCTAGTGTAGAGAACAGCTCAAGAACATTGATGATCTAACACATATGTTAATATAAATGCCAAAACATTAATACTAAATTATTAATTGAAGTAACTAGAAGCAATTCCATCATAAATCGTATGCAATCTAAAACAATGGTTTCTAGAAGAGGGTTGTAATTGGAAAATTTTAATGGATTCAATATCATAATTGTTGACAGCTTCACTCTTCCAAATATTAACGAATCTAGCAATTGTAAATTTCTCATAGTAGACATAAGATGTAAGATTTATGTGGCTTTATGATTTTGATAGATACACTCATTAGGAGAGATTACACAAAGCTAAGATACTATAGCTAAGGTTCAAATCAAAAGGAAAACAAGTATTGAATCAAGCACTAAAAAATGAAGCTTCTATAGTTGCATAAAAATGGAAGGAATTCATATTTTGGTAGAGAAAAAATGGTTTAGGTAGAATAATTTTTGAGGACCTCTAAAAATGCCACAAGTAGAATAGATTAGATTATATGGACATGTGGGAAAATTCTTGAGAAAGCATGACATGGTCTATAACTAGACATTCCTACAAAGTTTCTAGCTGATAGAGGATTCTAGGATTTGATCAAATTAGAAATAAATTAAAACCTAATAATCACTAATCCTTGTGGACATTTGATAAGATTAGAGGAAATTTTTTTTTTTAATTAAATTTTATAGATGGATCATATCAAGCCAAGTTCTAGTTTTTTTGCATCTTCAATCATCCTAGTGTAAAATGAAGATAGAACTATATGGACATGTATATATTTAAAATAACTAAACAAGAAAACTATACAAAGTATGAAGCATCTAGTTCATGTTGATAATTTAATCAGTAAATTTCATGGATTGATGTACTCCTCAAATTTTGGAATGAGATCCAAATATCAATAACTATGAGTGAGAGAAGAGCTCATTCATAATATTACTTTCTAATATCATTTTGGATAATCATAGTTTCTAGCTATTCCCTTTGGTTTAGCTAATATCCTCACCTAATTTTTACCATGTATGAACCACATTCCAAAAAATCATTAATTTTTTCTTAGTATTTTTTGATGATATTTTAGTTCATAGTAAAAATGAATTGAATATCATAACATTTAAATGTTCTCAGAATTTTTGAGGAATGATAATATATTTTAGACTTGGGACATATTATTAGTTCTATAGGAGTATAATCATATCAATGAATGATATGATTTATTTTAGGTTAGCCTCTAGTAGTTGATTTAGTTTAATTGAGATTGTTTTGTAATTATGTTGCTATAATAAATTTATTTTCTAGGGATTCCCTCAATTAGTAATTCCATTAAAGAAGTGATTACGAAAGGTCATTTTCTTAGATAAAGAAAACTCAATAGGCTTCTAATAAACTGGATATAAAATAGCAGGTTCATGTTTCGGTATTAGTTATTATAGATTTATCACTTCCTTTTGATCTAGAATGTGGTTCCTTGGGTGAATGAATTGCAGTGAATTTAAATGAAAAATGGAAACCAAACAGCTTCAAATGAATAGAAAATTTTGAACATATTAAGAAAACCTATTATATATATGATAAATAGATGCTAATCGTAATGTGTGCTATTAAAAAATTTAGGAAAACATATTTTGAGGAAATTATGTGTTGAAAAAAAATCTTTCTTAGCTCAAAATATTTGAACAATAGATATAAATAATTTTAAAGTAAGCTTGAGAACATGAATTTAACTTTGAATATGAAAAAGGTCATAATAATCTAGAGTAGTAAATGATCTATCAAGGAAGCATTACTTAGTCAAAGATTTTTGTTGATTGGAAGGTTATTTAATAATACAATATAAGAAGAAACTTTCTCTATACGACTATTCTAGAGAAATATCCAAGATGATAGCTATAAGTTACAAAGACATAATTTATCTTATACCAAGATCAAAATATTCTAAAGTCTCAAATGTATATCATAGAGGCTACTTCAAGACTTATCATTAAATTCAAGTGATGTTATCGTGTAAATGTATTAGGCAATAAATAAATTCACTAGTATCTTTCCTAGCACCAATAAATGATAGCATGTTTGTCATGCATGGTTATTTCAACCTTTACCAAATGAAACCCAAAAGGGGTAAGTCTATCAATGGTTCTCATATAATAGTTCTCATTAAGGCACGAGATAAAGAGTGCACAAATTTTATGGTTGATATACTTGCTAAGTATGTAGTCAATTCTAAATCCCATATCCAAATTTTTTTAAAAACTTCAAAAGGTTGATTTAATTTTCAAAAAGTGTTTCCAATTGCATGTTTTGTTGAAATTGTTGGAATTCTTTAGAATAACTAGGGAAGGGGGGAGGTGAATCAGTTATCCAAGCTCCAGATGTATTATTAAAACTTTTCATAGCTTAGTGAACCCATAAAACATTTATTGTCATGCATAGATCCATAAGATTATGAAATCACTTAAAACTTGTAGGTTACTATCAAATCAAATTTGCAGAAATGTAAACATGAAACATAACAGATTCAATAACACAGTTGACACAATGATTTACATGGAAGCCCAATTTGGAAAAAACCACTAGTAACATGCTACTCTTTCTCACTCTTTTGAAGTGATGCCCTGTGAAAGGTCAACCCTGTTAAAGGTTACAATACAAAATATTAAATCTGACCCTACTAAAGGATTTCAATCACCCTGTTAGGAGTGAGCCTTGTTAGAGGACTTTAGACCATTCACTTGGAATGTCGCCCAGTTAAAGGATTTGCAAATGAATTTTAGGTCAACCTTAATCCAAAGGATTTACCCTAGACTGATACAATTATTAGAGAGAAATAGTAAGGTTTGATTTGATAACAACTTACAACTCCATTTGCAGATTATAGATCTCTATTTCAGTCCTCCATTCTGCTTAGCTTTCACACAGTTTGGCTCTAATAGCTTGTTCACCCTTCAAGAATCCATACCTTTAAGCATTCTTTCTTATCTTGCCAATGCAGACATTTCACTTAGGTCACTAAATGAAGCAATACCGTAGACTTATTGTCCTCCTTAGGTTCTTGCACATGAAAACCTTTGCTTTTGACTAGCCATCTCTATAAATAGAGAATTGAGATATTTTGTCATCCATTCTCCGTCATCCAATTTAGGGTTAGAACAGATTAGGTAGGATTCAATGAATCTACCCCTTATTTCATTTCATTCCCTTCTAGAAACTTCTCCTTTAATCCTATTTGAATTCACTTAAAAAATGGTTTACCATGAATTATTTGCCACTAGTTCATCAATCTTATATTCCACATGGTTCACACAATCCAAGAAAAAAAAACTTGTCTGCTCAAATCCATTGAATTCATGATCTTTCTAATAATGCTGACACTTGGCATTAACTAGCTTCTGATGCTCAGCACATACTGCATTGCTCGACATCCACTGCAAAATCACTCGGCACAAACTAAAGTTTACTAGTGCTCGACATCAACTAAACTTTACTTGGTATCAATTATTTTACTCGTCTTACACTAAAACAGACTTTTGCTCAGCTCCAAATAATTTTTTGCTTGGCTTGCACTAACTTTGCTTGACACCTACTATCCACTCAGTCAAGCTTGGCAGACAAATTTTGTTTAACTTATTCTTCTAAACTTGCTCAGTGTAACCAACCTTTGCAACCATAAGTAGATTATCAATGCACTATGATATCACTGTCTTAGTTGATTCTTGTACTCATTTTCATATCATAACTCAACCTTTCCTCTAGGTGCTATTGTTACATCATTTTGATCAAATCCTCTTCATCTATCAAACAAGTGATAGTACTTAAATCATATATGAAGTCTTACCAGCAAATAATAGGTTTGACATCAGTGACAAAACAATGATTGAAACACATTTAGCATACTTGTATCAATCTATTTTCAACATAAATATACTGCAAGTGATAGATACAATAGGTTATTAAAAATTATATAATTAAAAAATAGACCATTTAATATGAATTTAGTTATATCTCCAAGTAGGACCCACAAACTAATGGATGCACATAAATAGTTAACAAATAATTGAGAATTTTTTATTAAGTTCTATAGCAAAAATCAAAGAACCTAAAAGAAATAGATCAATATATGAAAACATCATTATAACACAATATGTCATATGCCCATTGGAATGTTATTTTATTTGTACATGTGGCTATCTCAAATAGACAAGTATTAAGAAAGAAAAATTATAGAGAGTGTAGAATAACCAAGCTGTACATATATTGATCAATATCATATTGATAGAGATTCGAGGTAGTGTAAGATATAAACTTTTTAAGGCTAAAATCTTACAAAAAGTCTTTTATGGAAAATAGGAGAGAAAAGAAGTTAAAATTAAGGTAATATCGCCTTTAATCAAGTGACATGAATTGAAATTGGTTTTTTGAGTTCATAATAAGTTTCAAGTTCTTTAATTATAATTTGATTAATTAGGCAAAATAAAAATATTTTAAAAGTAATAATAGATAAATAAATTTTAAAAATGATATCTTAAAATATTTTTACATATTTCTTTTTTAAATATAAATATGTTGTTTTTTATACTAGTATATCACATTCGTCATAACATTACATATGTACACATAATATTTATTAAAAATCATAATTAATAACTGCAAGAGCAGAGCCACCCATCCCAAATGACCATTTTTAAGTGAGAGTTCCATATTAAAAAAATTTAAAAATAAATATAAAACTAGTAGTTGCATGTTTTTGAACATGCAACGATGAGCCAATAGGAGATTTGATTTGCAAAGAATAAAATTAATTTCTACAAAATAGACTAGTAATCATGTACATAAGAAATTTGAAATAAAAAAACAATAAAATTAATATGAGTTACACTCAATGCAAAATTTAACTATTAAGTATAACTAAACTAACTAAATGTATTTAAAAATACTTATTTTTTTTACCAAAGTATTAAAATTATAAATACGAAGAGACCCACATGAAAGCTTTTGAGTGTCCAAACAATAATTATAAATTGTGTAATTCTTACCCACCCAACTAAGTCATCTATGTGCTAATCACACAATTTAGGAGAACGAGAAGTGAGGATGTACACAACCATATTTAAATTGTTAGAATGTATGAAGCTTTGGTCCAGTTGATCTTAATTAAAGCACCTTTTGTGGCCTAACAATTTTTGTTCCACAAGTCTACAAATTCATCTTATCACTTTCATTATGCTATACCAAAAGTTTTGTTGTTTCAAAATACTTTTATAACTCAACAAAAAATTTGTATAGTACTTTATATTATATTTATAATTGTTAGGACTATAGATAAACATAAATTAATTTGTGACTATCAATAGAAACAGTGACTATGATAGCAAGCTATGATGATATTAAATAACTCCTCATATTTATTTCTATTAACTATTCATTGTGTCATGTATACAATACATATTTGTGAGGAGTTCTTTCCTTGTGATTTTGATTTTTAGTATGTATGTTTACACATTAAAAAATATTCAATGTTCCTTTTGTGAGGAGTGTGGTGAGACTGGTTTATAAAGTTCTATTACATATTATGATGACATTGCTATTATTTATTATGATTCTTTACTTTTCATACATTATACAATAATAATAAATTTAGAGAATGGGTCAACAAAAGCTGGACTCCTCATGGCATCCGCCTTGACGCTGTGCAAAACCTTACCAAAGGTTTTTTTTTATTTTGCTTTGCTAACCTGTCGCAAGCTGACGCAGTTTTTACCAACGACCCTTGGTCTGTGCATTCCTCTCTGCTTGTTTTTCAGAAATGGTCTCGAGACTTCTCTGTCTCAGACGATAAAAAGCTTAGGGTTCCTGTTTGGGTCAAATTCCCAGGTCTACCCTTGCCCTGTTGGCCTTTTATTGAGTCTATTGCCCAAGCCCTTGGCAAAGTTGTTACCAAGGAGCCAGAGAAAATTTTTAATGCTCGCCCTCAGTGGCGTGTTTGCATTTAAGTTGATCTTTCTAAAGATCTTAAGGATTCAGTGGAAATCCAGATTGGCGCTCAAACCTTCGCACAGAAGGTGCTTTACTTGAACCTACCTAACACCTGTTATAGGTGCCAGTCTGTGGAACACAAGATCAGGGACTTCCCTTTGGCCACGCCTAGGGTCAAACCCCAGCCTAAAGCGACGCCTATCAAGCAGGTCGAAGGAGAAAAAGAAGAATGGGTTACTGTTGGGTGCAAAGGCAAGCTTGCCTTGAATCCTTTGGCCCCCAAGCCATCCTATGTGGCCGTAACCGTGATTCCTCCTGCTTCCATTGAAGTGTCAATGCCTGCTAGTGTGAAGACGCTAGCAGCTTCTATTGCATCGGTTTCGGTTCTGCAGGTTTCAAACTCTGCTGGCTCATAGGAGATTAAGGCAGCCGCCAAGACCTCGTCCTTGGCTGGGGTTCGTTCTCCTCTTGCAGTCTCTTCCATAGTACCACCAGCAACAAGGCATTCTCGCAGTCCTCCTAGACGTGCAGAGATATCAGGGGTCAAACGGCAGGCTGTAAGTCCAGAGGATTTCTCGTCTGACTTTCACCTGGTTTCTACCTTTTTGCAGAATAGTTACTCCTCTCTCGAGGATGAGGATGATATGGAAGAGTTTTCATGAACTTCCTCTCTTAGAATGTTTGAGGTCTTACAGACCTCCCCAAAAAATTCTATGTCTGGGATACCCGTCATAGACTTGGGAATTTAGATTTTCTTTGCCTGCAAGAAGTTAAGATTTTTGGTTTCATGCTTTCTGTTGCATGCCACGTCATTTGGCAGGATAGCATCATGTTTTCTTCTCAGCATGAAGCTGGCCGAGGTGGTGTAGTTACTCTCCTGTCACCTCACCTTCATTCTGCTATTATTTTGCACGGTTCTGACCCCACACACCATATTATTTGGCTTTTGCTTTCCATCAACAATCATTCTTTTGGAGTCATTAATGTTTATGCCTCCAATGATGTTGTGGAAAGGGCGCAAATGTGGGTTTGGCTTGCTGACAACCTGCCGCCAGCTACTTGGGTCCTGTGTGGGGACTTCAATATGGTTGAAGTGGCCTCTGACAAAGATGGCATTCTTCCTTTCCATTGGACAGCTGAGGAAAGAGAAGCCTGGTTTTACATGTGTCATAAATTGGGCCTCTTTGATCCCAATACTAGCTGACATCATGATAATGGAGCTAGGCACACTTGGTCCAATTTTTGAGCTAGTCCTGACTGCATATTGAAACGTCTTGATCGTGATTTGATCTCGGTGCAATCTTTTTTTTATTTTTCTGAAGATCGTTATCTACCTGTCATTCCCCTGACAGATGTGACGTTGTTAGACCACTATCCCATTTATTTTGGCATTTCTTGGCAAACAGTTGTCCCCAAAGTAGTTAAGTCTCAATTCTTCCTCAATACGTCTATGCTATTGCATGCCTCCACCATCTCCCACATACAACGTGTCTGGAATTTGGAACCACGTCCACATTCCTGTCGAGGTTGGATTCAATGGTAGAATGATGCCATTACCAGAACGGCTCATTTTTTGCGCATCTACGGGCGTCAGCTGGCAATTTTCAGAAAATGATCTTATGAAGCCAACACCCTTGCCCTCAAAAAAGCCTCTGAAGTGCTCACCTTCAACCCTTTTGATGTGGATCTGCAACTTCAGCTTGCCAAGCTTCGCCATGAAAAGAAAATTGTTGATAACTGTGCTGCCCAAGGAGCTCAAATCAAAGCCCATCTCCACTGGTTGGAGGTTGGCGACAAAGCCTCGAAGGAGTTCTTCCAGGCTCTCCGAGCCCGTCAGACCAATATTGGGATTAAAAAGATAAAACAAGGCACTGATGTTCTTTCCAGTCTACCAAACATCCTGCAAGCTTTTGTTCTTCACTATGAGAACATTTTTGCTTCGTAGGGCCATTCGGTTGCTCAGGAGGAGGCTCTCAGAAAGTGTATTACTGTTACTCCAAACTGCCTCGTAGTTGAGCAACGCACTTTCTATGAGCAACTTCTTTCCCTCCGAGACCTTAAAGAGGCATCTTACTCTATGGCGGATGACAAATCCCCTGGGTGTGATGGATTTCCCTGTGAATTTTACAAACATCTTTGGGAGAAAATTGGTCCTAATCTGCACAAAGTCTATCTTGAAGCATACCATTCTAAAAGCTTAGGAGCGATCATAAATAAAGGCAATATTAAATTCATACCTAAGCTGGTGATCCTGAGGACATCTACAACTGGAGGCCCATCACCCTCCTGAATGTGTCTTATAAGAGCATTGCTAAGGCGCTCTCTCTCAAAATCTGCCATATGCTTCCTCTAATTGTGCGGCCTGAACAAACTGGCTTCATCAAATCCAGGTATATTCTTGACAACATCATTGCTATCTGGGAAGGTATGGAATGGGCCCGTAAGTCCAAGCAGTAGGCTATCTTTTTAAAAATAGATTTTGCTAAAGCCTATGATCGCATTGCATGGCCTTTCATTTTGACTATGCTTTAGGCTCTGGGTTTTGGTCCCAATTTTCTTCAGTCTGTGGAGGTGCTCTTTGGTGATGCTAATGCTTGCATCACAATCAATAATTCACAATCTGAAGCTTTTGGACTTTTTCGTTCCATCAGACAAGGTTGTCCGTTAGGTCTAGTGCTTTATGTCCTTGCTGTCGAAGGTTTTGGTTATTTACTTGCTCACTCTGAGTCTTTAGGGCTAGTCCATGGCATTTCCTTGCCTGATTCTTCCTCCCAGTTAGTCAATGGTCATTTTGCTGATGATTCTTTTCTTACTCTTCTTGAAGATGAAGAAAACATCAAAAATGCTTTAAATTGTCTTGACACTTTTTGTCAAGCCTCTGGCTTTTCCATTCAATGGCATAAAATGCTCTGTTACCGATAGTCTTTTTTGCCAACTCCACCTTGGCTCAGCCAATTCCAATGGAAATGGGTTACTCATGGAGAAATTTTTCACTTTCTTGGCATTCCCTTTGCTTTCCAGGCTTCCCCTATGGAATTTTGGAATGTTGTGCTTACAAAGATTACCAAAAAGCTTGATTATTGGATCACTAAGCCACTTTCTCTTGCTAGTAAATTCCAGATTTGTTCTAAGATTTTGGCTACCACCCATGTGTTTTATTCTTCTTTTTGGGCTCCCTCCAAAGCTTCCTATCTCAAATTAGAATGTTTGCTCAGAGATTTTCTTTGGGCCTCTGGTTCTGACCATCATGGTTTTCACAGAGTTGCTTGGGATTTCTGTTGTCTCCCAAGGGAATCTGGGGGTCTCGGCCTACTTTCCACTCGAAAGCAGGGCCTTGCCCTCTATGCTAAATGGATTATCAGAGCTATTTCTGGAGATGAAGCCTAGAAAATTCTTGTCAAGCATTGCATCTCTTCAGGCTTCCCTGCTAATAGACCAGCGTGGAAGGGAATTGGTTTTCAGACTCTTCTCACTATGTGTGAACCAATAGTCATACAAGGCTCTTTCATTATAAAGAGCATCTAGAAAGCCTGGGAAGCTATTAAACCTTGGCTTCGTTGGGCTGGTAATGAGTTTCGCAATGGGCTGTCCTTAAATCAACAGAACATTTGGTGGTCTCCCCTGTTTTCCTTCCAAGGTATTCCTCTTGCCAAGACTTAAGGTGCCAGTGCTCTGCATTTCTATAAACATGGCATTCGCACTACTAAGGACATTTTTTCAAGAGTCACCATGAATTTCAGGTCTTGGGAGGATATGCAAGTTCAATACCGCCTTGTACATGCCGATCGCCAAACTTATGAACTTCTGTTGTCTTCCATCCCTATGCACTTACTTGATAAAGTGGGGATTCAGTCTGTTCGACCTTGGTGGTATGATTGGAAGTGGTTTCCTGCCACTCCATTTACCAATTATAAGCCCAATATGGGATACAGATGGCTTTTGCCCCACCTTCCGATGGTGGACACGCTTAATCAACGGTGGCATTTTCATTCTTCACTTTCTCAATGGAGAAAACAGTTCGACACCATTTGGAGTGCCATTATAGAACCTAAGATTGCTCACTTTGCTTGGTGCCTTGCTTTCCAAGGTCTTCCCCTGGGGCCTCGGCTCAAGCACATTGGGGTTCCTTATCCCAGATGCCCCTTCTGTGGCCAACCTAAGTCCTTTTTGCATATTTTTTGGTTTTGCAAACGTGCTCAGAATTATTGGCACTGGATCCATGATTTTTTCAAGCCTTTCAGGCCCGAACCTTTTTCATGGCACATGATCCTGCTGGGTGATTCCCCCAGATTTCCTCGAAAGTTTTCTCAGATTTGGCATACTTTCAGGATGGAAATTTTGTTTTCTCTATGGAAAGATAGGAATGCAGTTTTATTCACTCACAATTTTTTGAATGTTAACATTGCAATGTACACTAAGGCATGCATTTGTAACAATGTCATTATGTAGATATAGGTGCAAGCTAATAAAGTTGCCTTGGAGGTTGCCCACTTACAAGAATTGTTAAACCACTGGGGCAATGCTTCTTGTACCATTGCCAGAGTGCCTCTGGATGCCTCGGTTGATGCCTCCTCATCTCGCGATCGTCGTTCCAGATGCCAATCCTCTGGTCGCCATTCACACACGCCACTCTCCCAGGGTCCATGCCACTGCTCTCCCAGTGGTGGTCATGGCGGTTGGAGGTGCCGCTCCACTTCCCCACCATGTGGTGGTTCTAGCTGGTCCCCGGCTCCCCCCCCTGGGCGGGCTTCTGGCTGGTCTCCAGCTCCTCCCCCTAGACGGGCGCACTCTGGCAAGTTTCCTCGGCTGGCCTTGGCAATTTCTCCTCCGCGGCTAGACAAGAAGGATGTGGAGACTGCAACTACCCCAGATCCTGCGGATGCTGCTGACGGCTGGACTGTTCCTAGTCCGCCTCATAATCCCACTAATGCGTGGGGATTTCCTGATAAAGATGATCCTCCTCCCTCTGCTGGTACTGCCTTGGCAGCATGAGGTTGTTTTAAATATTTTTTTTGATGAATAGTTTATAGTTGCTAGCTGCGGCCATGTTGTTTACTCCAGCTTCGGCCGATTGAACTCATTCACGGGGTGATCCTGTATCCACCAGCCCTTTTTTGTGAATTGTAATCTTAGTAAATTTTATTAATTGAAAAGGACTATTCATCAAAAACATGTTATTTATTTCACCCTTTAGCATTTTTAAAGAAGGCATAAGTAAATCAAATAATTAAAAATTATGAAATGATACTTTTATCAGTAAAGAAGAAGAAAATTAAATTTTCTTAATTTTTTATATAAATGGTGTAATGCATGAAATAATATTTAATTTTTAATTTTGGATTTGATAAAATTAATACAAACAAGTAGGGAATGAATTTTCACAACAAAAAATAGTTTATTCTATTTCTAAAAAAATTATAAATTAATCATTATTACTTTCTAATTATTTTTATTAAAAAAAGAAAAAGAAACTCATTTGAATAATTATCACTTTCTAATTATGTTATCCAATTAATTAAGAGAAATTCGACTTTAAATTATTTTAAAATGAGAATTACATCATAATAGAATATTATCACTTTATAATTATCTTGAACAATGAATTAAAAGAAAATTGCAAAAAATACATTTTATTATGATGAAAATAACATAAAGAAAAAAATCACATCTTATTATCAAAATTATAACTTTAAAAAAATTAATTCTAAAATTAAAACACAAAGTTATATTCTATTATTAGAAAAAAAAATCTTTGAAAAATTGTGATTGTAGATCAGCTAATATAGCTAATGTGGTAAGTTGTTATTTTTAATTTTAGAAATATTAGTTAGTTTTAAAGGAAAATTTGCATTACAAAATTTAAAGTGTTTTTATTGTCTGAAAAAAATTCGGGAGAAGTGTGACAATTTTCTCGGAAAAAAATTATCATTTCCGAAAGCAAAAGCTCCACATATAGAAGCCTATCAGCTTAATAAAAACATAAACTGAGTCCATATTTCCAAGAAACCTTAATAATGGACATTCTCCTATAAAAATGCGTCAACTACGCATGAACACTCGTTTCTTTGATTGGGAATTGGGATTGGATTTTGGAAATTTCGTCCAAATGTGGTAAGAATGTAGAAAATTATGTGATCAAATCGGTGGAGAGGTGAGCTGACTCTTTGAATTGGCTTATTCTAGAGACGGAGAATTCCACAGGAAACAAAAGCTTCTTTACGAGAATCACTAACAAAAGGAAAAACTTATCAAAAACCAAGGAGGATTGCATAGTGCAGTGTGCAACAAACTCGGGTAACTACTAACAATTCAGTAAGCTAAGGCTTGGATATGCGTTGGATACCAAAGAAAGGGATTTCTGAATGGCCTGCTGAAATATGTTGTTATAACAGTGTTCTACCCAAGGCGGGAGCTTTGTTATGGACAACCTTGCGTGGGAAGATTAAGGTTAGGGATAGACTAAGAAAGGTGGGCATAGAAGCACCAAAACGTTATGTTCTTTGTTTCGGTAATGATGAAGATGTTGATTATTTATCATTAATATGACCCTTTGTCAACGGATGTTTGAATTGGTTAATGTCCTCTCTGAGTTGGTTCAGTGCTAAACAATCCAATTTGTTGAGTTGGCCAAAAGTAGGCAAGGTTTCAACTTGGGGGATATTTGATTTTCTGCTCCATGTATGCTTGTTTGGCAAGTGTCAAAGGAGAGGAATAGAAGGAACTATTGTGATCAAGTTTTGGTGGCTAAAAGGTCATTAAAAAGATTGAATGGGTATATTCAAATGTGGAGAACAAGAATATCAAATTCCTCTTTCTCGCTGTGGAATAATGATTATCTAAAAGAAACGGGCATGCCTTCTTTCTCAATCAATTAATATTACCAATAAATCTAAAGAAAGGTTCTCGGCTTGTTAAAGATTCAAATTTAATTTGAAAGATACAGCGAAACGGCAACCTGGGAGGGCTAGAATGGGTCGTATTATTAAAGATACTAAAGGAGAACGTATTGAAGCTGTAGTTAAAAAATTCTTAAACGCACCACTAACAACCAAGCAGAATAAGAGGTCTGATTATACTATTATTAGTGTCTAGAGTTCTGATGGTACTTTTCATCAACACCCATTAATTACTACTTTTCTTAATAAAAACCAAGCAGAATCGGAGGCCTTCCTGTGTGGCTTGTGGTTGTTCCAAGTATAGAGCTACTTTTGTTTGAATTGGGTGAATTATATCACCGAAATTTTATTGGGCCTCTTGGATATAAAAACAACACGTGCTTCGAAAGTTAAGCAAAGTAGCAGATAATGTTATAAGCTAATGTTGGAGGTTGGCCTGAGGGATGTAGAAAGAAAGTCTAGCGAGTATTCTTAACAGTTGGCCGGAATCGAGTACTGTTTTTAAATCAGACATGTATAAGTCTTGTGCAGCAGAGGTGGTGTAGGATAAAACATATAGGATACAAGTATGAGGAAGTCTAGGGATTCAATTTATGATGCCGAAGGAGAAGATAGAGGCTTTAGGATGTTGACTTGGTGCAGTAAGGAAGAAATCAAGTTCAGAAAAATAAGTCAATTTTATCTGTCTAATACTTTTATCTAAGTATCAAATCTTATGTGACATTAAGCCGTCCAATGTTTGGAAGCATTACTTTTCAGTCTCCCCAGATGAAGATATCGTAATACTGAGAAGAATGTTGTAATAGCCGGAGATTTAGAAGAGCAACCAGCAGATACCATGGTGTTTGGTCAGTCAAAAGAGGGAACAAAAGATTAAAAGATGCAAAATAGATTTTAGAAAGGAAGGGATCGACTTTGACGTTTTGTACTAGAAGTTTTGTTTATCTAATTTTCTAAATCAGTAATAGATAAAATAAAGATAAAAAAGCAAAAGGAAGAGCACCTTGAAAAAGTTCGGGCTTTGAGGAAAAAGTTTAAAAGTTAATAAATGAAGCTGAGACTTCATCAAGGATAGCAGAAATATGAACTCACAATCCCTCCAGATTTGCCAAATTTCCAAGCTGTGCCGGTAGCGTTCCTGATAATCTATTGGTATCAACACTCCTATACCGCATACACACAAAACATAACTGAGAGAGATCAGAATTAAAACGACTAAATTCTGTTCAACATTCCAACAGAGATGAAAAAATTTAAAGGGAAGATGAAAAATTACAGAGATATCAACTTGGTAAGATTCCCGAATTCCTTTGGAACTTCACCAGTTAAACGATTTTGCCCGAGCGACCTGCAATCATAACATGCAAATTACAACATATTAAATCATTGATACACAAAATATATTGAACAAAGCACTGCATAATTTATATGGGAAAAGAAGCTTACAGATACTCAAGTCGTTGTAATGAACCTAAAGAAGCGGGGATCGATCCACTCAAAAAATTGTACCTCAGATCACTGTTCACCAATTTATTCAATTTCGTAACCTAGACCTTATTTTTATCACTCGAAACGATTTAATTCGGCAGAAAAATGGACATTTGAAGTTTAATAGCAGTCACAGGCTTTGCAAGTAGGTAAGATTAGCCAATTGAGGTGGAACAATCCCTTGCAGTTCTTCATACAGCACTATTCTGCAATATAACACGGTAAATATATATGTGGCACTCCATAAATGAGGGAAAAAAAGGTGATTTTTAAGGCTGGAGGTGCTTACAGCTTAACGACATGGCAAGTGGTATTTCGGTCAAAAACACAGCTGCACATGACGCCTATCGGCCCGTCTGTGTCAGAAAGAGTATGCCAGTTTGGATCGTCATTGTTGCACGGATCCAAACTGAAATCCCATTTCGATATCTTCATTTTGTTCGCAATTACTCTGAGAGTTTCGACTACAAACAATACAAACACTCAAGCTTAAACACATACATTATTTATTCTGAAATGACTCCCTAATAGTTAAAATTCAGAAACCAAGTTAAATTGAGGTTTCATCTTCTTTGGGATCAGTAGTTGCAGCAGCTTCAGTAAGTTGAGGAGAAGGGAAGCTGCAGTAGACGAGAAGGCCAAAGAAAATTGCACATGTGATCTGAATATTATCGTTCGTGAGGAAGCCCATCTTAGAAGCTTGCACACTTAACTTGAAATGAATGGTTACACGACTTCAATGGGTACAGCAGAGTCTTGGCAATGTTCTGCCATATAAATTCCCCGGAGAATTTATTTATTTTGTAAATATTTCGCTGGGGTCAATGACAGTATTTTGGTCATATTTGTGTGCATAATTGTGGGGCCCAGACAAAATGTTGTGTGGACCACTTTGAGTGGAACGCACGGAAACGTCTAAATCATAAACTAAAATATAAAAGAAAATTACTGTCCCCTTGGTAAGATTTATATTTTAGTTAATGATTTAGCTAAATGTATAACGCTGAGCTGTGATCACTATAAATAGTCTTTAAAGGCCTCCCTAGTGGTTAATTGTGGGATGGCTATAACTGGTTCTTTCTACACATACATGATGAATATGCAGACTCAAACATCTCTTTCCAAGTTAACTAGTAGTTAGCTGCATTGTAGGCGTTTTCAATTTGAAAGAGGCCAGGCTAAATATTTAGATCAACAATGTAGTATTCGTAACAATCTTTGGACAACCATTGCACCCCCCTACAACGAAGGCATGGGGCCTTTAGTACATCAAAAAAGGTTGTAAAAATAGTGTCATAGATCATATTTTATTATTTGTTATATATATATATATATAAACAAGGAGAGGTGTAGAGAGAAGTGTGAGGTGGTCATTTCGAGCCTCAAGGAGGAGTGACACTTAACAGGGGGCATTACAAATTAAAACATTTATAAATTATGATGCACCACTTTACACTGAGGAGATGTCTAGATTATAGTTGATTTCTCTATATATTATAGCTGAGGTGAAGCTTTGATTGTATATAGGGTTTGAATGTTATTTTTTAATCACCTTCTCTTTAGCCTACACAATAGCTCTTACATTAATACTTCACGAGAAATCAAAGCTGCACTCGATTTGATATGTTCTTATTCCTACAACCATTCTACCTATATTATGGTAGTAGTGGGATGTAAAATGAATGCATATGTTTGGTAGGTAAGAAAGGACACAAAAGGGAGAGATGTGGATAGAAGAAACGAGAGATAAAGAGGAGCAAGGGACAAATAGAGATGGTAGAGAGATAGAAAGATGAAGATAGAGATAGAAAGTGATATATAAAGAGAGATAGAGGGAGGGAGGGTTATATGAATAGGAAAAGATGAAGAGTTTATGTGTCTGAGAGGAGAGGGGAGGAGAGGGGCGAAGAGGAGAGAGAGAGAGAGAGAGCGGGGGGGGGTGGGTAAATATATAAACAAAAGAGAATGAGAGAGGGAGAGACATAATGATAAATATAGAAGTAGAAAGTCACACACACACACACACAATCTTAAAAGGTATAAGAAATGGGTTATAAAGACAGATAGAGAGAGAGATGTGTCTATATGGAGTAATAGCGCACATGTGCATGTGTGACTATGTATGCAAGGCGAGGGGGGGGGGAGAGAGAGAGAGAGAGAGAGATGCGAGAATAAATATAGAGATGTAGAAATTAAAAGGTATAGGAATGGGGTGATGGAGAGAGATGGATGGGTAGAGATATAGATGAATATATAGTGGGAAGATGAGAGAAACAGACAGAGATAGATAAAAAGGTAAAGATAGATAGAGATCTAGGGAGATATAGAGAGACATGGAGAGAACAACATAGAAAGATATATAGATGGTAAGGAGATCTAGAGAGGATGAGAGGGAGTCAAAAACAAAGGAATAAATACTTAAATGATCTCACCATAACTATATGATGTACACATTGCACAATAAGGTGCAATTACTAGTTGTACTATGCCTAACAATCATAGTGGGTACATTTTTGGAACCAAATGGCTATATGGACAACATGATCCCTACTTAAGTGTTATATATATATATATATATATATATATATATACACACATATATATGTATATATATGTATATATATATATATATATGTGTGTGTGTGTGTATATATATACATATATACATATATATACACATTTGTGTGTGTGTGTGTATATGTATATAGATATATATATGTATATATATATATGTATATATGTATGTATATATACATATGTATATATATATCTATACATATATATATATATATCTCTATATGTATAGATATATATATACATATGTATATATACATACATATATACATATATACATATGTATACATATATATATATATATGTATACATATATACATATATATATGTATACATATACATATGTATACATATATATATATATATATATGTATACATATATATATGTATATATGTATACATATATATATATATATATATATGTATACATATATACATATATATATATATGTATACATATATATATATATATATATATATATATATATATATATATATATATATATATAATAATTTGTCTTGTTCTTTTAATTTAGTCAACAAATAACAAATAGATGTCTGATTACGAGTATTTTGTTGTCTAGATAGACCTTGCCTTTTTGGAAGGCTTCACACAAAAAATAGTTATTTATTTATTTAAGGTTGTACAAGTAATGAGATCAACTTATACATACTATTGAGCAAATGATAGAGTGTGTGCAATAAATTTCTCAATCTAGAAGTGATAATTTCAATTCTGTTATGCATTGGAATCCAAACATTACTAAAACAAAAGTTATGAATCTCTCAATGTTGGTAGAGTATTCAAATTTTTCATTTTAAAAGACATCTCAAATGTCATGGATTACATTTAATATCATTCAATGGATCTAGATATGATTTTAGCATGTGGAATTTTGTTTCAATTCCAATTTATTATTTCTAATTTTTTCCTATAAATATATGTATTAGGTTAGAAAGAGGAAATATTAGATGTAATATATGGTTGAGAATGTGATGCCAATAATGTTATTATATAATTCTAAGAGATGAATTCAAATTCATCTTCAATCATCATTTATGAAGTATTTTGATGATCAAGAAGTAGAGATGCAATTTTTATGGATTCCAATAAAAAAATTATCTAATGGTTGGATGTCATTTTAAATTAGCAAATGCTTACATTTTACAATCAGGTTATTTCCAATTTATATTATTACAAGTTTCTCACATATAGAGGGTAGGAAGTAAAAATGTCATTGTCTTCCCAGCTATAATGTAATTTAGATACAAAATTTTAGACCAAAAAATATTTTAATGATCAAGAAGTAAAGATGCAATTTTTATGGATTCCAATAAAATTGTATATTATATAATGGTTAGATTTCATTTTAAATTAATAAATGCTTACTTTTTCCAATCATACTATTTCCAATTTATATTATTATAATTTTCTCACATACAGAGGGTAGGAAGTAAAAATGTCATTGTCTCCCCAGTTTTGATGTAATTTAGATACAAAATTCTAGACCATAGTTTCAAAGATCACCTTTTTATATACATATCAATACAAAAAGTTAAATTTGTATGGATGTGTAATTTAACAAATATGATCTTATGTGTATGTTTTATCAATCTTTTTGAATTTATAATGATGTCAATGTTGTTGAACACCCTTGATCAAAAGATTAGTTCTTCATTGTTTCATCAATATACATGTATATCCAATGTACCTTTACTATTAACCATGTATTATAACAATTTTGGTGAAAAAGAGAGAGTATAGAAAGGCCTAACACTAGAAGCCTACCAATAATGAAGGTCACAAACCATGCCAACAAGTTTTATGGAGTGAATAAATCTAAACTCCATCATCTACATGACTACAAGAATGATATGATAAATCATGTTTTATCTCTATCAAAGGTACTTTTTTTCTGCACTCATAGTGTGTCTAAATGAGATGACCTTGCATTTTATCCCTTAGTGAAAAAAATATATCCATTGATACTCCTTATATGCTAGTCTACAAATAATAAAAATTACTCCACTCCACCAAATCCAATGTTGGTAGAATTTGATATGGGCATCATATGTGCTTAGCAATTTCATGGCCTAAATATT